>LPNX010084008.1:364938-379554 GCA_001517045.1 Pseudotsuga menziesii
CGAAAGTTCATGCGACAGATTGTCACAACTAAAATTATGAATAATACTTATTTCAAACAAGGTTACCAAAAACTGAAACAGGAATTTAGTCCAAAAGAGAAATCGATGGATTTTCCTGATGAACTCAAAACCGATGGATTTGTTAATACCGTCGACTGTTATTTTTGCTTTTTGGGATAAGCAGGCTGGATCAAGCGTGAGCATGGCCAAAGGTTCTTATACGAATAATTCGAGAGGGGTGGAAGCCTTGATTCTCTAGACAGTTCCTTGAAGTAAGCACAAAATCTATAAAACCTAAAGTGGTGTTGATCCTAACACATCGAGTCAGTGATATACAAAAGTTAACAGTTAACATAGAGTCCGAAATTAATTTATTGCAAATATTAATGCAATAATAAAACGATAAAAAAAGTTGGCCTTGCACATAGTTTTAAACAAACCATGTGTATGGTTTTAAAACCGTGTGTGAGGAAATATTGTAATGTTAGTTCATAACAAAATAAAAAATAATAAAAAATATTATATGTGGGTCATAAATAATATTAAATATTAATAATAAAATATTATATGTGGACCTTAAATAAAAATATGTGTCTTTTGGTTTGAATCAAATCAATGGATACCTACAAAGAGATTTGATCCCTCTCGGCGCTTGATTAGAGCCTAGGATTTGGATCTACGCTGGTTTTAAATTTCCATTGGATGTATCTTACCAATTTGGCAGAATAAACTTGAAAATTTGTTAATTAGTTTGATTTTAAAATTCCCATCCGATGCATCCTAGAATGTGTGATCTGTTTCTTGGCCAGTTTTTCATCTTTAGCGAATTTTCATCTGACCGAAATGGAATTTGTGCTCGGTTGCTTTGGTTTTAAATCGTCAACTTCATATAGATATAGATATAGATATATGATAATTATTGAACAGTCGACTGCTTTGTGGCATTTAATACGCGTGTATATTGGCTGAAAATGGCTTAGCTTACTGACAAAATTTAGTGATACTCCGTAACTACCCATTGACAGCCATAAAACCTTGAGCCCTAATTCAATATGCTTTGAATCTGGCGTACATGCAACAATACGGGCCATTTCAAGAAAATAATGTCTCTGAGACAGACTCCTATTTGAGGCATTTATTGATAAAAAAAAACCTGTCTATTTATAATGAAAAACCCCGAAAAAGGTACGTTCATGATTACTTATTGACTCATATCGTGCACGGCTAGAGCAGATTTCAATTTCAACTGGGCATCATTTCTTTCTGCCCCACTTAACAACCAGCCAGGTATGATATGGTATGTAAAAGGAGCCCCTGTGATATGATTCTCTGGACACTTTTCAGAATATACAGAAACAGAGTTTCCAATGAACGGATGGGTGCATGCCATTTGCCATTTCACATTGTTAAATTTGAAAACACATCCATCAGTAAAAAATGATGAGATCTACTACTGTGGTAATATTGCTGGGAAAAATTGAAACTATTCAAAGAGAGAAACATTTAAAAGGAGAGGGAAAGCAGGCCAACGTGTACTCTCTTACTGGGCAGACAATTAAGTACTTCAAATCTTATATGAAGCTTCGGTGCTTTTCGTTGCTAATTTTCAGTCAGATTCGTACAACCAAATACAGTAACAGCGCACCAATGCATTAAAATTCTCTTGTCGTCAAATTGCACATCCCATCGAAATACGTATACATTCAAAGATGAGACAATTTCTACAAACAGTTTCATGATTTACTGAGTACTCTAGATCGGATCCATCTGTAGTAACAGCCTACAGGTATATATACATACAGATCTACATGATAATTACAAGAAGATATTAGGACAAAGGCGAAGCTCTGGCTGTCCTCGAGAAAATCCTTTGTCCGGGAGCCAGAATGGCTTGCGGATCGTATGTCGCTTTCAGATCTATGAATCTGTACCATTTTGTACCAAAATGGTTTATCCAGTCTGATTGCGCCGTATAGTGGGGAAGATATTGTTTTGCACCGATTCCCGCTTCATTGCAGAAGTTCAGAATCCTATTATTTTGATCCATCAAATAGTCCACACTGTTGCTTCCTGTAGCTGAAGGAAGGGCAGACCGCAGGAGGCCCACAAGGTAGAAAATATTTTCTTCCGGGGTCACTGCTGACATTCGTTCGTCCCATCTGCATAGAGAGTTGAGCAGTCGATGAGATTTGTTTGTTAAGCCCAATAATATCAATAACAGATCAGAAACATTAATTTCTGCAGAGGAAATGTTACGTCATACTAACGTGTTACGCTTCATGGGGTAAACAAGTATGGGACCGTTGCTTGTGTTCCGAAGAATGTCTTTAAACACTCGTGCATCGAACTCATGAATTTTCGATCCTGGAACCAATAAATTTAGCCATGGATGCGGCACATCCCAGAGGCCCTTGGAACGGAGTTTCAACTCCGATGTGTGAACACGATCAAGAAAATCCATATACGAGACGTCGGTGGTAAAAACTGATCCTGGGATGAAATGCAGTGAAGATAAAAGAGACGTTACATCCTGCAACATACATGCCACCACCAAGAACGTATTTTCTGTTAACAAACTAAGCACTAAATAGATCTAAATGGACACCAACAGTAATAATAAGAGTCCAGTAATTACAGTAAATATGGTATGGTAGATACCTCATCAACTGGTTTGTTGTTCATGTAATTCATGGCCATTTCCAAGCAGTACAAAACGCGGCCTTTTGTCTTTAGGTTTTCCAGTTTTACTGGATTCTGAGGCGAGAAAAAAGAAGACCTCCAATTGCTGAGTAGTCCTTCGTTGTCTACAATTACAAATCCTTCAACATAATCGAATGTGAGGTCACCAATGGGACGAGATATCAGATATTCCTGATCTTTGGTAAATGCGTTGAAGTCGGAATACAGGACCCTGATCCATTTTACCTGTACAGTCAATATGCAAAAATTCTGATCAATACTGAAATGATTTCGACAAAAGTCATTGTACAGTCAAAATATCAAGAAAACAGTCATTGTACAATCAACACAATCAACAGATCATGAGTCGATAATAACAAACAGTAAGTAAATCCTTACCATCTGTGGCGCAGGTTCAAGAGCAATCCGAGCCTTTGTGATGATACCGAACTGACCTAAGCCACCAAGAACTGCATGAAATAGCTCCGTATTATGGTCTTTTGAGCAATTCAACAAGTCCCCTTTCCCTGCAAAGTAGATTCGACATTAAAAAAAGGTAAAAGAAAACAGTGGGTGCCAATTTATCAAGCAAAAGACCGACTTGTGTTCTTTTTTAGATGGTTAATTACCTGTGACGACTTCAAGCTGATAGACATTGTTGATCTGAGGGCCATGGCGAAAAGCTTGGCCACTGATTCCAGCATTGGAGAGTGTTCCACCCACTGTGAGATACAGATAGTCAGTCCATGATTTTGGGGCCAAGCCTTCCTTGATCGTGGCATGCAACACGTCAATCCACAGCTCACCTCCACTGACATCGACATACAAACCTTGCCTGTTAATATCTGTAACCCCCTTGAGGGATTCCATCTCTATAACGATTCCATTTTCTGCTTGAGCTTGGCCGTTGAGGGAATGAGCATGGCCTTTGGCAGCAATTGTGAGATCAGACGAGGAACCACATCTATAAATCGACTTCACCAGCGTTACAATGTCGGATACTGATGCGGGATAAAGCACCGCTGCCGGAAGAACTGTATGTCGATTCCCGAAATCAGTTGCAGCGACATGCGTATTGTCCAAGTCGACATAGCCATCAAAATCAAGGGCTCTGAGAGGTGAGCATCCAAGCTCCAGAGTCGACAAACAGACAGCAGAAATCAAGCTAGTGATCGCGAATATCAATACCAGCACAGAAGTCGGATTCTCCATTGAAGACCACAACCCACAACTCTAGGGCTAAGGTGGATTAAAGTGGGTGCTTATATATATATAATAAAAACAGGAGGAGAAACAGAACGTTAATTGGATATTTGAAAACTTTCAAGAGACGTGCCACAGACGATGACGGTAAATATGGCTTTGCAGATATCTCTTTTCTCGATTTGGGCAATGCTAGGCTATAATATCTTTTTGCCGCAGAAACCAAATCTAGCATATGTGGCTACTTTATCGCACATAGAATCCTATTTTCACAGACAAACGTTTCACAGAAAAAAGTTCTATCTTTTTGGAACGTGTCACCTTGGGGGGTGCTTCGAGCAGAGCATATAGAGAAATGGGCTGAACTGGACCAGCCTAGTGGAAAATCGCTGCCGATCTGACAACGTTAAGAAATTCTATGACGCAAAGAACAGGCCAGGGGCAGGGACGACACGCAGAAATAAGAGAACTGACAACCTTGAAAATTCTATGTCGCCAACAGCAGCAAGCGAAGAACGACACGAAGAGCATAGAGAAAACCTGGAAACAAGACGCTGGATGATGAAAGATTTGGCGAGCAAGGGAGAAATTTATAGAGTAAAATTGCATGGGAATCGAGTAGAATATGCGTCTCCGTGTCGAAGCGTGGATAACGAGGGACCAGTGGACCACCACAAAGGTGAGTTAATTTGATAAGATGGAAAATGAAGGGACTATACGAAGTCAACCAGTTGAGGTGTGGGGGAATGGCACTCAATGCTGAGAATACAGTCCGTCAAAGGATAAATCTAGTGGTGGATTGGAAGCATGAGAGGGACAGAGGTAATTATTGATCTGGATTTAGTAATATAAAGCCCTTGAAGATCACGTAATTGAGATAAAAACAAGATGATGAGAAAAAAAATCTGAAATCTGCTGCTGCTGTCAATGTACTGGGCATTAGTCAGGAGAGCACGCAACATATACCAATCCTACGGCTCCTCCTTCAATACATTGCAATGAGACTAGATGTTGTATGGGCGGCCCAGAGTATCAGCATGGTGATTGGCCCAATATCATGTCGATCGCTTGCATGATTCGCCAGCCATGGAAACTAAAAAGCACACATGCTCTGCATTTATTTTTCAAGATTCCATCTTCGCTCTCCCAATCTTTTGTCTTTCGTATTTATAGGAATCCTTTTCTGCGGTCTTTGGTAGATGTTGCAGACGAACCAAAACGAACTTCAAATAGAAGATTTGGGATATCCTCGTGGGGACGAGAGCCTCTACCTTTCACGTGCTCTGCAACTTCCACCAATTTTTAGTGGGACACTACCAGTCCCCACACATCAATGTAAAATGAGTAAACATAGACATACTTTTAGGTTGCAATGCCCTTCAATCACTTTGTCACTTGTAAAAGCAATTCTTCAACACCATGACGCCATTCTCTCAGAACTTACAAACTTTTGGACATATGCCTCCTCCAATAACCCATCACACTTTCTAATTTGGGATGTTACAGAATCTCTATTATTAAAGTAATTCTGTGTGGCTTCCACTACCACAGATCCAATCTTAAACTCGGACTTGGAATTGTCATTGCAGTATCGTCAAAACCAAACTCTGTCAAATCCAGGATTATGGATAGAGATGGATGTCTTATAAAACCAGCCTAATCACATTAAACGAGGTCATGGTTGGTCTATTTTTATGAACATAAACCGGGATTGTGGTTTAATTTTACTGACTTCCTTCCAAAACATGAACATGCGATTCAAATCTCTGTGATTAATCTGTAAGTAAGTTCTTAGTTCAAAAAGGCTGATTAAAACACATATACAAACAATCCAGATTTTTCTCTTGAACGTTATCATGGAATAGGACTCTAAAATATCCCTCCTGAACTCATTTAAATCTTTGTTAAAACCAAATCTTTACAGCCGATTGAATTGGACTTTCTTCGAGAGAAAACCAAAAAGTGTTAATAGGTTATTCAAATTTTGTGTTAATTGAAGTTAATTTAATCGAGCGAAATTGGAGAGTAATTCTATGCCGATTTCGGAAATCAGTAAATTTTTGAAAACGAGTAACTTATAGTAGTAAGATACGAATCTAACATATTTACATTCAAACACATATTTTGGAACCCAATGTATCTATTTAATCAAAGCCTGTAACACAAGTTGTTCGTTGCAACACCAACCCAATGTATCTATTTAATCAAAGCCTGTAACACAAACCCAATGTATGTATTCAATCAAAGCCTTGGCATCACATAAACCAAGCGGTCTAATGGAAATTAATAAAAGGATGACTGTTTCAATAGTTTGAATCAATTGTTTATGTTCATAGATGTTTTTATTTAAGATTTGGTGTGGATAAAGGCTTATGCTTTTTAATCTATGGATTAAAATGAGACAAGTATACTTTAAAAATTGATTTTATTGCCGTTATTCTAAATAAACAGTTATAAAAAAAGGAATATAAGAAATAACTTGTAACTAGCTAATGAATGGATAATAGTAGCAAGAATGAATAAATCACAGCTAATGAATGGATAGCCAACATTTATCCACTAGAAGAATGTGAGATAAAATGTTGCTGATAACATGTAGCTAGACATGAACAAGTCACAGTTGAACCCTTTTAACAAGAAGAATACTAAGAAAAACAAAATATTTCCAATCTGTCTTCCATTACATAGCTATCTCTCAACCATCTGATCTCGACCTCTCTACCTATCCAGCCAAAAATTATGTGGATGTGCTTGTATAACACCAACGGCATTTTTACATTACATTTAGTCTTCAGATTTCATTTTCAACTCATAAACATTTCATAACTATCTCTCAACCATTTAATCTTGACCTATCTACCTATCCAACCAAAAATTCAATGGCATTTTTACATTACATTCAGTCTTCACTTCAGTCTTCGGATTTCATTTTCATCGCGTGGGCTGTTTTCTGGCTGTACACCCACGGGACTTTTTGACATTTTAACCAGGATTTCGTTCTCAGCGCGTGCTTTGAACGATTCTTCCTGAGAATCCTCTCCTCCCTCAGACATCACGTGCAAGGAATGTCGATCCGTTGAGGTGGTATGTATTATGAAGAAACTTATAGTTTCAAATTTCAATCCCATCAATAAATCATTCCCAGGGATGGCCCAAAAAAACGGATATCACGCGGCACGCCAACTGATTTCCTGCATGACGCCGGCAGATTTCATGGCCGCCGTCATTATCAAAAGCCGGCCGACAACTTCATTGCTGACGGAGAGGCCAAGTATAAAAGCTTACGCCATGACGTCAAGGACGCCGTAGAAAAGAAAAGAATAGCTTTTATCCGGCCACTGCCATGGCAGGGTCAGGCTCCAGTCCCCAAGGATAGTTGAGAGGAGCGGAGGAGATTCGTCCACGCAACCTTACAATTGTTTGCATGCATGCAACTTTTGATTCAAGATAGCCGTTCCTCTGCCCAATCAGTTCTTCATTAACATGTTGATTTTTATAAGGTAGCTCGATTTATTTTTTCCGAATTACTACTTCAAACTCCTCGATGTTTGGGACTGCTAGTGATGAGTTATATTTTCTCGAAGTTCGTTATACGTATGATGATTTGTGCGCAGTCGTTTTGACGTTTTAATTTAATTTCAGATCTAAATTTTTTTTTAAATCGTAGTATGATTTGTTAGCAATGATCACTCAATTCTGAAATCCATTATTATTCTCTTCTATAAAAATGACTGAAAATCAAAATTTTAATCCCTCTCAAATTTATCGTTTAAAATTGAGCAATCCTTAAAAAAATTCAGACTATCTAAAAAAACATACAATTTTTACCCCATTCTCTTCAGAGAAACAAAATTCCTTAAACCCTTTCGTTACTGTGTTGGGTTTCATTACTACGCAGCGTGTTTGTCCGAGCCCATGTTAGGGTTTTTCTTCAGAGAAACGAAATTCCTTAAACCCTTTCGTTACTCCGCAGGGTTTCATTACTACGCAGCGTGTTTGTCAGTGCCCATGTTAGGGTTTCATTATTCCTTAAACCCTATCCTTAAAAGTACAATTCTTACCGCATTTTCTTCACAAAAACGAAATTCCTTAAACCCTTTCGTTACTCCATAGGGTTTCATTACTCTGGACGGTTTTTGTTAGGGCCCATGCCGCACCGATTCTGGATTTATTAATAATAAATCCAGAGGACGCGCAGGATTTTGTTGATGCTGGCTAAATCGTTCCGACCTCAACTACCTCATTTCACCACTCCCACAAATCAACTATTATAAATCAAATTCATTAGATTAGCTGTCGCCTTCTCCTTAATTATATTCCTTACTCGGACTGCACTTACTGCATACGAAAAGAGAAAGCGCATCATATTTAGCTTAAAGTTCGTGGTTAGTGACAGTAATGCTTTTCCACTACTAACTTTCCACCAGAAATGATTTGTTAATGCCGACTAACTACTCCAGGCCCTCCATCTCCTCATGAATCTTCTACTGATAAACATATACACATTGAAAATATGTATATAATCAGTGATAACTAAATATAAATTTTACAAGCCTGCATGAATGACCTGTGCAAAAGCACAAAACAAAAAACAGCCCCACTAACAACAATTTCATTTTCATTTCAGTAACAGAAATCGTGAAAGTTAAATATATGAATGGCTGAAAAGTGGGCGGTGCTAATCTTATTTTATAGACTTTGGTATTACAGAGGAACAATCAGAAACACAAAGTCAATGTGGGGCGGTGCTGATCTCATTGATAAAGACTTACAGAGAATTATATAAAGTCCACGGATTTTGTCATTGGACATCCAATGAAAAGTAAACTATAAGATCTCAAATCATGTCTTTCCACGAATTGGACATTTCTCATACATTATGGTTTTCATCAACTGGATTGGATTGGACAAAGTTAAAAAAAACCAAGGCAATTCATGATGTGTGCCCTCGTTGATATTGACAATAATTATTTAGAAATTGTAACAGGAGGGCCGAATCCTGCCGCCATATCCCTGCTATAATTTTATGTTATTGTTAAGCGATCATTGATTTTTTTAAAGTCAAACCTTTTTTGTATGATATAAATATATAAATTTTAACAAAATAAATACAACACACAGATTTTGACATTCATGCTTTGAAAGAGTTATTTATGTTTTAAAGAGAATGATAAATATTTGATTTGTTCCTCTACATGCTTTGAAAGAGTTATTTATGTTTTAAAGAGAGTGATAAATATTTGACTTGTTCCGCTACATGCTCTTCGAATTATCCAATTGACGGTGGAATGGCAGAATATTCAATTCAGGTCGGTTTATAAATGTTCATGAAAGTCATGAATCTTTATTTAATTTAATTAGTCAAACCATAAAATAAAATGTTATAAGTATGATTGTTTTAAGGATTTAATTTTTAATTTAATTTAATTAGTCAACTCATATAATGAAATGTTATATTCTGAATGTTTTAAGAATTTGGTTTTTATGGTTAAAAATTGACGGTGACAAATTTCAAATGGATTCTTTTGCTTTTAATCAAAAGGCAAGATATAAAATGAAATTGAAAAAAAAGATTTATTATTCATCGTGGGTAGAGTGATGAGTAAAGACATGATTATTTTAATTTGAAATTTGGTAACATTTAAAAAATATTAATATGGCCTAATTAAGTTGTATTAAAAAATTATTTGTTTACATTATAATTTTAGTAAAGACTAGCAACAACCACATTAAATTAATTAATGTGTCTAGATACGTGGAATGGAATGGCGTAAATTTAAGCACATACCATAAGGAAAAACATTAATATAAAAAGTATGTGCCTAAATTTACTCCTATCGAGACACATTAATTAATTTAATGTGGTTGTTGCTAGTAACGGGTGAGCCCATGGACATATCTAGAAAATATTAATGACAATAATAATGTTTATTTAATTATTCAAATATATAATAATAAATATAAATAATTATTAGAAAAAGTATTATTTATGAAGGTGACGATGAAGATGATGGTGAACAATGATGGTATTGATGAGGAGGATGATGAATATGATGATGATGATGATGAGGATGAGGGTGATGATGATGATGATGATGATGATGAGGGTAATGATGATGATGAGGAGGAGGATGAGGATTATGGTGATGATGATGATGATGATGAGGATATTGATGATGTTGAGGATGAGGTTGTCGACGAAGACGATGAGGATGAGGATGATGAGGGTGATGAGGATGATGAAGATGAGGGTGATGATGAGGATGATGATGATGATGATGATGAGGATGGTGATGATGATGATGATGATGACAAGGATGGTGACGATGATGAGGATGATGGTGACAATGAAGATGACGGTGAACAATGATGGTGATGATGAGGAGGATGATGACTATGATGATGATGATGAGGATGAGGGTGATGATGATGATGATGATGATGATGATGATGACGATGACCATGATGATGAGGATGAGAGCGATGATGATGATGATGATGATGATGACCATGATGATGATGATGAGGATGAGGGTAATGATGATGAGGAGGAGGATGAGGGTGAGGATTATGATGATGATGATGATGATGAGGATGAGGATGGTGATGATGATGAGGATGAGGGTGTTGATGAAGATGAAGATGATGATGATGGTGAGGATGAGGGTGATGAATGATCATGATGAGGATCGAGGTTGATGATGATGAGGATGAGGGTGACAATGAGGAGGATGATGGTGGTGATGAAGATGATGGTGAACAATGATGGTGATGATGAGGACGATGATGACTATGATGATGATGATGAAGATGAGGGTGATGATGATGACCATGATGATGATGATGAGGATGATGAGGTTGAGGGTGATGATGAGGAGGAGGAGGATGAGGGTGAGGATTATGATGATGATGATGATGATGATGAGGATGGTGATGATGATGAGGATGAGGGTGTCAATGAAGATGATGATGATGGTGAGGATGAGGGTGATGAATGATGATGATGAGGATGAGGGTGATGATGATGAGGATGAGGGTGATGGTGATGATGATGAGGACGAGGGTGTCAATGAAGATGATGATGATGGTGAGGATGAGGGTGATGAACGATGCTGATGAGCATCGAGGTTGATGATGATGAGGATGTGGGTGACGATGAAGATGATGATGAACAATGATGGTGATGATGAGGAGGATGATGAATATGATAATAATGATGAGGATGAGGGTGATGATGATGATGATGATGATGATGATGATGACCATGATGATGATGATGAGGATGAGGGTGATGATGAGGAGGAGGAGGAGGATGAGGATTATGATGATGAGGAGGAGGAGGAGGATGCTGATGATGTTGAGGATGATGGTGTCGATGAAGACGACGACGACGACGATGACAACGACGACGACGATGACGACGACGACGATGACGACGACGACAATGATGAGGATGAGGATGAGGGTGATGATGAGGAGGATGATGACTATGATGATGATGATGCGGATGAGGATGAGGATGATGATGATGACCATGATGACGACGATGACGACAATGATGATGATAATGATGACCATGATGATGATGATGAGGATGAGGGTGATGACGATGATGATGAGTATCGAGGTTGATGATGATGAGGGTGAGGGTGATGATGATGAGGAGGATGAGGGTGACGATGAAGATGATGATGAGGATGATGGTGATGATGAGGAGGATGATGAATACGATGATGATGAGGAGGATGAGGGTGTCGATGAAGATGATGATGATGGTGAGGATGAGGGTGATGAACAATGCTAATGAGGATTGAGGTTGATGATGATGAGGATGAGGGTGATGATGATGAGGAGGATGAGGGTGATGTTTAAGATGAAGATGAACAATGATGGCGATGATTAAGAGGATGATGAATATGATGACGATGATGAGGATGAGGGTGATGAGGAGGAGGAGGAGGAGGAGGAGGATGACCATGATGATGACCATGAGGATGAGGGTGATGATGATGATGATGAGGATGGTGATGATGACCATGATGATGATGATGATGACCATGAGGATGAGGGTGATGATGATGATGACCATGATGATGATGATGATGATGAGGATGAGGATGAGGGTGATGATGATGAGGAGGAGGATGAGGGTGATGAAGATGATGAGGATGAGGATGAGGATGATGACCATGATGAAGTTGATGCAGATGAGGGTGATGATGATGATGATGAGGACGAGGATGATGATGATGGTGATGAGGATGAGGGTGATGATGATAATGATGATGACCATGATGATGATGATGAGGATGAGGGTGATGAGGAGGAGGAGGAGGATGAGGGTGATAATGATGATGAGGGTGATAATGATGATGAGGTTGACGATGATGATGATGACCATGATGAAGCTGATGAAGATGAGGATGATGAGGAGGAGGAGGAAGATGAGGGTGATGATGATGATGATGATGATGATGACCATGATGATGATGATGAGGATGAGGGTGATGATGGTGATGAGGTTGACGATGATGATGATGAGGATGAGGATGAGGATGATGACGGTGATGATGATGATGATGATGACCATGATGAAGCTGATGAGGATGAGGGTAATGATGATGATGATGATGATGATGAAAATGAGGATGATGATGGTAGTGATGAGGATGAGGGTGATGATGATGATGATGATGACCATGATGATGATGATTAGGATGAGGGCGATGATGATGATGATGAGGGTGATGATGATGATGAGGTTGACGATGATGAGGAGGAGGAGGAGGATGAGGATGATGACGGTGATGATGATGATGATGACAATGATGACCATGATGAAGCTGATGAGGATGAGGGTGATGATGATGATGAGGAGGAGGATGAGGATGATGATGATGATGAGGATGAGGATGAGGATGAGGGTGATGATGATGATGATGATGACGATGATGACCATGATGATGATGATGAGGATGAGGGTGATGGTGATGATGAAGATGAGGATGAGGATGATGAGGATGAGGATGAGGGTGATGATGATGATGATGATGATGATGCTAATGAGGATGACGGCGATGATGATGATGAGGATGAGGATGATGAGGATGATGATGATGCTAATGGGGATAAGGGTGATGACGATGATGATGAGGATGAGGATGAGGGTGATGATGATGATGAGGATGAGGGTGACGATGAAGCTAATGAGGATGAGGGTGATGATGATGATGAGGATGAGGATGAGGGTGATTATGATGATGGTGAGGATGAGGGTGGTGATGATGATGAGGATGAGGGTGATGAACAATGATGCGTTAGGACAAAAACAAATTAGTTAAAACAAAACGCATATGCGTTATAGCTTTATCATATGGTATATGCGTTATATCGCATATACGATATGAATAAGCTATAACGCATATGCGTTATATCACATATGCATTATATATTATTCATTTCGCATATGCGATATGAATAAGCTATAACGCATAAGCGTTATATTTCATATGCATTATAGCTTATTGATATCGCATATGCATTTGATTTGTCCTAGCCAATAGGTTCGGTATTCCGAAGCTGCTTCCAAACCTAATGCCAAACCTTAATCTCGCCAATTATTTAAATTTTAACATAATACATATGCGATATAGCTTATTCATATCACATATGCATTATATCACATATACGATATGAATAAGCTATATTGCATGTGCATTATGTTAAAATTTAAATAATTGGCAGGATTAAGGTTTGGCATTAGGTTTGGAAGCAACTTCGAAATACCAAACCTATTGGCTAGGACAAATCAACCAGGGCTATTGCTTCTCTTTTAGAACTCTATCAATATGCTCAGTTTAGATGGCATGTTTTGATATGACATACACAATATTTTTTTATGAAAATGTAGGATATTGTAGAGTGCGAAATGATGATTCTGAATATGTAATTTTTTCCTTCAAAACTATGTTTTATTTATTTATTTAATTATTTTTATAAATGACACATGTGAGTTTTCGAAAATACATACATCGATTATTTGTTATATAACTTTTGATTTCCATCACCATTTCCCAAAAAAACTATATGGTGCACTAGACGAGATCAAGCTCTATGATCTTATATTTATAAATCAAGGATTTCATTAATTTTTGCCCCCAAAGTGTTGCACCCACACATAAGGTTTTAATTTCAATCTTTTCTGACTTCAATAATTAATAATAATAAAAAATAATTCATGAAAAATTACGAATAAATAGTGTTGCAGGCCCATATGTCCTTTATATGTCTGCAATATTTTATCCCAAATGGACATCATTTACCTCATATATTGCTGCACCCGCACAAACATATATGTTAAGATGTGCTGAAAATTTAAAAACCCACTTTCACGGAAACTAATTTTATAATCATTTACACACATTTTCTCTGCATAAATGCTATATATTATGAAAGCTGATTCAATTACCTATCTTTTCTCCTTTTACTTCATCTTCAAATAAGTTAGGGAAGTAGCCCTAATTTTCACCTAAAGTCAAAGTTTCCCATTTATTCCAGTATTATGTGGCATCTAAAGTGTCTTTAAAGGAGTCCATGATTGTGCATCAGCCCATGTGATAAACATCACAATGCAACATAACACTTATTAAGCACCCAATATCACATTATTAATGTGTCACATCTTTGGTTGTGGTTACATATAACAACTAAACACTATAACAAACCATGGCTTAA
>LPNX010084008.1:383111-582445 GCA_001517045.1 Pseudotsuga menziesii
CAAATTATATATGATCATTTTCATGGCTAAAGAAACAACTTAATGGGACACTTCTCTAAAAAGATGTGGCTGTAAATCAATCACTATCAAATAAGCAACCTCCCTTCCCTGAGTGTGCCAAAGTCAGATGTAGAAGAGTCAGGTTGACCTTGGAAGAATAGCTCTAGTATCTCCTGGACAAGCTCTAAAGATAGATACAGACTAGTTGCTACTCTGTATAAAGAAAGTTGAAAGTATTCTGTCTATCCCTGCTACTTATTGTGTGGGGGGCGGGTGAATAATGTTATAGATAATCATTTCCATGGCTTT
This sequence comes from Pseudotsuga menziesii, assembly GCA_001517045.1. NCBI lineage: Eukaryota > Viridiplantae > Streptophyta > Pinopsida > Pinales > Pinaceae > Pseudotsuga > Pseudotsuga menziesii. The sequence continues at coordinate 383,421 of LPNX010084008.1, forward strand.
CCCGAAAGTTTTCTTATGTAGAATTTGTTTATAATTAATTTTATAGGATCATTTTCTAAAAATATGGCTTTATGGAATTTGTTCTTATGTAGAATTTGGTTTTTTATGTCGAATTTCGTTTTTAATTAATTTTATAGGATCATTTTCTAAAAATATTTAGATCAATTGTCGGTTATCCATTATTCTCTTTTTATGATTTTTAACATTAATAAGATATCTGTCATGTATTCAATCATTATGTTCTTTTATTTTCTTCATGAATTTATTGTATTGGAATGGAAAATGTCTTTCACGTACTATATTTGCCTATTTTTTGTCATTACATTTATAATCTGATCTTTGCTTCAACGGTTTATAGTCTAGAAAAAAAAAATTCACCATTATTTATATTGGGAAGATGGAAGAGATCGTGACATTTCATCTAAAATAGATTGTGAAATTTTACAAGAAAATGTAGAAAGAGGATTTTTATTATTGCAAATTCTGAAACCCTCGGAAGTAGATATCAAGTTCATAGTATACACAAAAGAGGTAACCAAACAATTCAGAGCAAATAGGAAAATGATTCTTGTGGTTTTAGTATAACCGATGTTCAATATTGCTGGTAAATTGTTCTCAAAATATCCCTCAAGCATTAGTATTTCAATGCTGAGCAATAATTTTCGGATGGACATTTTGTTCATAAATTGAAGCTCGAAATTATGTTGAATTTGATTTGCAAGCTTTGTTCGTTTCATCCAGCCTACATTTGAAATGTTTTATCTATTGACTTCCTTAGGGTTTGAGTATTTTAGTCCTCATTAGCAAAACACATGTAGATGGGTTTAGTCGTAGGAGGATAGTAAATGCCAATAAAACAACTAATTTAGAAACCACCTCTTTAATGATGGCACTGCTTGTAAAATCCAAAGCAAATTCCTGGCGGAACACAAGAGTGAGAACCAAAAACAATTACTGCAAATTTAGCCGATTTTCCATTTCCAGTTCCTAGCTCATTCGCAACCCTCACGCTGCATTAACACGATACTCTGGATAATTTAGCAATATCATGTGACTGACCCAATAGCTTCAGAATGGGGGAGGCATTGGCACGAGCAAGACTGCAATGAAAAAGAGAACGATGCAAGAACGCTACTTATATACTCCCATCATGTGGTATTTCTTAACTCCAAAATCTTGGACACACATAGTTTCCAAGGCACTGCCCATACCTAGCTGCCATGCCAAAATACAAAATCATAATTTAATAGCCTCAATACATGAGAATAACTACACAAGAAAAACCACTACCAATGAATTATAGCTAACCTTATATGCAACCTAAGTCCTCCATAACATCAAAAGGTTCTATAAAAAATAATTTCAAAACGTTTTCAGCACTAATGGTTGATAACTACGGCAACGACAGCGGAAACGGCAGCTTAACTAGATAAATCTTTAAAATCAAATTGTAACTACATACAAGGAACCCAAAATTGAAACCTGCGACCACAATGATGGCGATGGAGATTGCAACTAGTTGCAGGTCCCCCAAGTGCCCCACGAATGCGAGAGTAATAACAGTTGTCCCAAACATGGCTACGCAAGTGAATATGGAAGGCCCCATGATCCTCCATAGCTTCTTTGGTTCCACCATAACCTTCTCCTGGCATCATTTGAGCATATAATAAGTCACCTTTTTTGGCCGCCTGCCCGATTCAAGATGGATGCAAAACCGGTTACTGAAACTGAAACTGTTTATGGCGTATCAAAGAAGCCGCATGATTTATTGCTGAAGGAAGAAATGAATTCTTCCACAATCACGCACGATCAGCCACACCTGGACGCACAATCACCCGTGATCAGCCACAGTTGGACACCAAGAGACACACTGTTAAATCCCTAGTTTAAAGATTAGTTTAAAGATCAAACGACGATCAAATAAATCCCGACTGTACAAATGTCAGAATATGGTGAATCTTGACAATCCGCTCGAGCAAGTACGGCTCCCAAAATATCAAATATAAACGCCTATCGGCGTAATTATCAAATGTGGTAGGTGGAAACTAGATGGGACACTTGAGATGTTTGTTTTTCCTTCCCACACCCCATGCTACACCCCATGTAGTTAATATGTTGCATGGAAGTCGAGCATGATGTCGGAGGATTAGGCCATATCAAGGTTTTGTATGAACATGGCTCCATAACTTAGTCTAGATTGATAAATGATGGCAAGAATTATAACCATCAAAACCAAATGGGTGGGAAATTTGGTTGTATGTTATGGTAATTTCTATCGGATTGTCGATGGGAAAGTGAAGTACTGGGCATGATGACTCATGATGACCATTTTGCGAACATATGTAATGTCCCCGGTTTTGACCCCATTTACATGATGTATATATTGTAATTAATTGTGGTGAGGATCTCAAGGCAAAAGCCCCACCATCGATTTGGTTGTGTATGTTTCGGCAATGGGGATAATTGCCGATGGTATGTCGTGCTATCCGGCACATTTTAATTTGGCATCATGTAAACCCGTACATCAATTAAAATAAACCCCAACCAGCTACGGCAGTGCAACGTTGAATGAAAAGGGCATGGTTCCAAAGGATAAGGGGTGGGGGGGATGTCAAACCTTGGTTATGGGGGAAAAACCCATGTTTTGTCACCTTGTTGATTTTCCATCTTCCCTTGTTAACCTCTTTAATGCTTCAGCTGGTGGTTGGGGGAGTTATTGCTGAAGTGGTGGTGGTTGTGGCAGGATGTCAGCCTTACCCACTTGCTCACTCCACCCATGTCTACCCATTCTTCTTCCTCACGCACTCTTCCCTGGCCAGTTCACACTCACCACGATTTTGGTCTGTTGGCTCCTCACGCACAGGTTTTGGGGGCGTTTTTGGTCTCACGCAGGTTTTCTTCCTCTCCCCCACGAGTTGCTGAGCACCCACGAACTGCAAATTCACGTCCTTCCTGTTGTGTGTGCATCCACGGACAAAAACGGAGCCGTTTTTCCTCACACAGGGCCTCCATTGTCTGTTCCTTTCCTTGCTGGTTCGGATTGTTTAACCACGCACAGGTATTCTTGTATTTGGGGCGCACATGGAGAGCTGAGAGCCGTGCTCTTGCATCCACGACTGACTGTGAAGGGCCATTCCCGTTTTGGCTGTCTCACAGGCTATTTGGGTCGTTTTTCTCGGCTGTAAGTTGTGCTCACTGATAGATTCGGGGCTGTAGTTTTTCCCCTGTTGTGAATGTCATTACTGTTACGTCTGGAGCTATTGTAAATTCGAGTGAGAGTCATTTTGGCCACGATAGGGCCAAGAATGACTCAGAATTCGTTTTCCCTGTTAAAGCTGTGACAGCTAAGTAATTGCCTAAGTGCAATGGTTAGTCTTCGGACTGTGCTGGCTTGGCTTATCTATTGAAAGCCTGTGAAACCCAGCTGTGTTGGTTTGTTGTTTGTGCCCCTTGGCTATGTATAAGCCTACAATTGACCCTTATTCCGGAGGAATCATGCCCAGCTCGGGGGTGGCAGCGTTGCTGAGAGACTGATGAGCACGCTGGCCTATGGTTGGGTGGAACGTTGCAGCGACGTAGCTGGTTGCGGGTGAATTCTTCATCGAAAGATAAGTACTGCTGTTTACTGCATCTCTGTAATTTATATTGATGTTAAATGCTGGAATGTATATGTGTTTGCTTCCACTGATTGTTGAAGGACTGTGCATCCTTGTATGATGAATTATGCATCTGTGTATGCTTTTAAGTTTTAATTCAGCATTTAATTTCTGTCAATGTTCATGGGGCGATTTGCCCGGTTGTGCTTGATGATGTTCGTCGCGTCCTCTTCGCCGGTTGAGGGACGGGGACGTGACATATCATTTTTTACTAGAATCCGATGACACTCGTAATGTATGTGTTGAATTTTAATCCAACTTTCAATCCTTGATAATTACTCATAATGATTCTTCAAGCAAGTATTTCATCCCATAATTTCATTACATAATCAATATTCACTTGCAATGGAAATAAAGCAAGGATCAATGAAAGATAACCATGCACAAGAGACATAAATATTTTACCATGGGAAACTCAAATAGGAGAAACCCCATCAAACATTTCTCAAAAGAAATCAATCCAATTCAAGTATAATACTAAGCATGAAGTTGAGACCTAGTACAAGAGAGTTTCTCCCTCCTGCACAAAAAACCCTAGTAAGGATAAAAATTCTTCAAGAGAGACAAGAGAATAAGAGAACCCCAAAAGTATGCTTTTTTCTTTTTCTACTTTCCTTTCTTAGAGGTGCACACTTGTGGAGAGAACAAGATGTGCGATGTGAATGTGTCAAAAGAAATGTGAGAACATTTTTATTTATATTCTTTAGTTTACTTGATTTTCACTCTTGATGTCGACTTGTACTTTTGTCTTCTAAGGCCAATTTCCCCCTTTTACTAGGGTGTTTTCCCTTTTGTAATGACCCAACTTGAAATTTCTAGAAAAAGGAACATTTTGGGTGAATTTGGGATTAGTTAGTCTTGACTCTAGGGGTTCCAAATGACACCAAATGGTCCTGTTAATGCCTCGAAAATTCCCAGGTACCGACAGTAGGGATTCTCCCTAGAACCGATCCCAACTAGATCGTTCACCATTTGGTATTGGGAAACCATCTTATTAGCGGCAGGGCTATCGTATAATTAAAGCTTGTTTAAGTCTTTTAACGGTTGTGCCCCAATCCACCGTTTATGTGATTTTCTTTTGTATGGATGAAATGCAAATGCCTAATTTAAATGCAAGTGACTGGTGAACAAGAGCCTCACTATATATGCGTAGGTTCTTACCTCCCATCTTACCCCTCTTGCTCGTCAATCACTTCTATAAAAGCAAAACAATTACGTTCTAGTATATCCTAAGCGAATCTATCCTATCCCCGAAGGGAGCAAAATTAGAATACCGAGAGCAATTTGTTGTAATTATTCACCATAAATCTATCAAGCAACTGTTTCAATTCAAGATGCATAGTTATAGTAAAAGAATAATCAAAGATAGCTTTGAAAGAGTAAATGTTCATTGCTCAATTCATACACAAGATTTATATATAAAGTAAAACCATTCATCTTCAAAGAAATAATTCATGGAGAATCATAATGATCTCAAAGAATATAAACTAAATGGAAGTAATTCCATAATTCAGATTCCACATAATTGATGTAAAAGTTCATGCAGTCCTTTTCCAGAAAAATTGGCCTTCTTTATTAGTAGAAAAAATAGTTATTCTTACAAACAAATGAGCCTTCTCATGTCAGGGAAAATTCCTTCTATTCTACCTCTTACCTCTATTTATAATACAATTACAATTGACTTCTTAACTTCCCTGACTTTAGAACTTTCCTCACTTTAGGACTTCCAAATTTTTTTCCTTTAGTGCCTCGCACTAGGAAAAACAAATAATAATAACTTACATAAAGTGACAAAATACAGAAAAGACAAAATTTCAAGTAGGCTTAGCCGGTATTGAAATGTATTCACCTCATGCATTAGCGTCTTCTATAATGGTCCAATAATCTATTGGCTCCAACAATCTCACGGTTACTTCATGTACGGCCAGCTGTGCCTCCAGAGTTGTCACTTTTGGTGGAGTCAAACTGTACAGGTCTTCCAAGAGATAATTACTAACAAAGGCTTGTGCAATCCAGGATTTAACCAGTTCTTCACTAATGACTTCATTTTTCTGAATGTTTTGTTCATCTTCATGCAATCTGTCTTGGAGATAGACCATATGCTGGTCTTTGTCTAAGAAGTCATTGACTTTTGCAACTGAAGAAAGCTGGAATTTATTATGGAATCGACACATCGTTTTGTAGAACTCTCTGCATTTCTCCGAAGTCTTTTCAACTTCATTATTCAATCTTAGAGAGGATTTTCTATAAAATTTTAGGAGCACCAATTCTATTTTCAGACCTCCTGCTGTCTTCTAAAGCAAGTGTTCAGAAAACGTTGAATTGGCCTCTACCCAATTTAGCTGGCTTTGAACTTTCTTACCAACTTCTAGTAGTTTATTGTTAGGAATTTCGTTACACCTTCTGCGGATAGAAATTGTTCCTCTGGTTTGAATGGTTCAGATCCAGAACAAATAAGTCACAACAAGGATGATAGAATTCTCCTAGAAACTACAGACACCCGGAATGCAATCTTCAAAGATTGATGTGGCTCTTCACCTATGGCAAGATATATCCAAGAAGATACCTGCAAAAACACATCAAACACAAAAGATCAAAAGTACCAAAGTATTATCTCTAGATCTATATTGGTGACTAAGGAATCCAATAATAAACATGCAGGATTATACATAACAAGTTATATGGGAAGAAAAACAACTTTGCATTAATGAATAATGAAAGAGTTTACAACCTGCACCTTAGTGTTGATGCACTCCTCCACAAAACTGATATCTTATCCCCAATAGCTCCAACTTGCTCCTCTATGCTCACTATTAATGAATCAGGCCATAATGTCAAAATGGCAGCATAACTTTGCTCCCTCCCAACCATGGGGTATGAGCCTGTTTATATAGGCCTCAAATGGATAGAGATGGTTGAGATTTTGGTGGGTGGGGTGTACATGAAATCCCCAAATCATGGATCTCAAGCTCAACTGACCTAGGTGAATAGGGATAAGGCTTTCCATGAATCTTTTGATCTAGAAGCTTCGTGAAGCTTCTCTTTTTCACTTTTTACCAAGGGCACCGCTCCTACCCCTTGATGACAGAGCGGTGTTAGGCGGAACCGCTCTTCAAACAAAGAGGAAAGGCAGTGCCACCGCTTGTCTTCAACACAACTTAGGAGGTGCTGAATAAGGTACCACTCCTAAGCTTAAGGGTAGAAGCTGTGCTAGGTTTTTATATGGAAGTTTGACATTTGGATCAGGGTTTTCACTTCAAGATTTGGGAATGAGGGAAAACATAGATGTTTAGGATCTTATCACATGTTGATGATAAGATTTGGGTGTAATAGAATGCCCCCTAAAGCATGAGGCTAGAGGGATACGATAGGCGAGAGCTTTGACAGAGCAAGTTATCACATTTGAGGCAAGAATCAGCTTGATCAGAGATCAACATCAACCAAGAATCTGCAATACATCAATAATTTTGACTCATGAGAAAATGTGTCTTCACCATGGCTGCAGACCAATACAAGGAAGATCCATGGGAGAGATAAACAAACATGGCTACTAGAATACAACGTAGATCCATGTGATAGAGAACTCAAATTTGGACATAGCTATCAGACATACAATGTAAATCTATGTCATACAGATGCAAATTTGAGCATAGCCACGACCATACAATTGTGGATCCATGCTGGTACTTCATACAATATACTCCATCGCAACCTAGGGAGAAATCTATGAGTGCTTTATAACAAATAACGAGGGTCTTCATCTCTTCTTCCACAAAGTACGATTCTATCCATGTGATTACAATGATCTGAAGTCCAACATGGTAGAAACCACTTGATTACTAGTCAATGATGTGAACCGTTAACAAGTGCGAGGGAGATCACCATTGATGTCAATGATTCCCAAGGTACACTAGTACAATATACTGAGTGTGAATAGATGTTTTGATGTCGAACACTTAGTCAAATATCTTGATCAAAGGTCAATGATGTGAACCTATGTCGAGAGAGAGAGAATATGTCATTGAGGCATACAGATCTCAAGGTACTAAATTTGTTTCTAAGACTATTTCTTGGATAATGAGCTGATGTCGACAAGAATAGTCTTGTCGAAGGAGGGCCATGATGAATCCCACATCAACGACATGAAACTTGGAACAAAGTTGTGGAATGTTGTAGATAATGTAACCATAAGACTAACTCAAAAGTACTGACACAAAGGGATGTTTTAATTGCATAGGTAAACTTTTTACTTCCTTTGAACATCGGGCGGCACGACAAAAGACTTGGAAGCATGATTAGACCAGATGAACACACAATACGATAGTGGACAATGCATTATTTTGAAAGACTCAAAGGAGTGACATGACTCATGAAAGTGGATCGACTTGTAAGTCAGCTGAATACCCAATTGACTGGATGATATGCAGACAAGTGTTATGTTCAAAGGCGACAAACAACTACCATTTATTTGCAAAATGATTCCCTTCCCTTAATCTCCCCATCATGATTGATGAGTGCCTCTTTTCATTTTTATGAGTCCAAATAGGGTAACAAACACTAATTTTAGCTCATCCGAAGACAAGTCCATTCTCATACATTTTACAAACCTGAGAAAGGAGGGGTTCATTCACTGAACGAGTCTCTCAGTGTTTAGTTTAATGAGTCCAATGAAAGCAAACTCGATATCGTTCATGTTTAGAGAGTTTAAACGAAGACGGAAGAAGACTCCAAAGGGTCCTTTTTCGTATGATTTAGTCTCCAAGGCCCGAAAAAGTATAAAATAATACCCGAGAGAACTCTTCCAGTCATGATTGGTTGGAGTGCTCCTTTTTCATAAATAGTCTGTCCAAACCGAAAAAGAGATAACCTACCATCGGAGAGACAACTCTTCAAATAATTTTACAAGTATGAAGAAGACAAGTACTCGACAATATTTTCATATTTAGGGAGTCCAAAAAGAGTTTAAAGGAGACTCCATTAGGTTTCTTTTCATGACGAGAAGTTTTTTACGATTCCGAAAAGAATCAGAAAAGGACTCGAAACTTTGATACTGAGTTCTAAGAGTGTGACCAAAGTGTCGAAACAAACGTTCAGGGACTTTTTCCATTTTCTGGAAGTACGAAAAAGCCAAAAACAAACTCCTCCATAGACACTACTATTTATCTTTTCACCCCTGTAAGACCTAAAAAGTCCATTAGTCCCCTAAATATTCCAAAAAACAACTTTATAAACTATATAAAAAGGTTTTCTTGCATTACAATGATTTAAAAATATTAATAACAATGTGAAAAACCTAAAAATATATTTAAAATCCAATTGAATAGTAAAAACAAGTTATTTTTCTATTTACCAATTTGTGAGAGCATTTGGGAGACTTTTGGAGCCAAATCTTAAATCGAAGATTACAGGAGCATCCACCATCCATTTCGAGTACTGTCAGAGCTAGGTAGATGCTAGAACCTTTCTCTTTCACTTTATCATTTCCATTTTTGCTTTGGCTAGGGTTTCAGGGGCCTTTTAACAAGCCCTAAACCTAAATTGTAGGCACTGCTCTTGCCCCTTGCGGGATAGGTGGTGCCCGATAAAAACTGCCCCTGTTCAACTTCACTTAGGTAGTGCCACCGCTTTGTGTACATGGAGAAAAGGCAGTGCCAGTCATGAGGTTGGAAAACTAAGTGGGAAATCCAAAAGAAAATATCTTTGATGATTTGAATGGTTGAATATGATTTTGACTAGCTCATTTGTTGTTTTTGGCAGGTTTTATCCGTTCAAAAATGGTTATATGGAAAGAACAGCAACATGATGATGATGATGCCTTGGCTGAGGGAAATGCGGGGTGTATTGCTTCTTTGAGAGGTTGTGGCCTCTTGAATTTTTTTCGCACTCCGAGCATGATATCCCATGAGTGCATAGTAGAGCGTATTCTGCATATGTGGAACCCTGAGCAACAATACTTTGAGGTGGGAGCTCATGTGCTGACCATAGAGGTATAAGATATCTAATTTCTAACAAGATTGTTTAGATCGGGTGCTCATGTTTCATTGACTGGTCCTCGAGGTGGGTATGTGACCTCCCAGGAGCTGATAAACCGTTATTGTGTTCCCAGTACTAGGATGTTGGGGAAGAAGATACCCATAAAGGAAGTGGTGGATGATGCACTACACACTGTCCTTTTTACTATGAAGAGGCTAGCAAGAAGCCAAGGGCCTCATTAGGCATCTAGGGCGCATTTACTGTATGCCATAGAGGCTATGGCACCCACTGTCTTTCACTAGGAAGAGGCACTACTTTCGGTTTTCAAGGACCAGCTGACTAAATGTCGATAAGGAGAATTCAAATAGTTCGGCTATGGAACCATCTTAACTTGTTTCTTTTTTGAGTGGGTGCCCCACTTGAGACCCCAAGTGATTTTTAGAGAGTTGAGGCCCAGAGACCCTTGTATGTTGAGGTGGGTAGAGCTTATGGCTCATACAGGAGGCGATAGATTTAAAGTGAAGTATGATGCAAGATTCTTTCACTGGTTAGATGAACAAATCCTCATGATCGAGGATTATGCATATGCGGGTACTGACTTCAGGGGTGACCCTGATCTACCACTTCCACCTAGAGAGCACTGGGGGGATATTGGTAAGAAACAAGATTCTAAAATGTTGATTATGTTTTTGTATTTTCATGTTTCATGTTTTTTATAAGTAGTAACAAGACCTAAATTTTCTCATGCAGATGTTGGTATGGAACAACCTAGGGGATCATCCCCAATGGACAGGAGAGTGGGAGCTCGGTTTGTTCATCGAGGTGATGATCAGTTGGGAGAGTTAGAGGAGAACTTGGAGAGGTTAACCCTAGACATACCAAATGCAAATATTGATGACCTCCCAATGAGGTACCAGAGGCACACTGTGGGAATTCTAGGCCCTTTCAGCCGACTGCTACATAAAGTAGTACGGGCTATCATGTGTTACCATGACCATCACTAGATGATGTTCTGCATGATGTATTACTGAAATTTGAGTCAACTTCAGGAGTTTGTATGATGTTTTATTTTCGTGAAAGCCACTTGCTTCAAATGAGGTCTCGTGACCATTTTTGTTAAAACTTATATATATACAGAATTTGTTCCTGGTGTTTATACATCTCAAATGGCAAATGTGTTTACATGATTTTACGTGTTATTTACTATTTATTTACAATATGATGAACCATGTTTGATTTTCAAGTTATGTATGAGCAATATACCAATCTAGAATATAGTTTGCCAATGAATCAACAACTGCATTGTCTACCCTAGGTATATGCCTATAAGTGATAACTTCAAATGACCTTTCCAATAGATGCACCCTCCAGAAGAGGTGGAGTAGTACAGGATTTCTAATGGTATAGACCGATTCAAATGACAAACCAGTAATTGTGAGTCCATGAATACTACCTAATCACGAATGTCCTGAGATGCAGCTTCAGTCAATAGACCTATTACTGCCCGATACTTGGCGATTTTGTTGGTAGCTGGACTAAAACAAACCACTCCTGAAATGACTAGATCTTTTGCAGGGGAATACAAAACCCAAGCAGCTGAAGCAAGGTTCAAGGTATGATGGCAAGCACCATAAGCGAAACCATAAAAGGCCATTTGATCTGCATAACCAAAACATGGTATAAATAGTCTGGGACACTAAACTCAAAACCATATTGAAAATACTAAAACACACTGAAAGTCAACAATGTACATATATACAAGGTACCATACACAAGTGACCTAAGCATAGTACCTCTTCAGGTACAACCCATTGCGAAGTTGCCCGAAGGGGATTCCGTCGTAATCCACGAGCTCATAGGCCCCTTTCTCTAAAACCTTGGACATGATAAAAGGACCATACCACATTGATTTGAACTTCCCTTTTCCTAGTTTATCATGTTTCTGATCATAAGTTAGTACTAGGTCACCTTCGTTAAAAACACGAGGTTGGACAGATTTATCGTACTATGCATTGACGCGTTTCTTATGTGCCTCATTGACTAAGGCAACATCTCATCTAGTTTCATCAAGATTGTTCAGGTATAAAAATATTTCTTCCTTGATGGAAGTATTGGGGAGAAGTTCAATGGAAAGTTTCAAAGACAAAATCTGACACTAAATAGGTAGGACAAATTCTAGTCCATATATTGACTGAAAGGGTGTAAAACTAGTCACTGTTTTAACTGAAGTTATATAATCCCAAAGAGCGGAAAAGAGAGTCTAGTGCGAGTTGGATTTGTGATCTCCAACCATCAGATGCAGCATAGTTTTCAAGACTTTGTTAATGGCCTCGACTTGACCATTAGCCTACGGGTAATAGGAAGTTGATTTTTCATGGTTAAAACCCAACTTAGCACTCAACTTTGCCATCATCTGATTCCGGAAATGTGATCTGTGATCAGTGACTATGGACTGAGGAAATTCAAACCTATCTATTACTTGATTGAAAAGGAAGAGGGTGGCAGTATTACCATCCTCTACATATGTAAGCATACCCTCAGCCCATTTATTAAAATAATCCAGGACTACTATGATGTAACCATGCCCCCTAGCTAAGGTAGGCTTAGAATGCATAAATTATATCCCCCATTTGGCAAAAGGGCCAACGACAATGATGGGGTCTAACAGAGCAGGGTGGGTGCACGTTTTTGGATAGAAATGTTGGTAGGGTGGGCATTTCTTAACAGCCTCGTGACAATCTTTGAAGATTGAGGTCTAGAAATAGCCAACGCAAAGGATTTTATGGGCTATAGCCATCCTAGAAAGATGACTGCCACATGCTCCATAGTGGCAGTCATTGAGAACTTGTTTCGACCTCTTCATGGGTGAGGCATTGTCAGAGAATGGAATCTATACCACACATGTACAATGTATCATTTAGGATAAGGTAATATTTTGCATGGTGACGGATACGACGATGATCATTAGGAGATATATTGGGCTGAAATCTCTGTGTTTGGAGATAAATGATTAAATCTCCATACCACGGGTCGGTAGTGCTTATTAGGAACAGAAATTCATCCGGGAATGAATCACTGGGCTTAGAATCCATCAAAGCACCGGGAAGGTCACACATCATCTCTGCAAAGACCAATGATTTCTATGAAGTAGCTTTGGCAAACTCAAGGCCAAACTCCTGCAGGATGACAATCCAATGGGAGTATTTTCCCCCTAGCACCTGACGAGTCAATATGTAGTACATAGGGTTTTGGTCTGCGAGTACGGTGGTGGTGCGAAGAAAAATGTAATGATGAATTTTTGGACAGCGATGACTATAGCCAATGCTAACTTCTCCACATGTGAGTATCGAGTTTCAAAATTGAGAAGATTCTTACTGAAGTAATATATCACATGTTCTTGGCTGTTCTAATCCTCTTGGGCTAGAACCATTCCAATGGTAGTAGTAGAGGTAGCAACATATAAGAGAAAATCCTTTGAATAATTTGGGGGGTGTATCACGGGTGAATGTGTCAGAGCATGCTTAAGATTATCGAAGGCTCGCTGGGCCTGGTCATCCGAGAAGAATGTAGTGTCCTTCTCGAGGAGACGCATATAACTGTGTGTTTTCTCAGCAAAGTTACAAACAAAATGATGAAGAAAGTTTTCCTTCCTTTGCAAACTTTGGAGTTCAAGGATGTTGGTTGGGGCAGACACGGTGAGTATAGCAGTAATTTTTAATGGATCAATTTAGATGCCATCCTTAGAAACCATGAAGCCTAAGAGATGTCCTGTCTCAACGCAAAAAACACATTTGTGTGGATTCAACCGTATTTTATAATGGCAACATCTCAGGAATATGTCTCCAAGATGTTGAGGATAGTCTTCTCGTTGTCATGAATGCGTAGGGAGGTCATCCAGGTACGGTTCCATGATGTTATTAATGTTGTGAAATGCATAGGACATGACACGTTGGAATGTGGCTCCGATGTTCTTAAGGCCAAAGGGTAACTTCCTATAGGCGAAGGTTGCCCATGGGCATATAAATTCTGTCTTGTGATGATCAATGGGAAATATCTCAATCTGATTGTAGCCAGAAAATCCATCCATAAATGAGAAGATGACACTTTCGACACAGTTGTCGATAATCTGATCGATATGTGGAGTTGGAAAATTGTCCTTAGGACAAGCTTTATTCAGGTCTCTGAAATCGAAGTAGACTCGAATGGTTCCCTACTTTTTGTTCATGGGAATGATGTTCAATACCCATTCTGTCAGGGGTATAGGATAGATGAATCCTTCCTTTAGAAGTTTTTCGACTTTGGCTTTGATAGTCGCAGCCTTCACGGGATGGACTTGTCTCGATTTCTTCCTAACCGGTCTCATTGTGGGATAGGTTTTTATCTCATGGACCACAATAGATGGGTCTATTCCAGGAATTTCTTCATAAGACCAAGAAAAAATATATTGGAGCTCTTTAAAAAGTGCTCTATACTCTTCAATTTCTTCTATTGAATAGTTCTTCCATATATGAACATGTTCAATAGTTCCAGGATTGATCGATATGTCGATTGGAGCTATTTTGGTAATGTTGCCTAAATTTCCTTCAGACTCAAAATCTTGCAACAAGACAAGTGTTTGCGGAATGTCAACAATATCAGTACCCAACAGAGATACAAAATCATTATCTACCAAACTGGTATTGGGGAGGAACGAGGATCTGTGATGATGATCCTCCCATACTGATTCATTCGTACTCATAATCTCTATGATGGACTTGTATGACGGAAAAGTCTGGGAGAAATAATCCAGAGTAGGAAGAGAGGGTTCTAACCAGTAGGGCATGTGGTAAGTATCTGAGGCCACAAGATGAAGATCATCGATATAGTCATCGAAAACGGCTTGGATTGCATCATAAACTGCTTCATGCGGGCTATAGGAGGATGACTCAACAATTTGTTTACCCTTGGGATCATATCCAAACGAAGAGATCATATTCACAGTCATTGTCTCTGTGCTAGAAGGAGCTGATGGGAACACACCCATGAGGGTGGAGTCTTTCAGCATCGCTACCCCAATCGACTGGTAAAGAGGAGGGGACTGACCTAGCATAGGGATGTTATTTTCCATAGGGGTGGTAACATCCAGCGTGTAGAAATCGAGTTAATCAATTGTCACAATTCTTCCCAAATGCGGAAACCGGAGAGTTCTAAACACCGTTGAAGTGACAATGGTCGTAGCATAAAACCAGTTTCTTCCTAAGAGGAGATTGTAGTCTAATAGGGCATCCATTACTTCCACCTGAATGGAAACTGTTTTCCCCCCTGAAAGTGATAACATGAGACCATGGGGTTGGAAACCTCTTCCATCAAAGGCTTTTAGGGTCGTAGGTGATTTCATAAGCTCAAGAGAGCGAATGGATTTCCAACAGGATAGGGACAAGACTGAGGTTGAAGCGCCTTCATCTAGAACAGTCCTAAAGACCTTTTTCCCAACTAGTTTGGTTACAATCTGAAAAGCAAGTTGGTGAGGTAATATATATTTGTAGTTCTCGACGTTGAAATGGATCAAATTTGTATTATCTGGGTCCAGGAATCCTAAGGCAGTTAACAAGTTTTTGCATTGCATGGGGAAGATTTGGAGCACTTCTAAGGTAGACATTGCACATGGTGCTTGAGCGAGGTCTTTAACAACATTATAGAACTGTGCGACTTAGGCATTAGGGTTAAAAACAACTTTCCTAAGAGTACTCTTGGGTGGACACAAAATCATGTCGAGATTAGGCTTCTCGATAGTTAAGGGACCATTAGACTAGGATGCGAGACAACCATTGGAAGGAGCTTCATATGGAGAAGGATTTTCATTTTTCTTCTCCTCAGGCTTGTCATATGACTGACTACGAGATGTTAAACTAACAGTTTCTGAAGACATCATTTGAATTTCCTCTATAGAACTAGAATTTCCTTGGTTAGACATGTGGTCTACCAGTTGTTGCTAAGAAGGAAAAGGATCAGTGAGAATTGCTGGTGCGGGGTTATTTTTTTAAAAATTGTTAATTTCATCATGTCAGGGACACTCCTTCATGAAATGATCACCACCACAAAATAGGAAAGGATATTTGGCTTTCCTTTTTCCTTTATTGTCATTCTCCAGGGTTGTGGGTTTGGTATTTTTTTGTTGGTTTCTAGGTTTCTTATTTTTACCTTTTCCTTTTTTCTTATTACTAGATGATTGTGTACTTTGAATAGCATTTACCTTGGCAGAAACAGTAGGATTAGAAGAAGTAGTAGAAGGACTTGGTTGTTTGGCATATTTTACCGTGGATGGGGGCTGAATTGAATTGATAACCCCGTTGACCGAAGTTTCTGTAGGTGGCTTATCCGGGTCCATGCTGGGACGAGGAGCTTGAGGAATAAGGTCATTCAAAGTTCCAGATTGGGAATACACTAAATCCATATACTGAGCATGATTGATAGGCTTCTCTTTAGTGACAACACCCCCCATAGCCACATCTCACGCAATGGGTGGCAACAAAGACTTCGTAAACCAATCAAATAAGAGTTGGTCTGGGATAGGAGCTTTAATGAGACTTCCCTACCTTCTCCACTCATGGATGTGATCAGATATGTGCATGGAGTTATTTTGACACTAAGAATTCAAAAGGTCGGTACCCGTTTCATAATGAATGGGTAGCTGAAAGTGCGAGAGGAAGATAGTTGCCAAAGAACTAAAGTCCACAAATGCATGTTGTGGAAGTTCAATGTACCACTTGGCAGCCATATCGGTCAATGTGCGTTAGAAGAGTCTCAAATGGAAAGAATCATCCATCAAGGAGTTCGATGAGCACCACAGATGGAAGCTCATAACATGGTTTTTTGGATTGTCTCCCTCCTTTCCATCGAATTTTGGAATGTCCGATCGTAACTTTACCGGAATTGCGGGCCACGAAGGGTTGTGCCTAATGGGATCATTTATCAATTTGGATAAATCGGGTAAATCCAAAGTTGCTAGGAAAGGTAACTGATGATTGGGCTCCACATATTGGTAGTATTGATAAGGCATGTATCCACCAGTAGGGTCAAAAGTTGACTGATACACAGGTTGTTGAAATGTCTGATGAGATGATGAACCTCTCAAAGACTGACCTCTAGAATTAGGGCCGCCAGATCCACTAGGACTACTAGGACCATTAGGAGGAGGACCACCAGAACCACCAGGACCACTAGAAGGAGGACCACCAGGACCCCCAGGACCACTAGGGCCTCCAGGACCACCAAGAGGAGGACCATCAGGACCACCAGGACCACTAGGAGGTGGGTTTCCAAGGCCTTCATGACCACTAGGAGGAGGACCACCATAAGGTGGTCCTTCAGCACCTCCAGTAGTATGAATAGGTATTCCTCCCATTGCTGGCATGTAGGACTAGTTGGGTTGCCCCCACGGTGTAAATGTTTTCCCAGGGTATGGAATTCCAATATAAGACATTCCTATAGGGGTAGGTTGGTAATTCATATTTCCTATAGGCATTTGATTTGGTAGATAACTATAACCCCAAGAGGGTTGATTAACTATAGGTTGTGCCGCTAAGGGATAACCTGAACTTGAAGTAGGGTTTACCATATTTGTATTGGTGGGAGGAACATAAATTGTAGATTGTCCTACAATAGAGGTTTTCCTATTACTAGTAACAATTCCACTAGTGGGTAACGTAGGTTGCGTCGAGGGTTTCCCTCCGACGTTAGAAGGTACAGACACTACTGGAAATGAAGGTTTCCCCCTAGCCATAGAAAGTGTGGGGTGACTAAAGACAGACCTAGAATTCACAACTGCAGGAGCGAAATTGGAGGTTTGTCCTGGATTGCGAGAAGTCTCAACCTAAGTTGGATGACCATTAGTAGAAGCTCTAATTTCAGCCATAGGCCAAGGATCTATGTTACGGGGTGATCTAGCTGATATAGATTCAACATGAGGTGCAGGTGTGGCCAAAACTCTGTCTAGCCTTTGCCTTCTCTCTTGAAAATATCGTGCATGGTGAATAGATGCTTGGATTTGTCTATACTCTTCTTCACCTAGAGAAGTTTGTTCATGAGAGGTTCTATTAACCCCAAATGAGGAAATGGCCTGACCCATGGAAGTTCTCCAAAACGGAGCATCCGGGCCATACTCAGGTGCATTAGGATTATTGGTATGACCTTCCATATGCGAATGGAAGGAAGCATCAGCCATAGGAGGCTGTTGAGCCATGGGATTAATATAAGAAGTGAATTGGTCTCCACTTTCTACAACTATATTTTCTTCCTCATGAGAACTAGTTGTAGCTACTTGGTCAATGGTTTCCATTGGAATTTCTCCTATAACAAGAGGAAAATCGGGTGGTAAGCCCTGTGTTCTTATAGATTGTCTCAACTGAAACTCATCCAGATTGCACAGTCACTAATCTAACCTAGGGTTTCAAAACTAATAAAAAACACACAAAAACTTTCTCCTACTCAAGATACATGCCAACAAGCAAACTTACATGATAAGATGAGTTCAAATGGTCTGTCTCTCACCAGGATTGTCAAGTAGGTGCAACTCATGATATACCACAAGGCTATGTGCGTAGTAATCTCCCCAAATGCTGTTTTTAGTGTATTTCTCCACACAATATGGCCAAAGGGTTTTTCTCAGATGGATAAGGTATCCTAGTGGGGTCTCCCGATATACGCAAGGTACGTGGGAGCTCAAATCGGTAGTAGTGTTGTCTAATGCACAACCGTTCACAAGGGACCTTCCAATATACAATCGAGTACACGAAGTACCTTTCTATATACCTCAAGGGTACGTGAAAGGTCGTTCGATATATCGATAGTACATGGAAGAAACGCGCGAGTCCCGGGTTGTAGTGCGAACAAATAACGACAAATCCTATGTTTTATGACACCCGAACATGTCACTAACCTATCACTCAAATTTATATAATTTAAAGCCTATCACTACCATTAATTTTAAAGTGGACGGTTAGGTGACTGCATGGAATTTTGACAGAAAAGTAAAACCATGTGAGTATGAAATGCAAGTTCATTCACTTTACCGTTCAGAGTATGCCTAATTATGGGAGGGAGAGAGAGTATTTTTCTTTTCAATTTTGATTTGAAACCAAAAATTTCCCAAACAACAACAATCTTTTCCCGAGAACATAAAAAAAAAATGCTTCTACGAATCAAATCTTTTGAAAGCAAGAAGATAAGGCAAGATCTCTTTCCTAAGAAGAAAAACAAACAACAATCAAAGGCATATTCGATATTTTTTTGATTTTTCTATTAAACTGGAAATATCTAACTTAAAACTATCACTATTTTTCTTTTGATGAGATGACAATATGAAATAAAAGGAAGAAAAATGGAAATCTGAAAGCTTACGAGGCTAATCAGAGGTCCAAGAATTCATCCTTAAACAACAATAAAAATGAATCTCAACCAAAAAAAAATAATTTTTTTTTCAGAGTAAAAAAGAAGTCCTTCACTAACTTAATGGAAAAAATGGAAGCAAACAAACCAATCAAACGAGTTTTTCTTTTCAGTATTATCTATTAGCAGGAAGAGATCTAACTGAGCTAAGGCTTCCAAGCACTCCTTTCAAGATAATCAAACTCACAAGTAGTAACAATGATGAACCTAACTTATCCTTTTGATTCGAACAAACAAGTATTTACCACATCAAAAATTTCAGATTTCAAACACTCAGGTATTTGCAAACAAGCTTGGACAATGCCAACTGAAGACAAAAAAATCCAAAAATCACAAATTCTTTTAAAAATTTTGAAAAAATATAGGTATGGAAAAAACCTACTTGGCACCACTTGCAGAGGTTGTTGACAGAGCTGTTTTGAGGAGGCACCTCTTCTTGCTAACTGCTAACAGGAAGGGGCACCACTTGTTGCTATCTACGCACAGATGGTGGCACCACTTTTTTGTCACTACACAAGTGCTATTCTCTGCAATATTCAAAACACAAATAAAGGGAAAAAAACAAAGTCAAACTTGGCAAACCGACATTAAAAGAGACGAATCAACAGTAATAAAGAGCATAGAAAGTCAGGATAGCTCAGATCTAAAGAGATCTAATGATATCAAACCAAAACCTAACTAAGTCAGATGGTAGATCTAACTAAAATGATAAAAAGCTGGAGCTTGGATTCGGACAATTGTTTGAAGTCTAAGGAAGATCAGATCTGCTGAAGCTCTTCCCCAATATGGTCACCAGATTTGTTGTTAGGAATTTTGTTACACCTGCTGTGGACATAAGCTGTTCCTCTGGTCTGAATGGTTCAGATCGAGAACAAATAAATCACAACAAGGCTGATAGACTTCTCCTAGAAACTACAGACACCTGGAATACAATATTCAAAGATTGATGTGGCTCTTCACCTATGGCAAGAGATCTCCAAGAAGATACCTGCAAAAAAACATCAAACACAAAATATCAAAAGTACCAAAGTATTATCTATAGATCTATATTGGTGACTAAGGAATCCAATAATAAACATGCAAGGTTATACATAACAAGTTATATGGGAAGAAAACCAACTTTGCATTAATGAATAATGAAAGAGTTTACAACCTGTGCCGTAGTGTTGATGCACTCCTCCACAAAACCGATATCTTATCCCTAATAGCTCCAACTTTCTCCTTTATGTTCACTCTTAATGAATCAAGCAAGAATGTCAAAATCACAGCATGACTTTGCTCCCTCCCAACCATGGGGTATGAGCCTATTTATATAGGACTCAAATGGATAGAGATGGTTGAGATTTTGGTGGGTGAGGTGGACATGAAATCCCCAAAGCATGGATCTCAAGCTCAACTGACCCAGGTGGATAGGGACAAGGCCTACCATAAAGCTTTTGATCTAGAAGCTTCATGAAGCTTCTCTTTTTCACTTTTCACCAAGGGCACCGCTCTTATTCCTTGATGAGAGAGCAGTGTTAGGAATAACTGCTCTTCAAACAAAGAGGAAGGGCGATGCCACCTCCTGTTGTCAACACAACTCAGGCGGTGCTGAAGAAGGCACCGCTCCTAAGCTTAAGAATAGAAGTGATGCTAGGTTTTTATGTGCAAGTTTGACATTTGGATCACGGTTTTGACTTCAAGATTTGGGAATGAGGGAAAACATAGATGTTTAGGATCTTATCACATGTTGATGACAATATTTGGGTGTAAAATAGTTTTGCCATGAAATTAGATGATGTATCTGCTATTTCATTTAGTCTTGGCTCTTCTCATTTGACCTTATATATCTCTTGTGTGAGTCTTACTTGGAATTGATGGATATTTCCCTGAATCATGCAAGATTGATCATGAAAAGAGGTAATGGAAGGCTTCCTTTCAGTGGTTATCTTAAACTAAGTCTCCAGCTCTTTGTTTTGTGCCTCTAGTTCCTCTACCTGGGTTCTTAGTTCCCCTGCTTGTCTATTTCCCATTGATTTATGTGATTCTAATTCTAGAATTTTATCCTCAAAATATGTTTTCTCTCCTTTCATAATGGTAACCTGCACCTCTAGTGCATCCTTTTCCAATTCTAAAGTTTGATACTCCCTTTGGAGCCTTTCTTTTTCTGAAAGAATCTCCTCATGTTTCCTTTTTAGTTCTTGGTCTTCTCCTCTTTCCTTGACTAACGTATATTTCATTTTAAGCATACTTTCTTTATAATTCTCTACATATTCCACCAACTTGTCAGCATTGTCCGCGTTGGCCTGAGCAACTGCTGTATTTAGAGATGCTAAGAATTTAGGATCTTTATTTGTGCCTTCCACAATAGTTCTTTTGGTCATTGTGACCACATCAGGTTAGATGCCGATCTTTAATATTTTCTTTTATCTTTTAACAATAGTTTTTCTTGTCTTACCGAAAAAAATGGTATGTAAGCATGCCACTATATGCTTCTTAGAGGGAGTGTAAGGAACTAGTCCAAGTTCTGCAAGACGAATGTGGCCTCCTGTAATCGTGCCACTTGATGAAGTAATGAGGTCCATTAGATTGTCTTCGACAGTGTCCTGGTCCAAATTTTCTCTATCCTTATCCTCTTTCTCTTTCTTGTTCAATTATTCAGCTACTTTCTCATCTTTTCTTCACGCTCTTTCTTATGCTTCCCTTTGCAATATTTCTTCCTCCTCCTTTTTGCTTTGAGCCTCCTCAACTTGTTTATTCTTAGCTTCTTCCTATAGTCTCCAAGCATCTTCTGCTCGTTTCCTTTCAGATTCCTCCTATTGCTTCTGCTTTTATGTTGTATTGCTGCTACCTTTGCCTCTACTAGTGCTGCTCGTTTTATTGAAACGCTTACTTAGAGTAGTCATGTTGCTGGAATTCTTGTATGTCTCCACATATATCAAAATTATGAGAGTATTCATAACGAACTCCTACAAACGTACAATGGTCTGTAACTTTTCCCATCGAGTCATTTATGTGGAAACTCTTTTCCCCAAAGTGGAAATTTTCTAGATATTTTACAAATTTAGATGCGTTTTTTGACCCTAGTGAATTTATAACTGCCTATGCAAAATGACAGTGGTGGGAGATATGCCTTTTTCATTTTGAATAGGAAATTGGCTACTCCATTTATGAGCAACTATCTAACTGCTTCCTTGTGGACTACATAGTTTGTGGCATATCTAGGAATCAATGATGGGGCTCTAGATCCTCCATACATCCTTAGGTAAGTACCCTCTCGAGAGGAATAATAATCCATGTATTCACATATAATACTCATGGCACTTTCTGACATGCAGTCAGGTACTTTGAGGAAAATTAGTTCATATAGAGGGATCAGAAACTCCTCACATATCAACTTGTAGAATATTGAGTACTTATGTGCCCAAAGAATTTGATAGGAAACATATATAGGGGTCTTGGTGTGATCCCAAGAGAAACCAATAATTGGGAATGGATGTCTGCATAGGATGAAATCAATTAGGTAAGAGGCCATGTATAATTATGACCTTCTCTGAGTCAATCATCCCTATGCGACAACAACACATGATGACAGGTTGTTTGATATAATGTCCGTCAAACTTAAAATCGTGCTCTCAAAGGCCACATAGTATATCAGTGGGATCCAACTTAACTTGTACAATCTCCCTATTATCTCCCAAATTGACCAACGTCATTTTGGATGACAGAATGGGTAAAAATCTTTATTTCTATAAGTCATGGCCATCAAAATTCAAAATCTCAGTTTTTGGCAGTTAACTAAGTCTGTGGAAGTTTACTTAACTGCCGAAATAGGCTAGTTTCATCAGCTAATTTGGTTTTCCAGAATGATTTTAGTTGCCGAAAATGTTTCCACGTGTAAATTTAAAAAAAGATTGTGCTCTGGAAAAATACTGCCAGCTATATCTTGACCAGTAAAGCTAAAGGACTAAAAGCAGCAGAATTGTCAAGGAATTGGCAAAAAATAATTATTGCACAGAGCAGTGAATGGAAATTGGAGGAATATTTTTGCTGAAATTGCGTGATATTGTGGGGCAATTTTGACGGCCTTCCCGAACTCCAAATTCAGATCTGGAAGCACCAGTGGATAGCTTATGATCTGTAGATCAAAATCGACTATTCGAACATGCAAAACGGACATCGGACGGTTGAGAAAATTGATTTTTTCCAAAGGAAGTTTTTTTAGGAATTCCACGGGTTTCGGCAGCTTAGGCGAGATACCACAGCGCTCATTAGCTGCCGAAAAGGCCAACTTTCGGCAGCTAAAGGCGTTAACAGAAAAAACATTAGCTGCCGAAAGCCTGTTTTGCAATTTTTCTCTAAATTTTCGCCCAGATCTCAACCACCAAGCTATTGAAGGAGATCTCCATATCAGCATTTCCTTGATTTTAGGGATCAGTCCCTATCTTTTTGCTTTTAATTGTCAGTTAATGTTTTAGTTAAACTCAACAGATCCATGCTTTTAGGATCTGGAAACTGTTTGTAAAGGCTTTAAAATCCTAAGAAATCAAAGGAAAAAGGGTTCGAGCTTGGAGAAACTTGGCCTATGTTTTGGTTGCTATTCTAATAAAATCACAGTTTTCTCTTGTTGTTGTAATCAGATTTTGTCATCCACCATTATTCTGCACTTTGTTGAATTAGCTTAGCTTATGCTCATGATTTGATGGAGGAACTTCTTATTGCTTAGTGTAACCCTACGTTATGTATGTACTTGGTTGTATAAACCCTGCAATCTAATGTATTTGGTTGTCTGAGCAATATTCTGCATGCCTTTTCTGTTATTTATCATCTGATTTACAGTTTCTAAGAGCACTGGCTCATTAAACTATTCGGATTAGCAGTATTTCCATCGTGCCATCTCAGTATCCCCTCGATCCACTTACTGAAAGGTATTGAATTCTTAAGTTACCAGGCATACCTAGCCTATAACCCTAGGTAGTTTCTTGGAGAGCTAACACTCCCATTTTCCTAACCAAAGATCATGTTCAGCATTAAGTCTACGACCCTATAAAGGAGGCATAAACTTGGAGTGTCATATTGGCCAGTGGATTTCTGGCACAACTTTCTACTTGCGATAATCATCCTTTTGGAACATTCCATAATGTCCAAATACACATTTTGAACCCACTCATTCGGTATCATAGCCTATGGGATTGGTAGTTTGTAGGCCCTAGCTATGTATGCCGAAGTGAAACAAGAAAAAACTTCCCCTTCTATGTTGGAAATTATCATCGTGGATGGGTATGTCCGGGATAGAATCCATCTGATTCTTCAGCACAGGGGAAAATATCTGTGCACGTGGCCGCCTTAGTGATGCCTTATTTTCTGATATTTTCATACAAGTTCATATTTTATAGGCCCGACTTAGGGACATTTTGGTCTCTAATCATATGATATATGTCTCCCCACTTGAACTCCTGATCGGCCCCTGTGATATCCTTAGTGTCTTCATATGTGATTTCAATCCTAGATATAATCTCCATGTCTGAATCAGCCTCAGTGGCCTTGGATTTATTCTTTCTACTCTTCTTAGGCATGGTGTGAGATAAGGAATGAAACTATAGCATGGTCACAGCAAGAGATGTCTTAGTCATACTAATGATTAAAAGAAACATGCATTTACATCAACATGGAATAACCGAAATGAGAATCCAAGTTACAAAATATACGAATCATTGTTTTTAAAAGATGAGGTTACAGGCAGTGTCTAATATGATAGAATAAAATATAGTAGTATTTACAATTTAATTATTAGCCACTCAAAAAAATTCTCATGAGGGGAAGTGAGATCACTCCCCAGAGGATGCCTAGTCATTTTATACTTGCAGCAAGGGTGTATGTTTGTGAAACTTAACTGAAAACTCACCAACACAGGTGTGCATATCATTTTGGGGATATATCTCTATTGTGATACATTCATTTTCGTGCTTCTAAACAAAGCATCATACTGAAGGATTATTAGTTCATTAACGGATCTTCAAAGAATTAATGCTAACTATCTATAGAGTTTACAAATTTTAATTTCATCCTTTCATTCATTTAGCTTAAAACACACTAAAACGTTGATACCTCTTCTCACTAACTTCCCCAAAGATAAGATAATAATCCAGTAAAAATACGACAATGACTCAATAAGCTTGAACCCGTGGACACCTTGAGGAACTTCAAAACCCCGGTTAGCATCTAAGACTTGTGATGACAGCGCTTCCCTAAGGAGGAAAACATAATTCACAAAGAAACCCTAGGCCAATGTTTCAAAACGCAATGATACCCGAAGTCAAAATCCACCAAGGGTTTCTCTATCATCGCACACCCATCCTCTCACAAACTCAATCTAAATAATACATGGACGTGGAAACATCTTTCCTGGGGTAACTCTCTCGTAGGGTTTCTAAGGTTCGAAACAACTATACGGATGACCTGGAAAACCAGCCTCAGCTGCTCGAAAAAAGATGAAACAAAATCCATAATGGTTGGGATAACTAGCTAGAAATGTTTTGGGCATACAAAATAGTTTATTCAGTCGAGGGCTCCCTTTAAACAAACTTCGAGAAACTCTGGTAGCCAACCAACTGTAAAAAAACCTATAGGCAATGGATACATTATACTAGGAAAAAAGGGTGTTTAAAGTAATAGGAAAAAAAAACCTTGGTGACTTTTAATCCCTAGACTCCCATCAACATGTAGTCTTTAAAAGATTCTAGAAGAATACATGACAAAGGGTAGGTTTAAGTGCCTACCTAGTAACTGTTTATACGGGTACGCTTCTTAGAGAAGAAATTCGAAATCTCCAAGTGTCCAGTGGCTGTTCGATGCGCTCCAAACGAGATTTATGATAATGATCCATAAAAAACTCACCGCGTTGGTATATAAAAACTTTTCCAAATGGTAATTAATGCAATGGTTGGGCGCATTAAAAGTGACGAGCTTTAAACGTTGTTTTGGCGCTAACCTTTTAAAACTCGTTAAACAATGTCGACAGCTCATCGACAACTTTATCCCAACTTTTCGATGTATCGGCTGTGAAAGCTGAGTTTTTGTGATAGTGTCCTCCATGAAACTTGAGTTTCACTGACACTGTTGGTGAAACTCATCAAAGTCATCCAATAGAAATTCATCGACAGACTCATATAAATTTCCCAATGTATCATTGTTAGCTATAAAAGATGAGTTTTGGCGGCTGCTAATGCTAAGTTTTGTAGAAGGTGTATGAAAACAATGAGTTTTTTCGATAGCATCGGTGAAAACTAAGAAACAAATCCCGATGTAAACATCATCTAAACTCAAAGAATTGCCCCGATAGAAAACATCGGTTGTGAAACCTTAGTTCTGGCAATAGTGTTGGCAAGATAGGGTGAGTTCCATCGATAGTGTAGGAAAAAATCAATGATATATTTCGATAAGAACATAGACAAGACTCAAGGAACTCTTCGGATGAAACATTTCACTTGGTCAAAACTCAGAAACTTGGCCACCAAAAGAATCGTAAGAAAATCATCAGTAGTTTGCGACCGTGTCGGCTGAACTCGTTGAGTTCGTCCGATATGTCGGTGAAACAGGATGAGTTGTTTCGATGCATTAGACAAACTAGATGAGACCTTACGATGTGTCGGCAATACGCGATGAGTTCTTCTGACACGTCAGGAGGAAAACCTGAGTTTTTAAACTTAGGAAAATCATTTTTTGCTAAAATCAAAGAGAAACTAAGTGTTGGAAATGGAAAATTCAAGAACTAGAACTTGTTTAAGAAAGACTTAAGATCAAATAAGGAAGGGCCCTAAAATTGTAAATTTTTGGGGAAGCGGTTGCAGTAGCAACAATTGGCGACTAGCTGGTGAAAACGGATCTCTGAAAAAATATATTTTCAAAACAAAAACTGCTACATGGTACTTGATTTCAGCAACTTATTCAAGCCCTCTTTTGAGATCATTTAAGAATCTAGAATTTTCCATGGGTGTAAATTTTTTTGTATCACATTGCTTGCATTATTTTTGGGCAGGGTATCCAGGATTAGAAGTCCTGATAACTCTCTTGGAGACAAAATCTGAGATTCATTTTACCTCTGTCTTTTGATTGCCATCGGATATGACACCATGGGATCATGGCAGAGTTAGACAGATGTATTCGTTTGTTCCTAATTCCCATAATATTCACATTATTTTGATGTTTAAAGAAATTCGTCTTTTGAGTCTTTCTTGATTGTTTCTTTCACTTGGAAAAAATTGATTCGGGTTCTTCCATCCATAATGTCCTTTTGTGTGAGTGATGGCTTGTTTCAAACTCACAGATGGAGAAGAACCTTTCTGAGCAATCTTGCTGATTTATTTCTGCAACACATCTTCTTGGATGTATATTTTCTATTTTGGAATTTTAATTCTTTATTTTAATCCTTTTGGCTTTCATTCTGTAGCATGGGATTATTTTGAATGCCATATATCTATCAGTCCGGCTTCCTTTTTGTGGGTCTAGCACGACAAGCTTCTTAGGACATATATTAGTGTGAAGGTGGATAGAGCCCCAAGATAGTATTGTATATCTCATACACCTTAGTTATTTTACAGGGTTTAAGCAACACTTCAATGTGTTCTTGAAATAGATTCCCTTTCTGTAGTATATTAATTAAAGAATCTCATCTTTGATCAAAATCTTGCATATATCTTCCAATAAGCAATTCTTGGATTTCAAATCATTTTGTAATTATTCAAATTCCTATGTGCTCAAGTATAAAAAATTGAGTTGGATTATTCTGAAACAAAATAAAATGAACAGAAACAAATCAGAAAAGAAAGCAAACAAAAAGAAAACAAGAAAAGGAAATAAAGGGTTTATTTATGTACAAAAGGATTCCTAAAAATAACTAGGTGAAATATGGTTTGAGAACAAGGCCATTAACAGGAAGGTTCTCTTCCTTCCCTTGTAAATCTTGCAACTTATAAGTTGAGGGGCATAGCTTCTCAACAATTTGATAGGAGCCAACCCATAGATGTTCAAATTTGGTATGTTTTCCCTTCTCGTCATGCAGGCGATCCCATTTTAGAACCAAGTCTCCTATTTCAAAATTCCCTTTCCCGGATTTTCACGTAGCAAACCACCTCTTGAAAATGTCTTGTTGTTGTTTAAATATTTCTTTAGAATTAAGTCTAAACTCTTCAAGTCTTAGCAAAGTGTTAATATGTGCTTGTAAGAATTCACTACCGGATCCTCGTGAGGCTTAAAATAACTGAGAGGATGGAAGTAGAATGTTCGGGGTTAAAATAGCTTCTTTCCCATAAACCAAAGTATAAGGGTACACTCCTAAGGAGTTCTTTGGGGTGATTGTATCTTCCCATAGTGCATTGGGAAGTGTTGTGTGCCAATTCCTTTAATTTTCAATAACAGTCTTCTTTAGAATTCTGATGAGATTTTTGTTTGTTGATTCTACTAACCCATTTCCCTGAGGATAATAATTTGTTGAATAGTGTAATTTGATTCCCTTTTCACAAGAAAATCAAATTATCTTAATGGATGAGAAATATTACGCATTATAAAAAAAAGGGAAATTGGAACCCCAAAACCGGTCATAATGTTCTCTTGTAAAAGGTTGATGACCACGTCTTCGTTCACTTTGCACAACGAAACCACTTCAACCCATTTTGTAAAATAATACGTAGCTGTGAGGATATATCTATGTTGTAGTGAATAATTCAGATTGATTTCTCCAATGATATCTATACCCCATTGTTCGAAAGGGTCTGAAATAATGACAGGCTGTAATGGTCCAACAGCTTTGGACAATATTCCACCGGTTCTTTGACACACATCACATTTCCTCGCAAAAGGATTAGCATGTTTGAATAACATTGGCCAATAATAGTCAACTTTGAGGATATTATGAGCAGTAGTATCTCCAGAGAAATATCCCCCTGCAGGGCCATCATGCAATTCCTTAACTACTTTGGAAGGATATTCCTGCTCAGGGCATCTGAGGAACACTCCATCATAGTTTTTTTTGAAAAGAAATACATTGATTATTTGGTAGGAGGATGACTTTAGGAAAATTTCCCTTCGTTGTTTATAGTTCCAATGCTCCGGTAAATGTCCTTGTTGGAGGTAATGCACTAGATCCCTGTACCAAGATTCATGAGCAGTAAATATGGGACATACATCAATGATGTTTAAGTTTGCTTCATTCTCCCAATCACAATATTCATTAGTATGGCCTTCCGCAAGTAACTTGCATAGTCCTTGACCTTTAATAATAGTGGTTGGTTTGAATTCTAGATCATACTCCTGTAGTGCTGTCAGCCAGTTTCCTCTTCGCTCACCCAATTCGTTATGTATGAAGAGGGATCTGAAAACCAGATGAGGACCAATCACTTTTGTCCTATTTTTCAAAATGAAGGGTATGAACTGTTTGGCTTCTTTGAAAATAGTGTATTCTTGTTTGTATATAGCAGGGTAATTCAATTCATCCCCTTGTAATCTGGTGCTCATAAATGATATTGGGTATTCATGATCTCCCAATTCTCCCTTTTGCGTGAGAAGCGCTGCAAGTGAGTTGTTTGAAGAAAAAGTATATAGAATAAAATCCATTTCAAAATTAGGACTTCTTAGAGAAGGTGCATGATTTATTGTTGTTTTGATGTCATTAAAGGAAACCTTCTCAACATCAGTCCATTTAAATTGCACACTTTTCTTCACCATTTGTTGCAAAGGTTTCACTATTTGTGAAAGTCTGTAACAAACCTCTGAACAAAATTTATTATAACCATAATGGATTGCATATATTTCTTATTATGGGGTAAGGGAATCTAAGATATAACTTTAATTCTTTTCGGGTCTATGGAGATTCCCTTCTTTGAAATAATATGATCCAACAACTTTTCTTTTAGAATTGAAAAAATTCTTTTCTTTGGATTCAAATATATGCCCTATTTCCTACAACGATGGAAAATTTGTTTTAAATGAAAAGCGTGATCTTCCCTTTTCTTAGAGAAAACTATCACATCATCTAGATATACCACCAAATAGTGGCCGATCAATCCCCAGAATGCGATGTCCATATCTCTCTAAAACATAGCTCTAGCATTTATGAGACCAAAGGGCATTCTTCTATAAGAAAATATTCCCCACTTCGTGCGAAATGTAGTTTTCATCCTATCGTGTTCAGCCACCAATACTTGGTTATAGCCTGAAAATCCATCTAATAAGCAGAACAATTCCGAACTTGATACCATTTGAAGAGTTTGTTCCATTGGTGGAACTGGATAGTTGTCTTTATCTGAAGCTCTATTTAGATTTCGGAAGTCAACACATAACCTTATTTCTCCTGACTTCTTTCTTACTGGAACCAAATTAGCTACCCATTTAGAATGTCAGACCTTAAAGGTGATCTTTACATCTAATAATTTCTTTACATCGTTTTGGATTAGAGGTTCTAACTTGGGATGCATTTTCTTGAGTTGTTGCTGGAATGGTATGGCGCCAATTTTAATAGGAATAACATGCTAAATGATGCGCATAGAACAATTCTGAACCTGATACCATCTAAAGGATTTGTTCCATTGGTGGAACTGGATAGTTGTCTTTATCTGAAGCTCTATTTAGATTTAGGAAGTAAACACATAACCTTATTTCTCCTGACTTCTTTCTTACTAGAACCAAATTAGCTACCCATTCAGAATGTCGAACCTTAAAGATGATCTTTGCATCTAATTATTTCTTTACATCATTTTGGATTAGAGGTTCTAACTTGGGATGCATTTTCCTGAGCTGTTGCTGGAATGGTTTGACGCCAGTTTTAATAGGAATAACGTGCTAAATGATGCGTGTATCATATGTCTTTAAGTATTCATATGTCCATGAAAATATATATTTATATTGCTGAAACAAATTAATAAATAGGCTCCTTTCTCTAGGAGAGAAACACTTTCCCAGGTTCACATACTTGGGCTCAGCTTCTGTCCCCAAATTTATTAGTTCATATTGCATGGATGAACTATTGGTTTTGACGTTGGTTGATGAGTCTAAATTTGTTATGTAAATCAAACATTCCTTCGAGTGTCCTTACTCCTTTGGGCATGAAATTTCCTTTGGTTACTTCTCCATTTTGTAGATTGATCTGATGCTCTTCATCATCGATTACAGAGTCTTTGAAAGTTTCATCATTTTTCAGAAAGTTGATGGTATGTGTTAATCAATTAAGAGAACTGAGAGGGGGTGGGGGGGGTGAATCAGTTGTATACCATTTTTAAAATGCTTCCTTAAAAAAACTACTTATTTACTACAAATTTAAACCAATTGATTATTTTATAACAATCAATCACATGAAATGGACAGAGACACAAAATATTCATGAGGAAACCCATAAAGGGAAAAACCTCTTCTTCTATGGATGTAAAATAAGCAGGCAACTTTAGTTACAACATATTTTATCTGAGCAATAAGTCAGATGAGGCTACTACCTCAGGAAAATACCTCTTTGTTTTCATCTCCTACTGAAAGATAGCTTCTACTATCTAAATACAAGCATCAACTTGTAAAGAGATTGTTAGTATCCCTAGCTCCTTCCTTCATCCCTGCAGAATCAATTAAAACTGCCAATATCAAGATCAAACTATAACAATCAATCCTGTCTTTGTCGAAATTGTTAATGCAACTCTGTCAATACTCCGCCAATACCAAAACCAAACCTGTTATTTAATACTCTGTCAAAACTTGTCAATACCAAAACCAAATCTGTTAAAGCAACTATGTTAATACTCTATCAAAACCAAAAACTGGTCAATTCAATCTATCCATATTATTTTTTTATAAACCCTGGTAAATAATATTGTAAATAATATTTATTTTGATATATATAATGATCTCATTGTATTACAAAACTAACCATTTTAAAAACCATATTAGTGTTTTGTTCCATGTACAAACACTTACAGATCCAACAAGTCGATCTTTATAAATCACCACTATATATTTTCCATTTAAGATGAAGCTTGATAGAAATCCTGCTTTGTTCCACTGCGCATTCGTCACACCCTTTTTACTTGCAATTTCATCAGTTTAGAAATGAATCCTACGTTTTTTCACTGCGTATACCTCCTTTTTAAAAGTTTAGAAAAGATTATGGTTATAATAACTATTCAAACTGTATAACCCAATTTGTGGTGTTTTCTGTAAGAAAAAAAATTCATCAATGCTAACTGTAAAAACCAATTCATCAATGCTAATGAGGAATTTTCTCTAAAAACCAATTTGTCAATGCTAACTGTAAAAACCAATTTGTTAATGGTAATGAGGCGCTTTCTAGAAAAAAAATTCATATCTAATTTTTGGCTTTTTCTCCATAACTTCAAACTCTGTTAAACATATTGGAATCCTCCTCAACATTAGTGTTTTTCATTTGACTAAAAGATCATCACGTGACTTGGAAAAGCTTATGGAATACTTCTCAGCATTCACTTGCTTCAATTTGACTAAAAGATCATCACATGACTTGAAAACGATTATCAAGTGAAGAGCTCTGGAAATGGTCAGCTACGGAAGTGGTTAAGCAAGACGAAAATGGCGAGATACAGAAATGGTTAAGCAAGACGATAATGGTGAGCTATGGAATTGGTTAAGAATGATGAGCTATGTGACCTCCACCAATGATTGAGCCAACATAAAAACATTAAACAAGTTACAAGTGAGATGACCTCCACCAACGATTGAGCCATAGCGCTCACAAGAGTTAGAAATAAAACATTGCTTAAAGAATATTAAACCTTGGTGAATGTTTATTAAAGTTTGGCTATTTTCAAATCAATATAACCAAGATATGCATGATTTGCATGTTAGTGCAATCCATAAGCATATGGAAACCCCAGCTCATTAAGTGTGACAATTTTGACATCAATGACAATAACCATTCACCTTGTCCTGTGTAAATGGCCACAATAACCATTCACCCTATCCTGTGTAATTGGCCAACAAACTCCCCCTTTGGCATAGATCGAAAACTTAAACCTATTCTTCCCCTTATGTTACCGATGACAAAGGATCAGTCATGCTCCCCATGTCAGAAATACCAAGAAATATTGCCTTTACAACAACTGAATCAACACCAACTCCCCATATCAAAAAGACATGAACCTATGCATGTTAATATAATTGTAACATCGGAATGTATTGACTTGTATATCTTATGTATTGTACGCCGATGTTTATTCCGGGAAGTGTTTGTAATGTAATTGAGTCATGTCATGCCCCAATGTTCCGATCGGGAGTTTCTATAATGTGAACAATGTTGATGTATTTGTAAATTCAGAATATATTCATCCGTATATCTTATTTATTGTACCCCGACGTTTATTTTGAGATGTGTCTGTAATGTATTTGAGTCATGTCATGCCCTGATGTTCCTATCAGGAGGTTCTATAATGTAAACAAGTCATGTCAAGTCATTGTGGGTAACCCTCCTATTGGTCAAGGGTTAAAGTCACCGCAGTTGTGGGGCCCTAAGGTTATTAGAATATCCTAGAGAAGTCGACCCTAGTTGAGTCATTGTAAGTAGGGGCAATATTCCCCATCGTTGTGTTAAGGATAACCCTCCTTGTTGGTCGGAGGAGGCAAAGTCCCCACAAGTTGTGGGGCACTAGGGTTATTAGACACTCCTAGAGATGTCGTCTCTAGTAAGTAATTGTTAAGTGAGGCCGACATGTTGGAGTGGCTTTCAAGTGAACGAAATAATATAAAAAGAGAGTGAGACTCTCTATTTATTACACTCACTCACTCATTGGGGCGCATGAGTGAGAGATAAGTTACTGGGATCAGAGAGAGAGACTACTGCTGTCAAGAGATCATCTTTATGTTTTCAGGTTTTACTTTTGGTGCTGATTCTATCTCTGAGGAAGTTGCAGGGTTTTATCCTTTATGGTTTCCCCGAGGAAAATTATTTGTGTCTCTTGTCTCTTGTGTTTTATTGCTGTGCATGTTATTCTCTCAGTTAAAGATCCTAAGATCATAATGCTAGTTCTAACATGGTATCAGAGCTAACCTGAGAATAAGACATTATGCAGCTACATAATCTAGGGATTCTTAATTTTTGGGTCTCTCTCCACAATCCATTAGAAAAATTATTCTAGGCTGACTCTCCATTGAAGGGCGCATCTTTTTGTCGAAGCAGAATTCGATTCCGAGCATTTTCAGTTTTTGGTGTGGGAAATTAGGGCTTCTTACATAAGAGGAATTTTTGAGTGAGCTCATCATAGGATTACTATCCTCATCAAAATCGAATTTTAGAGACCTGGTTCAATATTTTTGGTTGGGTGAAACTCCGGGAAAGTCAAACCCTAGTTTGACCCCGAGCTAGAAAAACCTAAAACACTAAAACTGATAAGTGTTGGTACATTCACTATCTCTCAGGATTGGTGAAGGATCAAGAGCTAAAAATTGCAGAGGTCAAAGATACAATCTTGATGTACACTTTTTCTAAACTTCATCCTAATATTCACTATATTCTAGGATATGTGATCCCTCCAAGTTAGGGTTCCAGCCTCTTCCAGAATTCATCCCTAAACAGGACACCTGGGGATAATTGCTATATCTTGGGATAAAAAAGGTACAGATTAAATTTTTGAAGATGTTCTAGAAAGGGCATAGAATTTAATTTCAGTGGTCCAAATTTCAGACCCAAAAGATGAAACAGGGACACGTGGCAGTCCATACAACTTTGATGTTCTGAACAATCCTATAACAGGTCACCTTGGGAAAATGATCATATATCCCAATTGGTGAAACCAATCCTGATGAAACCTATGGTGTTGTAATAGGGACATGCGAGGATACCTCAATGTGAAGTTTCAAGTATAGAGGAGCAATAATTTTAGATATATCATAGATATAGTAACATGAATTTCTACAGAAGAAATTGGAAAACTAGGGCTTCCTGTTCCAGGAGCTTCCCTCCATTGTTTTCAGAAAAGGAGTACATTGGACAGATCAACTTGAAGAGATATATATTTCTATCCAATCAGATCTAAAATATTCCAAGTTTTGAAAATTAGGGTTTCTCTAACAAACCCTAGATCAGCCAGAACCAGAACCAGGATGGACACCTCAAATCAGTAAGATCTAATCTTTTTCTATTTGCATTTGAGGTTCTCATTTCAAAGTGATCTATCACATCAGCTTGATGATAAGCTTGGTGAAGCTGAAAACTTCCAAGCATGGAAGTATTTGAACTCTCTGAAGAAAATGAATTGGACACCTACATGAGTAGAGAGGTTCCAATTCTAGAGGGAGATGAGGCTCAAAGCCTTACTCAAGAAGAACATGGTCAAGGCTAAGAAGATCATTGCTGATTCAATCTCGGATCACCTTACACCACAAGTGTCTTCCCTAAATACACCGAAAGAGATGTTTAATTCCTTGACCAAGATATTTGTAGGAAATAACATAAATTGGAAGATGACCTTAAGAAACCAGTTGAATAATGTGAAGATCCAGAATGCAGAGACCATACAAGTCATACTTTACAAGGGTCTCACAAATCAAAGAACAATTTCTAGTAGTAGAAGAAGAAGTGGAGAATGCAAAAGTGGTGATAGCCACCTTGAATGGCCTCCCAGGATCATGGGAATCATTCATGCGAGGAATGTGTGCTAGAAGGAAGTGATTACTTTCAGCAGACTCTAGGAAGAAGAAGAATCTCAACTCATAATAAGAGAAGAGAAGATGGGAGCAACTGAAGACCAAGCTCTCACCATCCAAAGAAGATACCTCAAGCGATGAGGAATATGAAGAACTCAACTCTTGAATAACCTCTTATCCATCTTATTATTTGGATAAGAAACGATGCTATTATGAATGAAGAAGATGATGAAGCTTAAGGCTCAAGATGGAGTCTACCCACAAAACAAATAAAGATAAGTATTCAATTGTCATTTCATGATATTGTTTTGTTATGCATTTGTTTATATTCAGTTGATGTATTATGCATGATAGAATGTTTGCATTAATGACATTATACTACTAATATGCATGTGATGGGTAAGTAGCTCATGGTGCTATATAACTCTCCATTGCTACTTATATAGAATGAAACCTCTTTGCTGACATATTGGATTAGTGCACAATCTCAATGTTGTCCTATTAGAGATGGAAGGCATCTAGAAAAGTTTTTGTGAGATATGGATGAATGTTGTATTGGATAAAATAGTTGCATAATAATATATCTTGATGAAAAATAATTTTTCATTATGAATATACCTTATGAAATGTTTCTAACCATACAACTAATGCATTTGACTTGTAGGAAAGATTGCGTAAAATCACCTACAAGCAAAGAAGGATGAGACTTGTTCCGAAGAACAAGTGACGGCAGTTCAATATGAAGAATAATATGACAAATGCAACGACATCATTGATGCAGAACCTTCCAGCTATGAAGAATTAACCAAGAAGAAAGTGAAGACCAGTTCAAGAAGAATGATGTCTAGGATGCAGTATCGATACATGAAGGGAAGTTCGTATTTCCATCATGCATTAGATGGAAACATCGTGGGATACAAGGAAAGATTCGTAGCAGGAGGCTTCTCATGAAAAGAAGACATAGAATATGAAGAGACAATTGTAGCCACTGGAAGTGAAGTCACATGATAGGCAGAATCATGTGTGAAAATGAAAGAAGGCTGTATACAAGCTCAGAAGACACCCATGGGAATTGAAACACATACATGATGAGATTGATGAAGATCTTAACCTTTGCTACAAGGTTGAAGATGAAATTCTATACACTATATGGATACATAGAATATTAGTAGCATAGGAAGCTACTTGTCACTCTGGTACAAAATGTTTCAGTGCATAGAGTATAGAAGACAGAGGGAGTATGATGCTCCACTTTAGAGGGGATATCCTAAGGATTGACATGGTACAACAGGATGGATAGACTACTGGTGACTCTAGGATTTACTGGGAGTAAAGTGGATTCCAACCTTTGCTTCAAGGTTGAAGGCAGAAGACTAGTGATGCTCCTATTGTGTGTCAATGCACTATTTTCTAGGCATGGAGGTGTGGTAGAATGCAGATGGAATCTTCCTTGGGCAAGGAAAGTATGCAGTAGAGATCCTGAAGAGGTTCACGATGATGGAATGCAAGGCCATGACCACACCTATGGAATCGAACATGAAGCTATTGAGTGATGATTCATCAGAGACGGTTGATGCCATGATGTACCATTAGATGATTGGGTCCTTGATGTACCTAATGAACACGAGACCAAATATTTTCTTTGCTATGAACACCTTGAGCCAATTCTTGGCAGATCCAAGACATGTTCACTTGATTGTTGCAAAGCATATTCTGAGGTACCTGAAGGGTATAGTTGATTATGGGCTCAAGTATGAGGTGAATCAAAAGATTAACTTGGAGGGTTATGTTGATTCAGATTGGGTAGGCAGTGCCATCGATAGGAAGAACACTTCAGAGTGTTGCTTCAGTATGGGATCAGGTGTGATGTCTTGGTTTAGCAGGATGCATTCCTGTGTGGCACTAAGTACAGCTGAAGCAGAGTATGTCATAGTTTGTTCAACTAGTTGTGAGGCACTATGGCTAAGGAAGCTACTGTCTAATTTATTTGATCTCTAGTTAATGCTACTTGTATACATTGCAACAACCAGAGTTGTGTGAAGTTGTTGGAGAACTCGGTGTTCAATGACAAGTCGAGGCATATCGAGATCAAATATCACTATATCAGGGATATGGTGTAGAGAGGAGTAGTGAAGCTCCAGTATGTTGCGACAGACGAACAAATAGCTGATGTGTTGATGAAGCCATTAGCCAAAGTGAAGTTTGAGTACTTCAGGGAGAAGCTTGGTGTTCTCTAGATCGAGGTTCCTTCCAAGGGGAAGTGATGAGTCCATGAGACATTCTGACACGGTGAGAGGATTGGTTCCTTCCATGGTTAGATGTAAGGGCTGATCCATTCTGTCATGGTGAGAGGATTGGTTCCTTCCATGTCAGATATGAGTGCTGAGTCATTCTGATATGGCTATAGGATTGGACTGTTGCCATTCTTGGAATGGAGGTGCCTGGTCAGTTACCAAGAATACTCGGTCTGGGACTGAGGGCCTTTCTAATATGACTATAAGATGTAGTCTTACATGATCAGATGTGAGGGCATGGCCATTATGATGTGATTGAGGGATTGGTTCCCACTTGATCAGATATAAGGGCTGATGCCATTCTCTGGGAGAATGGAGGCACCTAGTCAGTTACCAAGAAAGCTCAGTCTGGGACTGGGGGGCCTTCTGATATGATTGTGGGATGTGTTCTCACATGATCAGATGTGAGTGTAAGACCATTCTGATAAGTATGTCAGATGTAAGGGGTGGACCATTCTGACGAGTAGGTCAGATATAAGGGATGGGCCATTCTGACAAGTAGGTCATATGTAAGGGCTGGGCCATTCTGATGAGTAGGTTAGATGTAAGGGTTGGGCCATTCTGACAAGTAGGTCAGATGTAAGGGTTGGTCCATTCTGATGAGTAGGTCAGATGTAAGGGTTGGTCCATTCTGACATGGTGAGAGGATGAGGTTCCTTCCATGGTTAGATGTAAGGGCCGGGCCATTTTGACATGGTGAGGGGATTAAGTTCCTCTCATCATTCAGATGTGAGTGTTGGGCGTGCCTTTCTGATGAGTCAAGGTCAGATGTAAGTGTTGGACGGGCCATTCTGACTTAGTGTCAGATATAAGTGCTGAGAAAGACCTACATGGAGGCTAGGTTTTACACCCATCATGAAAAAGGGCTGGCTCTGTAGAACTTCCTGTGATGAGAAGAATCATGAGATAGCACCGGTGGTGATGATCCAGATCTAGTGATGATGATCCAGCAGTGATGATCTAGATCAAGTGATGATCCAGATCCAGTAGTGATGATGATCCAAATCGAGTGATGATCCAAATCTAGTGATGATGATCCAGATCCAGTGATGATCTAGATCCAGCGATGATGATCTGGATCGAGTGATGATCCATATATAGATGAAGATGACTTGAAGATGAAGATGGCTTGAAGATGAAGATGACGAGAACTCAATCATGATCTAGATGATACAGAGAAGAAGACTTGTGATGATAAATTGTGTTGAGAGAATACCTTCCTAGTTAAGAGGGAATGTTGATGGATTTGTAACTTCAGAATGTATTCATTCATATATCTTATGTATTGTACCCCGATGTTTATTTCGGGATGTATTTGTAATGTATTTGAGTCATGTCATGCCTCGATGTTCTTATCAGGAGGTTCTATAATGTAAACAAGTCATGTCAAGTCATTGTGGGTAACCCTCCTATTGGTTAAGGGTTAAAGTCCCTGTAGTTGTGGGGCCCTAGGGTTATTAGACTATTCTAGAGAAGTCAACCCTAGGTGAGTCATTGTAAGCCAGGGAAATAGTCCCCACCATTGTGTTAAGGATAACCCTCCTTGTTGGTCGGAGGAGGCAAAGTCCCCACAAGTTGTGGGGCACTAGGGTTATTAGACACTCCTATAGATGTCGGCTCTAGTAAGTAATTGTTAAGTGCGGCCGACATGTTGGAGTGGGTTTCAAGTGAATGAAATAATATAAATAGAGAGTGAGCCTCTCTATTTATTACACACTCACTCACTCATTGGGGCGCATGAGTGAGAGAGAAGTTGCTAGGATCAGAGAGAGAGACTACTGCTGTCGGGAGATCATCTTTATGTTTTTGGGTTTTACTTTTGGTGCTGATTCTATCTATGAGGAAGTTGCGGCATTTTCTCCTTTATGGTTTCCCCAAGGAAAATTCTTTGTGTCTCTTGTCTCTTGTGTTTTATTGCTGTGCATGTTATTCTCTCAGTTAAAGATCCTAAGATCATAATGCTATCTTGAATGATAAAAATCTAACAAATAAGTCATGTCAAGTCATTGTGATTAACAATCCTATTGATCAAGGGTTAAAGTCCCTGTAGTTGTGGGACCCTAGGGTTATTAGACTCTCCTCGAGAAGTCGGCCCTAGTGAGTTATTGTTATGTTGGGAATTAGTATAAATAGAGAGTGAGCCTCTCTATTTAACACTCACTCACTCACACTCAGTTGTAGCGCATAGTTGAGGGAGAAGAAGTTGCTGGGGCTAGAAAGAAAGAGACTACTGATGTCGGGAGATCATCTTACTATCTTGGGGTTTTACTTTTGGTGCTGACTCTATGTTTGAGGAAGTTGTGGGGTTTTCTCCATTTATGGTTTCCCCGAGAAAAAACATTGTGTTCATTGTCTCTTGTGTTTTATTGTTGTGCTTGTTATTCTCTCAATTAAATATCCTAATATAATGCTATCTTGAATGATAAAAATCTAACATGGTATCAGAGATAACCTGAGAAGAAGACACTGTGCAGCTGCATAAACTAGGGCTTCATACTTTTTGGATCTCTCTCCACATATTTTCAGCAAAAGAATGTTGGTTCGACTCTCCTCTCTAGGGCGCATCTTTCTGTCGAAGCAGAATCTGATTCTGAGCATTTTCAATTTTTGACCCGACACTACTACCGAAAATTAGGGCTTTCCAGAGAAGTGGAATTTTTGAGTGAGCCCAGGCCTAGATCATTAGAGGAAATTTGGGGTCTAAAATGGGCCTTATAAGAAAACATGCCAAAATAATTTTTTGTGAGTTGGAATTCAAGAACCAATAGAATTTCAATAAAATAAGTCAACCATAATGGTTGAATTGACATATTTGTCATTAAAAAAAACTACTTTTTTTGTTTGTATTTTCAACATATCTTATTGTGTTTTTACTCAAATTTCGATCGGGAGAGCTCGTTGGATACAGAATTTGATTTTGCATCCAACGAGTACCCACACTGCCTACTTTTGATGGACCCCACTACCTCAAAAACAAGAAATACCTGAAAAATGTGATGATGACATCATCATCACATTTTTTTCAGGTATTTCTTGTTTTTGGGGTAGCGGAGTCCGTCAAAAGTATGCATTGTGGGTACTTGTTGGATGTGGAATCAAATTCCGCATCCAATGAGCTCTCCTGATCAAAATTTGAGTAAAAACAGAGGGAGATATGTCGAAAATACGAACACAAAAAAGTAGTTTTTTTCTTTCTTCCTCCAAAATTAATCAATATTATTTTATTATTTTAACTATTATTTTATTATTTTAACTATTATTTTATTATTTTCCTTGGGAGGGCCATTTTAGACCCCAAAATTCCTCTAATGTGATCTCCTCCTCAAAATCAAAGTTTTAGAGATCAAGATCAAAGCATTTGGTTGGACAGAACTCCAGGAAAGTCAAACCCTAATCTGCTCTTGAACCAATACTGTAGAAATTCAACATCAGATCCAGTTCTGACATCTTGGCCTGGTAAGGTCTAAATATTTTGTATTTCCATTTGAATTTCTCAGTTAAGATGTGTCACCATACCAAGCTTGATGAAAATCTTGAGGGAGCTGATAACTTCTAAGCCTGGAAGTATAGGATCTCCCTGGTCTTAGAAGAAAATGAGTTGGACTCCTACATCAATGAGGAGGCTCCAGTTCCAGAGGGAGATGAGGCTAAGGCCTTACACCAAAAGGAGTTGGTCATGGCTAATAAGATTATTTCTGATTCAATCAAGGATCACCTCATACCACATGTGTCCTCCCTAAAGACACCTAAATCTATGTTTGATGCCCTAACCAAACTATTTGAAGGAAATAACATAAATCGGAAGATGAATTTGAGGAACCAGTTGAAGAATGTGAAGATCTAGAATGTAGAGACCATGCAGTCATACTTCACAAGGGTCTCCTAGGTCAAAGAACAACTTGAAGCAATGGATGAAGAAGTGGAGAATGTAGAGATTGTAATGACCGCCTTGAATGGTCTCCCTAGGACATGTGACTCTTTCATTTAAGGGATTTGTGCCAGAAATAAGCTAGTCAAGTTCAACAGACTATGGAAAGAATTCTCACAAGAAGAAGCTCAGATAGAAACTCGAGAAGAAAATATGGGAAGTGAAGATCAAGCTCTCACAGTTCAATCCAAGAAAAACAGAAGGCACCATCATCATCATTCTAAAGGTAAGTATTATTCCTCCAAGAAAGCTCAACTTAGATGTTATACTTGTGATGAAATAGGACACTATGCCAAATATTGTCCTAGAAACAAAATAAACTCCCACAAGAAGAAAAATGATAAGAGAAGACATCAAGCTCATGCTGCAGAAGATGATGTACCTTCCACAAAGAGAAACAAGCAAGAAAGTGATGATTCTTCAAGTGATTAAGAATATGTTTTGATTTCCGCTCTCACGGGAAACATCACACATGGAAGAAATGATTGGCTTATATACATTGGGTCTTCCAAACATATGACAGGATTCAAAGAGTCTTTTGTGAGACTATCAGAACATGAATCACCCCACAAGGTGAAACTTGGAGATGACTACCAGTATCCAATAAAAGGTAGTGGGGAATCCTCCTATAAGCTAGACTCTGGAAAGTCTATGAAGATGAAGGATGCATTTTTTGTCCCAGGACTTAAGAAGAAACTCCTCTCCATATTTGCATTAGATGCAAAAGGAATGAGGGTTGCATTTGTAGATGGCCAAGTTCTCATGTGGCCAAAGGGAAATACTTTTGATGATGTAGTAATGATTGGGGAACAAGAGATAGGCCTATACAAATTGAAGGGCCATCCAGAAAAAGCTTTGGTCCATGACACAGTAGAGCCAAATGAACTTTGGCATAGAAGGCTTGCACATGTGCACTACAGAGCACTACCACTTGCAAGTAAAGTAGTTAAAGGTTTTCCAAAAATTCAGGCAAAACATGATGAAGTCTATAAAGGATGTGCGAAAGGAAAGAACACAAAGAAGACATTTCCAAGTAGCGAGACCAAGGCAAAAGGAATCTTGGAAATCATTCACTCCGATGTATGCGGTCCAATGTCATCAAGTTCATTAAGCGGGTATGTATACTATGTTTCTTTTATTGATGATTTTTCTAGGAAGACATGAATATACTTCATGAAGAACAAAGATGAAGTATTCAACAAGTTCAAGGAATTAAAATCCTTGATTGAGAACCTGTTGCGGCTGCAACTATTTTCCCCAAATGTTTTAAAAGTTTGGACCCCCCGTTATGATTTTAATGCTACGTTGAATCAATTGGATCCGTGAATTTTTGGTCATGTTTTAATTTTGGATGATTTTCGAAGATGAACTCTCTTTCTGTTTTCAAAAATTGCTTGTGTTGGAATTTGCTGCGGGTCGCAGATGTTAGAGTCTGTATTTTGTTAGTCGAAGATGAATCGGATCAAGTGTTTTTGAAAAACACTGTTTCAGAGGTGAAACAGTTTCAATCGCTGCCATTTTTTTAAAGTTTTTATCACTTAGATCGGAGGCTATTGTATGTTTTGCTTCCGCCGTTGTGGCTCCCAAACCAGCTAGCTACCCGAAATAAAAAACGCTCTGCCCATTGATGCGTGTTGCATGTCTGTAGCCTTTTCTCTTCCACCGTTGCGGCTGTGCAAAGCACATGGCTTCCGATGTCGTTGTCCTTCCGATTTTCGATTGGAAGTTTTCCCGCCACAACTTAGGTCTTAACTTTT
Organism: Pseudotsuga menziesii; assembly: GCA_001517045.1. Taxonomy (NCBI): domain Eukaryota; kingdom Viridiplantae; phylum Streptophyta; class Pinopsida; order Pinales; family Pinaceae; genus Pseudotsuga; species Pseudotsuga menziesii. The sequence continues at coordinate 427,084 of LPNX010084008.1, forward strand.
CTGACTCTGATACGCCTAAGTGTTTTTGCAGCGCCCATCGCCTGTTAAATCCTTCATATGCGGCTATGGATAGGACTACCCTGCTGTGTCAGTAGTAATGCGGCGCATGGCCTTTCTTGCTGCTTAGCCGTTGTAGTTGATATAATTTAATGTAGTTGATTTTCTTGAAAAATACTATCCCAATGAATGATTGTTGTCGTTTAATTGCAGGAGCGTTCAGGAGATTGTTCAGACTACCGTGGCGTGAAGGTATAGATGGGAGACAGGATAGCAAGGAGGACAAGGAAATTAGAAGGAAAAGCCAATAGTGACAAAGGCGCAAACCTGAAAGGTCTGTCACTTAATAAGCAAATCATGAGTTTGTGTAGGAAAGATAAAGAGAAATATGAAACATTTTGAGGGACCGAAAGGTCACGCGTTTGGGAGGGCAGCCCAAGCAGCCAACTGTTAGTTTAAATATTTGAAAGTTAGAATTGACTTTGGCTTTTTCCCAGTTGGACATTTAAAGAGATATTGTAAGAAGAACTACTTTTTTTTGCAATAAAGAATTATTGTTTGCCTGTCGGAGAAGTTTGGTGGGACGTTCAAATACTATGCTATGGATTGGTGAAAGATGAACTATTTCGTTTTTCTAGTTTTTGTCCATTAACTGTGAGATCGTTCTAACTCTTAGAGCCTATGTTCTCATTCGAATGATTTTTGGTTTATTCTGTGAAATTACCACCATGAGTAATGCATGCTATTCATAAACAATTAGCTATTTGATTGTCTAAATATCTTTAATCGTTCATGTGTTGTAGGAAGGAATATCAGCTATCTGTAATTTCTCTTTATAATGCATGCACAATACACATTACTCATAAATAAGTTATAATTTGGCTCCCCATGGATAGATAGATAGATAGATAGTTAGTTTTACTTTATCGCTGCATGTGTGATTTAGATGCTTGTGAGTTCTAAGACGAGAGGTAAGAACCTGCGCATCACGTTGTGACTACTCCTTGCGTCCTTTATCACTCTGCATGGTTAATTAGGCACGTGCATATCATAATTTAAGTCAAAATACAAAAAATACACATAGTAGACCGGGCCGCAACCGGTAAAACCTTTATTTTTTATTACTTGACCTACGGTAGCCGGACTGCAAACCAGATGGATTCCCTATACCAAACAGTCATGGGCTAGTTGGGAACGTTGACTGGGGAGAATCCCTTACTGTTGTTGCCTATGAATTTCCAGGCCTCAACAGTTTCTGGTGCTAGAAGGAGGGCCGCCAGTGCATGGCTGGACGAGGAAACCTGTTTTCCCGAGATTATTCCACCAGTAACAGTTGAGAAAGCAGTGGGCTTCATAATCCAATTTCGGAAGAAAGGGGTTGAGAACATTTGTTTTTTGTGGAAAACAAAGTTGTTAATAATCTGAGAAGACACACCAGGGCATATGTGAAGAAGATTGGAGGATTGCCAATCATCCCTGAATTTCCCAGAAGAGAATATAAAAGGAAAGATCGTCCCATATTGGAAGACTCAGTGCTGGTTGAGGATTGGGAAGAGCTTGTAGAAACAACCCTACAGGAAGTTGTACTGCCTTTGAATCAAGAAGGCCCAGATACTCCTCGCAGTTCTCCTGTTCACACTCCTATTTGCTCACCTCCTCACTCTCCACCCAGACTCATGGTAGGTGTAAACACCAATCAACCACCCAACCCACCAAATCCACCACCTACCTGGAGAGCCAGATCACCTTTAAACCTGACACCTTCGTTACATGATTTACCTCAAGCCTTTGAAAAGATGCTGCCCAAATTTGACCCAAGTGAAAAGATACTAGTAGACGACCACTTGCAAAGTTTTTATTTGGCAATAGAAGGGTTAAGGGCTGGGGAATATGAAGATGTAGTTTGTAGACTATTCCCACACACCCTTAAAGGAGCTGTAACATCATGGTATTTTGGTTTGCCTGTGAACTCTATCCCTGATTGGGATACCTTCGAAAGGATCTTTAGAAGTAAGTATGTGATCCAAAAGACTCATGCAGCCCTCATGAAAGGACTATGCGCTTTAAAGAAAGAGAGAAAAGAGAAGGTGCATAGCTTCACTCAAAGATTTGCAGCATACCTCGAGAATTTTTCTGAAGCTAACAGACCTTCAGATAAAGTCCTAATCGAATATTATACTTCGGCCTTAGGACCTGAGCTAGCCATGTCCGCCAAAATGAAGGCCAATCCCTCTTTAGCAGAAACTTATGAGGAGGCAGAAAAGGTAGAGGCTGAAAGAGAAAGTATCGAAGATTATCCCGAACGGTCAGGAGAGAAAGGTGTGGGGAGGAAAGCCTTGTTGTTTGCTAAGCCTAAGGAAGAGCAATCACCAGATTTTGAAAGTATGGAAAAAATGATGCAGAAGCTTTCTAACAGAATCATAGACTTGGAAAAATAAAAGGAAACTCATAAGTTCTACAAGCCCTATTACAAGAAAAGCGAGGATAACAATCAATCCCAACCTCCTCCTCACAATTCAACATCTATGAATTTAACAGAGGTAGGAATGGAAAATTTTTGCACGTTCCACCAACAGCCCCACTCTGAAAAGAATTGTCCTCAATGGATAAAATCAATGACGTTGGTTATGAATCATCTGCTGGATTATAAATTAACAGAAGATGGAGATGAAGAAAAAAGGGACAGTACCACTTCAATGAAAGAACAAGAAGACGAGACCATGGTTCTATGGAATTCCGTTTCATTATTCGATGCTGAGGAAGAAAAGAATTGGGGATACAAGAGCATCATGGAAATGAATGTTACAACAAGGAGCCAAGGGTCGGTTAAAGAAGACAGTCTCATACTCCCCAAAATCAAAAGGCTGCAGAAAAATGTTAAGAAATTTCAAAATAATTCCACAACTGATAAAATTCCCGAATTCACCATTACCAGCCAAGATCCTAGGAAAAATGATACGTTGGCCAAGCCCAATGAAGAAAAGATGAATGCTGATAAACCGCATCCCATTGAACCGCAGATGGATTATGACATCGTGGAAGATACAAAGAAGGTAAAGGTGACTGTTTCACTATTTGAAATGTGTAAAGTGCCTTAGCAAAAGGAAATACTATTGAAAGCACTTGAAGCATCGGATGAGAGGCGGCTCGCTGACAATCGGCATAAAGAGGAAGAACAAATCGGAGAAACCAGCATTAGAGGTAAGTCTAAGAACAAACATCCACCTTTCCTCCTCACTTTTGAAATTTTTAATCACAATGTACATAATTGCCTGGTAGACTCAGGGGCGTCGGTTAACGTCGAGCCAATATCAGTCTGTAAAAAGATAAATGGGCATCCTAAGCCATCAACTTGGAGGGTTGTTCAGTTGGACAGGACGAATGTAAAGGTAATTGGTGAGATGTAGGATGTCCTAGTCCACCTGTCGTCAAATGATAAAGTGTGCCAAGTCATTGATATTGTGGTGGCCGATATACCAGACGCTTATGGGCTTGTCCTTAGCAGAGACTGGTCAGCAAAACTAAATGGATATTTTTCCTCGGATTGGTTGCATCTATGGCTGCCGTATAAAGGAATCCCGAACCAAATTAAAATTTTGAGGGAACCTCACATGAAATACAACGTTACTCAACTTGAGGAAAAGAATGAACCAGTGGATTCTGTGTTGGGAAATTATTTTATTCAGTTGGAACTAGGAAATTACCAAGCAGAAGAATCCAGCAACACGTTAGACACCCAGCCTGATCTCCTTCGATTCTCACAGGCTAATGAAATCGACTATAAAATAGTAGACTTAGCAGTAGGAGTAGATTCACATGCAGTAGCGAGTGATTTCTAGACATTGTTTTTTGATGGCTCTAAGACATTAGAAGGGTCAGGGGCCGGTTGTGTCCTTATTGACCCCAAGAAGAATAAACATTTTCTTTCATGTAGATTAGAGTTTGAATGTATGAATAACACAGCTAAGTATGAAGCGTTGGTGCAAGGATTGAGGAAAGCAATCGAATTAAAGGTAAGTAATCTGAAAGTTTTTGGAGATTCTGAAATAATTGTAAAATAGATTCGGAATCAAATACATTGTATTTCTCCCCACTTGAAAGCTTATCAAAATGAGGTATGGGATCTGCTCAAATGTTTTAACGCATTTAATATTGTTTAAATTCCAAGACTAAAAAATGGAGCAGCTGAATTTCTAGCCACATCAGCTGCTAGGGTTGTGCCTACTAATAATTGGTGCTCCATTGAACTGCTTTTCAGGCCCTCGGTCCCTAATATGATTACCAACTTATGAGTGTTTGATGACAATCAGCAGATTATAGAATGCTTAAAAAATGACGAGGTATTTAAAGGAGCAATTATAGACGATGAAGAACATCAGGCCGAGCTGAAGTATGACAATTTCGTCCCTAAAGGAGTCAGAACCTTAGAAAGGATGTTCGATCTAAATGAAAAATTTAGAAGACCAGCAAATGTGAATACTCACAGCTCATCTCTACAGTTCGAATTGATAAATTTAGGGACTGAGACAAATCCTAAATATGTGAATCTTGGCAAATGCTGTTCACCATCCGAAAGATATAAGTTCATCAGTCTTTTTAATCAATATAAAGATGTTTTCTCCTGGACATACAAATATTTGAAGACATATGACACTAGCATCATCCAGCATGTCATCCCCATTAAAAATGGTGTCAAACCTGATCAAAAACCTTTAAGGAAAATGCACCCCAAATTGGAATCTCTGTTTCAGAGTGAAGTTAAGAAATTATTGGATGCTAGGATCATTTTTAAGGTTAGACACTCTGAATGGGTCTCAAATTTGGTACCAGTGAGAAAAAAATCTGGAGAAATCAGGCTATGCATGGATTTCAAGAATTTGAACTGCGCTTTAGATAAATATAACTATCCTATTCCACCCATGGAATAACTACTACAAATGGTCTCAGGTTCTGAACTATTCTCTTTATTGGACGGTTTCTCAGGCTACAATCAAGTATTAGTAGCTGAAGAAGACAGATTAAAGACAACATTCAGGACCAGATGGGGAACCTTCTCTTATCAAAGAATGCCCTTTGGGCTTATAAATGCTGGAGCCATGTTCCAGAGCGCTATGGACATAGCTTTCCACGGTTTGATTGGCCGTAGTGTTGTGATATACCTTGATGATATTACAATATTCTCAAAGAGGAGAGAAGAACACGTGTTCCATCTAAGGAATATTTTTGAATACTGTCGGAAATATGGCATCTCACTCAATCCCAAGAAGTGTGTGTTCACTGTCATAGAGGGTAAATTGTTGGGGCACGTAGTTTCAAAGAAGGGAATATCTATAGATTCGGAAAGGATCAAAGCAATTGAACAGATTCCCTTGCTCCATAATAAAAAGGGGATGCAATCATTTATGGGAACAATAAACTTCATGCGAATATTTGTGCCTGACTTCGCTTAGATTGTCAAGCCTCTACAGTAGATGGTGAAGCAAAGTGCACAATTCAAATGGACTGAGATTGAGAAGAAAAAATTTAGCAAAATTAAAACTGTTGTTGCACACACACCCTCCCTAAAAAGCCCAAATTTCGACAAAGATTTTATTCTATATACCTTTGCATCCGATGATTCACTAGCAGCTGTGCTTACCTAAAAGGAATATGGGGGGGATGAATTCCCAATATCTTTCATGAGCACTGGTCTACAAGGGGCCGAATTAAATTACCCGACTATTGATAAACAAGCTTACGCAGTATTCAAAGCAGTGAAACAATTCAGGCCCTGTATAATAAAAAATCAAAACCAAGGTGATCATCCCATACCTAGCTGTGAGGTCACTTTTTGTACAAAAGGAGTTAGGAGAAAGAAGGGGCAATTGGGTAACAACTCTTCAAGAGTATGAACTTGAATTTAAACCAGCTTCTATAGTTAAAGGGCAGGGGTTGTGCAAACTAATGACTAAACATGGGAACAATGATGAACACACCTGGGAAGGTGAGGTTGAATTACATTTGATGGATGTCTGTCCTCTGTTCACAGCCCCTGAATCTTGGTATAGAGACCTCGTGCATTACCTGCAGGCACGGTTGTTGCCCGAACATTGTAATTCTAAGAAAAGAAGAGCATCGCGTCTCAAATCAGCCTCCTATCAAGTTGTTGAAGGAATAGTATTCAGAAAAAACTACGACAGAGTTCTTCTTAGATGCTTAGATAAAGAATATGCGACGAAAGTAATGATAGATTTGCATGACGGGCCCGCTCGGGGACATTTTTTAGGAGATACCACTGCTCACAAAATTCTCAGGGCCGGTTACTATTGGCCCACGCTTTTCAAAGATGCACACGCCCATGTCCGGAAGTGCAATATTTGTCAAAGGTGTAGTGGAAGGTAACCTAAAGCAGCCGCACCACTGAAGCCTACGATGATCACGGAGCCATTCGAATAATGGGGGTTGGATATTATTGGGGAGATAAAGCTAAACTCTTCCCTACAACATAAGTACATTCTGACCGCAACCGATTACTTCACTCACTGGGTCGGAGCCATCCCACTGCGCAAAATAAATGAAGACGCAGTCATCAACTTCCTGCAGGACCACATTATGACCAGGTTTGGAGTTCCAGTTTCTTTAGTCTTTGATAATGCTACTTACTTTTCATCGATTAAATTAACTACTTTTGCTCATGAGAAAGGAATAAAGTTGCATTACTCTGCAAATTACTATCCATAAGGAAATGGCCTAGCTGAATCCACTAACAAAAATCTGATTAGAATTTTAAAGAAGACTGTGATAGAAAACCAGAGGAGTTGGCACTCAGCGCTACCAAACGCCCTTTGGGCTGATAGAGTCACCCCCAAGTCTTCGTTAGGAGTGTCAGCGTATACCCTTGTGTATGGTAAAGAAGCCATTCTTCCCCCCAATATCATGCTACCCTCCTCCATAATAGCTCAAGAGTCTAGAGGGTCAGAGAATGAAGTTTTGCAGATGAGGGTATGTAATCTTCTGAAAGTAGAAGAGGCTAGATCTAGGGCTAGAGAGCGCTTTAAACAACAACAAGAGGTAATAAAGAGATGGTTCGACAAGCACAAGGCAGGAACAAAGGACTTTGAAGTGGGAGATTTGGTCCTCAAGTGGGACCACCCCCATGATGAGAAAGGAAAACACACGAAATTCCAGCAGTTATGGGTAGGCCCTTTCCAGATTGTGGCAAAGCTTGGCCCTTCCACTTATAAGTTACAAGATCTGCAGGGGTGGGAAGAGAACTTACCAGTAAATGGTTTAGTTCTCAAGCCTTATTTTTCCTGAGTTTCATTTGTTTTCTTCTATCTTGTATATAAATAATCTGGCTTGGTCGTCCTTTTGAGTCTTTGAGTCACGAAGTTCAGTTTTGTTTTAGTTTAAATTTCTGTCGATTTCAATAAAGGAGGCAAACCTGCCGTTGCATGGAAAAAATCCGAATTTTGGTATGGTTAAGGTTCCTAGGTATAAGACTGTATATTGTTGCTCGTCTAAAAGAACTTCTTCCAGTTTAGCAGTTTTCCCAAATAGCTATGTACGCATTGAAGTCCTGCTTAACCCCTGTGAAATAGACCAGAATCAAAAGTTCTGGAATACTATTTTGAGGCTCCATCCATGTCACATTTAAAATTTCCTAGGGAGTGACAGCAAAGGGCCCATGGAAAGAAGCAAGGTAAACAGTATATTAAATACAAATGATCCCATGCCAAGAAACGAACGGCAAAAGGCAGATAAGAGTAAAAAAAAACTCCTATGAAAGCATCATATATCAAAATAAATGTTGAATCATATAAGTACTAAATCGCCGAAAGTTCCTCTCCGTCCGTGAGATAAAGCGTGAATGAACCCCTCACACAAAAGGACACTTGGGATAGAGGAGCCTGAATTAAAGTTCAAAAAGAAAGGCATGCAGGAGGACTCATTTGAAAAGGACAAAAGTCCAAAAGCACAAAAGTGCTAAAGTGGCATGGGAATGAGGAACAAATGAATATTGATGTTTACCATATGGTACAATCCTGTGGTGCCCAAGCTGGTAGCTACCTGAAGACACAAGTAATAATGAAACCCATCTCCAGGCCTCAAAAGTGTTATCTTGACTTAAAAATCCTAGTTTCCACTCTCCCAAATTGGACTTTCATCAATGATTAAAGGTACATCCTTTTGCCATTTGAGAAATCTAGATAGTTGGAAGAATTCAATAGGTTCGTTTGTTGTTAAACAGTTTGCTACTCAAGAAAGAATCATCCAGAGTTCTAGGTTCACCAGGTAATTGCCAATTGTTGCGGCTGCAACTGTTTTCCCCAATTTTTTTAAAATTTTGGACCCCCCGTTATGATTTTAATGTTGCGTTGAATCAATTGGATCCGTGAATTTTTGGACATGTTTTAATTTTGGATGATTTTCGAAGATGAACTCTCTTTCTGTTTTCAGAAATTTCTTGTGTTGGAATTAGCCGCAGGTCATAGATGTTAGAGTCTGGTTTTTTTTAGTCGAAGATGAATCGGATCAAGTGTTTTTGAAAAACGTTGTTTCGAAGGTGAAACAATTTCAATCGCTGCCATTTTTTTAAAGTTTTTATCACTTAGATCGGAGGCTGTTGTATGTTTTGCTTCCGCCGTTGCGGCTCCCAAACCAGCTAGCTACCCGAAATAAAAAACGCTCAGCCCGCCGATGCGTGTCGCTTATCTGTAGCCTTTTCTCTTCCGCTGTTGTGGCTGTGCAAAGCACTTGGCTTCTGATGTCGTTGTCCTTTCGATTTCCAATTGTAAGTTTTCCCGCCACAGCTTAGGTCTTAACTTTTTTGACTTCGATACGCCTAAGTGTTTTCACAGTGCCCATCACCTATTAAATCCCACATATGCGGCTGTGGATAGGTCTACCCTGCCATGTCAGCAGTAATGCAGCACATGGCCTTTCTTGCTGCTTAGTCGTTGTAGTTGATATAATTTAACGTAGTTGATTTTCTTGAAAAATACTATCCCAATGAATGATTGTTGTCATTTAATTGCAGGAGCGTTCAGGAGATTGTTCAGACTACCACAGTGTGAAGGTATAAATGGGAGACAAGATTGCAAGGAGGACAAGCAAATTAGAAGGAAAATCCAATAGCGACAAAGGCGCAAACCTGAAAGGTCTTTCAGTTACTCAGAAAATCATGAGTCTGTGCAGGAAAGATAAAGAGAAATATGAAACGTTTTGAGGGACCAAAAGGTCATGCGTTTGGGAGGGTAGCCCAAGCGGTCAACTGTTAGTTTAAATATTTGAAAGTTAGAATTGATAGGGGCTTTTTCCCAGTTAGACATGTAAAGAGATATTGTAAGAAGAACTATCTTTTTTTGCAATAAAGAATTATTGTTTTCCTGTCGGAGAAAGTTTGGTGGGACGTTCAAATGCTATGCTATGGATTGGTGAAAGATGAACTATTTCATTTTTCTAGTTTTTGTCCATTAACTGTGAGATCGTTCTAACTCTTAGAGCCTATGTTCTCGTTTGAATGATTTCTGGTTTATTCTGTGAAATTTACCACCATGAGTAATGCCTGCTGTTCATAAACAATTGGTTATATGATTGTCTAAATATCTTTAATCGTTCATGTGTTGTAGGAAGGAATATCATCTATCTGTAATTTCTCTTTATAATGCATGCACAATACACATTACTCATAAATAAGTTACAATTTGGCTCCCCGGGGATAGATAGATAGATATATAGTTAGTTTTACTTTATCGCTGCATATGTGATTTAGATGCTTGTGAGTTCTAAGATGAGAGGTAAGAACCTGCGCATCATGTTGTGACTACTCCTAGCATCCTTTATCACCCTGCATGGTTAATTAGGCACGTGCATATCATACTTTAAGTTAAAATACAAAAGATACACACGGTGGACCGGGCCGCAACTGGTAAAACCTTTATTTTTTGTTACTTGACCTATGGTAGCTAGACCGCAAACCGGATGGATTCTCTATACCAAACAATCACGGGCTAGTTGGGAATGTTGGCTGGGGAGAATCCCTTGCTATTGTTTCCTGTGAAATTCCAGGCCTCAATAGAACCACACTGAAAAGAAGATCAAGAAATTTGGATCAGATAATGGTGAAGAATTCACATCAAATGAATTCAAAGACTTATGTAAAGATTCAGGGATTAAGAGGAAGTTAACCACTCCATATAATCCACAACATAATGGGCTTGCAGAAAGGAAGAATAAAATGATCATGGAAGCTGCAAGGGCTATGCTTCATGATCAAGATATTCCCATGCATCTATGGGTAGAATTTGCCAGAACAACATTGTATGTACAGAACCATACTCCACACAAAGTACTCGAGAAAAAGACACCTGAAGAAGTATTTTCCGGCAAGAAACCAAAATTTATCTATCTCAGAATATTCGGCTGTCTAGTGTACATACACATTCCAAAAGAAAAGAGGAAAAGTTAGATCCTTTAGGAAAGAAGGGTATATTTGTGGGATACTCTGAAAGCTCAAAGGCTTATAGAATATAATTCCCAGGATTCAATAATATCGACATCAGTAGGGACGTAACATTTGATGAAGACTCATCTTACAACAAATCCAGAAAGAGGTCTACTGAAGAACCTGAAGAAACAGAAGAACCTAGAATTCATGACACAACCATGAATGAAGAAATTCAAGAAGAAGATCGAGAATTAGAAGAATCTCAAGAACATGTAGATCCACCTCACAAGAAGAATCCTCACAAGAGGAAACCTGCTTGGGTATGAGAAGCTATCCAAGGTGCAAAAATATATGGGGCTCTAGAATAGAATCACAAAGAAAGAAAGAGGATCAGGTCTTGCTACAGGTATGTATCCTTATGATGTGATTTCATTGACAAAGAACCTTACAACTATGAAGAAGCGACAAAAAGGAAAGAATGGAAGGATGCTATGATCGAAGAGTATTAATCAATCATGAAGAATGATGTTTGGGATGTTGTCCCAAGACCAGAAGGGAAGTCTGTTGTAACTTTCAAATGGATCTACAAGATCAAGCATGTTGCAGATAGTAGCATAGAAAAATATAAAGAAAGATTCGTGGCTCGTGGATTCTCCCAGAAAGAAGGAATAGATTATGAATAAAATTTTGCACCTATACCCAGATACACTTCTAGCAGATTAGCACTTGCTCTGGCTGCAGTAATTAAATGGAAGATACACCAAATGGATGTCAAGACTGCTTTCTTGAATGGTGTAGTGGAAGAGGAAGTGTATGTGGATAAGCCACTCAGTTTTGAGACACATGACAGAAAGTCTCATGTATGTAAATTGAAGAAAGCCCTGTATGGTTTAAAACATGCACCCAAGACATGGTATGGCAAAATTGACAGCTTTCTATCTAGTTTGGGCTTTACCAAGAGTAAATTAGATTCCAACCTTTACTACAAGGTTGAAGATGGTAACCTAGTGATACTCCTACTATATGTAGATGATCTGTTTGTAATAGGTATGGATGGGTTGATTGCCGATACGAAGAGGAAGCTTATTGCCGAGTTCGAAATGAAGGACTTGGGTATGATGCACTATTTTCTAGGCATGGAGGTGTGGTAAAATGTACATGGAATTTCCCTAGGACAAGGGAAGTATACAGTAGAGATCCTGAAGAGGTTCAGGATGATGGATTGCAAGGCCATGACCACACCTATGGAATCAAACCTGAAGCTATTGAGTGATGCTTCATTAGAAGTGGTTGATGCTATGATGTATCATCAGATGATTGGGTCCTTAATGTACTTGACGAACACGAGACCAGATATTTGCTTTGTTGTGAACACCTTGAGCCAGTTCCTAATAGATCTGAAACATGTTCACTTGATTGCTGCAAAGCATATTCTGAGGTACCTAAAGGGTACAATTGATTATGGGCTCAAGTATGAGGTGAATTAGAAGATTAACCTAGAGGGTTATTTTGATTTGGATTGGGCAGGCAGTGCCATCGATAGGAAGAGCACTTTAGGGTGTTGCTTTAGTATGGGATCAGGTGTGATCTCTTGGTTTAGCAGGAAGCAATCCTATGTGGCATTGAGTATAGTTGAAGTAGAGTATGTCATGGCTTGTTCAGCTAGTTGTGAGGCAGTATGGTTGAGGAAGCTACTCTCTGATTTATTTGATCTACAGTTAGATGCTACTTGTATATATTGCAACAACCAGAGTTGCGTGAAGTTGTCAAAGAACCCGGTGTTCCATGACAAGTCGAAGCATATCGAGATCAAGTATCACTATATTAGGGATATGGTGCAGAGAGGAGCAATGAAGCTCCAATATGTTGCGATGGATGAGCAGATAGATGATGTGTTGAAGAAGCCATTGGCAAGAGTGAATTTTGAGTACTTCAAGGAGAATCTTGGTGTTCTCTAGATCGAGGTTCCCTCCAAGGGAAAGTGATGAGTCTGTGAGCCATTCTGACATGGTGAGAGGATTGGTTCCTTCCATGGCCAGATGTAATGGCTAAGGCATTCTATCATGGTGAGAGGATTGGTTCCTTCCATGTCAGATATGAGTACTGAGCCATTCTGATGTGACTGTAGGATTGGTTCCTACATGATCAGATATAAGCGCTGATTACCATTATCTGAATGGAGGTACCTGGTCAGTTACTAGGAATACTCAGTTTGAGACTGAGGGCCATTCTGATATGAATGTGGGATGTAGTATCACATGATCAGATATAAGTGCAGGGCCATTCTGATGTGATTGAGGGATGTATTCCCACTTGATCAGATATAAGGGCTGATGCCATTCTCTAGGAGAATGGAGGCACATGGTCAGTTAATAGGAACCCTCAGTCTGGGACTGAGAGCCATTTTGACATGGGGGTAGGTTGGGCCCTCCCATGGTCAGATATGCAGGCTATGCCATTCTAACATGGGGGCAGGCTCGGCCCTCCCATGGTCAGATGTAAGGGCTGGGCCATTCTGACATGACAGTGTATGTGTTCCTCTCATGGTCAAATGTGAGTTCTGGGCGTGCCATTCTAACATGGGAGCAGGTCGGGCCCTCCCATGGTCAGATATAAGTGATGGACAAGCCTTTCTGACTGGTTTAAATATAAGTGCTAAATAAGATGAAGACACACTTGGAGGCTAGGCCTACAACCAACATGAGAAAGGGCTGGCTCTGTAGAACTTCCTGTGATGAGAAGAATCAAGAGATAGCACTAGTGATGATAACCCATTGATGATCTAGATCGAGTGATGATTGAGATCCAATGATGATGATCCAACAGTGATGATCCAGATCGAGTGATGATCCAGATCCAGTGATGTTGATCTAGCAGAGATGATCCAGATCCAGTGATGATGATCCATATCGAGTGATGATCCAGATCCAGTGATGATGATCCAAATCAAGATGAAGATGAATTGAAGATGATGAGGACTCGATGATGATCCAAATGATACAGAGAAGAATACTTGTGCTGATAAATTGTGTCGAGAGAATACCTTCCTAGTTAAGAGGGAGTGTTGATGTAATTGTAACTTTGGAATGTATTCACTTGTATATCTTATGTATTGTACCTCGAATTTTATTTTGGGAAGTGTATGTAATGTAATTAAGTCATGTGATGCCCCAATGTTCCAATCGGGAGTTTCTATAATGTGAACAAGTCATGTTAAGTCATTGTGGGTAACCCTCCTATTGATTAAGGGTTAAAGTCCCTGTAGTTGTGGGGCCCTAGGGTTATTAGAATCTCCTAGAGAAGTCGGCCCTAGTGAGTTATTTTCAAGTTAGGAATTAGTATAAATAGAGAGTGAGCCTCTCTATTTAACACTCACTCACTGACACTCAGTTGTAGCGCATAGCTGAGGGAGAAGAAGTTGTTGGGGCTAGAAAGAAAGAGACTACTGCTATCGAGAGATCATCTTACTATTTTGGGGTTTTACTTTTGGTGCTGATTCTATCTATGAGGAAGTTATGAGGTTTTCTCCATTTATGGTTTCCCCAAGGAAAAACATTGTGTTCATTGTCTCTTGTGTTTGATTGATGTGCTTGTTTTTCTCTCAGTTAAAGATCCTAATATAATGCTAGCTTGAATGATAAAAATCTAACAATGCAAGCTGTAAACAACAAGAAAAACGTATTGTAGATGAGCCAAAAATATGATAAGTACCATGGAAACCTTCCATCCTGAGTATAATGAGAGAGAAAAATAATTACAGAGGAAAAACCCCCAACTGATCCCCGAGACTCTCAAATTGCATTTTAGGTAAAGGATTAGTAAAGATTCAACAATTTGATTTTTTGTACCAACATATCCCAACTTAATGGTATTATTTAAAATCTTCTCTTGTAGAAAATGAAATTTAAAAGGAATATGTTTCGTTTTGGAATGCATAACTGGATTTTTGGAAATACTAATGGCTCTAGTATTGTCACATAAGATAGGAATAGGATCATTATAATGAATATGTATATCTGCTAACATCTGTTTCATCTAGAGTGTCTGAGTGCAACAATTTGTAACTGAAATGTATTTTTCCTCAGCAATAGAAAGGGAAATTGCTGATTATTTATTTCTAGACCAAATCACCAGACATCCTCCAAGATAGAATGTTGCTCCACTAGTACTCTTCCTATCATCAACACAACCTCCTCAATCAACATCAGTGAAAGCATACAAATCAGGATGATTACCTTAAGGATACCAGAAACCATACTCTGTAATGCCCTTAAGATATATGAAAATTTTCTTAACTGCAAGTAAATGAGAATCTTTGGGAGAATCTTGAAATCTAGCAAGTTGACAAATTGCATGCATAACATCAGGCCTTGTAGTTGTAACATATAGAAGACTGCCAATTATGGATCTATACATTTTTTTCTCAACATATTTAGAATCATCAGTTTGACTTAATTTACATCCAATAACCATGGGAGTTCCAATTGGTTTACTATCCTGCATTTGAAACTTCTTGAGAATTTCATTGATATATTTAGTTTGAGAAATTAAAATTCCTTTATCAGATTGAGTGATTTGAAGACCTAAGAAAAATTTCATTGCACCAAGCATGGACATTTCAAACTCATTCTGCATACTGTCTACAAACGTTTGGCTAAGTTGATCATTATCACTACCAAAAATGATTTCATATACATAAATATCAACAATGACCAAGCTGCCATATTCTTCTTTAATATAAATATTACTGTCAGTGTTACCTTTTATATATCCTTATTTCCTTAAGTACTTATCAAGCCTGGAATAACAAGCTCTTGGAGCTTGTTTTAGCCCATACAAAGCCTTTTTTAACATGTAAACATGATTTACTGCTTCTTGTAACTAAAACCCATCTGGTTGTTCCATGTATACTTATTCCTCTAACTCACCATTTAAAAATGTAGATTTTACGTCCATTTGATAAACTTTAATTTTCTTACAACTAGCATAAGACAAAATCAGCCTAATGGATTCCATCCTTGCAACAAGACCATACATTTCTCCATAATCTATGCCTTCTACTTGTGCATACCCTTTACAAACTAGTCTATCTTTATTTCTAGTTATGTTTAATGTTTCATCCAACTTATTTCTTAAAACCCATTTATCCCCAATAACATTTTATGTAAACGTCTAGGAACTAATTCCCATGTCTCATTCTTTTCTATTTGACTTATTTTTACTTTCATTGCTTTCATCCAGTTTTCATAATTAATTGATTCTTCAACATTCTTGGGTTCAAACAGAGAGAGTAATGATACTTGTTCTTGATTTGAAGTAGATTCATTAGAGGAAATTTCAACTCAAAATGGGCCTTCTAAAAAAAATTAATAAAATAATATTTATGAATTTTGGAGGAAGAAAAGAAAAAACTACTTTTTTGTTTGTATTTTCAACATATCTCCCCATGGTTTTACTCAAATTTCAATCGGGAGAGCTCGTTGTTGGATGCAAAATTAAATTCCACATCCAACGAGCTCTCCCGATCGAAATTTGAGTAAAACCACGAGGAGATATGTCGAAAATACAAACAAAAAAGTAGTTTTTTTATGATACCTATCCCAAAATTTATATTAAAAAAGTGTTTAAGACCTATACGGTATTTCAAATTTAAATCAATTTGATTGGCTAACACATTATGACATGGAATTTGAATTAGAGTTAAAAGGTCCATTTCGAGTTGAAATTTCCTTTAATGCTTGCCTTTTGCTTCTAGTTTCAACACCTACATTTATATCACCAATGATTTGTTCTTCAGGATGATTTCAATGGATCCTTTTTCCTAGAGTCTTAGATGGATTTGACCCTTGTAATAAAGTAGGAATCAGATTTTCATTTTTAACTGATTTAGTTTCCTTTATATCACTTGATTCTTCTTCCATTTTCAGTTTGTCATATATTTCATATATCTGATGATATTTCTTTTTAGTTTTGGATTTAAAAAATGAAGATTCATCGAATTCAACATCTATGGCTTCAACAATTTTATTTAATATGAAATTGTAACACTTATAAACTTTTCTTGAGCATGAATATCCAACTAAAATACCTTCATCAGTTCTAGAATCCAACTTTCCCAAATTTTTATCAACTCTCTTTATGTAACACTTACTACCGAAAATTCTAAAGCGTTTCACACTTGCTGGTCTACCTTTCCATAACTAATAAGATGTCGTTACTATTATTTCTCAACAAAATTCTATTTAGAATGTGCACAACAGTATGAACAACTTGAGGCCAAAGTACATTACTTAGTTTAGATTCATTTAACATTGTTCTTTCCATCTCCATAACAATCCTATTTTTTCTTTCAAGAACACCATTTTGTTGAGGCATTTCAGTAACAAAAAACTATCTTTTGATACCATTATCATCACAATAATTATTGATTTATTTATAAACAAATTATCATGTATTGTCTGATCTGAAACATTTAATTGTCATGTCAATTTCATTTTCCAGTTAACTCTTTGAAAATTTGAAAACAATTGAATATTTCGGACTTCTTTTTTAACAGAAACATCCAAGTCATTCGAGTAAAATCATCCACAAATAACAGAAAATATATTTTACCATTTAATCCTTTTGTCCTCATAGGTGCACAAACATCAGCATGTATTATTTCCAAAGGTTTTGTTGTAGAGTGTTCTCTTGTTTTAAACTTAACTCTAGTTTGTTTACCATGTTGGCATTGTTTGCAAATAGAATTGGTAAGATTCTTTATGAAAGTTAAATCTCTTATTGCTTCCTTTTTGTTTAACTAAATCATACTTTCGAAGTTAATATGCCCAGGCATTTTATGCCACAACCAATTTTCATCTTCATTTCCAAGATAACAATCTTCCTTTTTCTCATCTAGTATGTAAATGTTGCTTGGTGTTCTTGTAGCTGTTCCAAGTAAGCGATTTCTTTTGACATCTCGGATTTGACAAATTTTAGAATAAAAAATCATATAATGCCCTTTATCACAAATTTGACTTACACTTAACAAATTATGTTCCATATTCTCAACTAGTAAAACATTTTTAGCCATGATATTTTTGGTATTCAAACACATAGTACCTCTTCCAATTATCCTAGCTGATTGTTCATTTGCAAAAGTAACTGTACCTTCTTTTCCTTCATCCAAAGTAACAAAATTATGTTTTCTTCCTGTCATATGTTTAGAACATCCACTATCCACACACCATTTTACTTTATGATCAACTTGTAAATCTAGAGTGTGTTTTTTAGATTCTAGATGATCACTTTTCTTTTTCCAACATCTAGTTTTCATATTGGCGTAATTAGATTCAACAGATTTCTGAAAGTTCATTGGACAGTTTCATGATACATGTCCAAAATTATTACACCTATAACATTCAATCTCAAAACTTAAGACATCAAATTTGTTATAGGAATTATTCACATTGTCCTGAATGGTTCTATCATGCCTTCTTCCATAGTCAAATCTAGATTTGTCATGGTTGTTATATGCAATTATGTTTCTTCAAAATGCATTACAAAAAGCAGCTTTATGTCCATAATTATAACAAAAGAAACAATAGCCATTAAAATTTTTTGGTACCTATCATAACTTGTTTTATGAACTGTTGAAGTTTGATTTTCTTTTTGCTTTACTAATTCCATTTGCCATGCTAGTGTTTTTCACATTTGTACCTGCTTTTTTAGTACTTGTGCTAGTACTTGCATTAGTAACCTCATATTTATAACCAATTCCAGTTTTGTGATTTGTTGGTATTTGATTACTAATAATCTATTCTAAAATCTTTGAACTACCATTTATGTTATTTTCTTGTACCTTCTTTCTGACTGAAAAAACTTCAAATTTTAGATATTCATTTTCTTTATCCTTTTCTACAAGCAAATTGTTTAGTGATTCTTTGGTTAATATAACCTCTTCTATTTTGAGCTTTAAATCAATTATCATAATTTCATTTCTTTCTATCAACTTGTTAGCTCATTTTTAATATTTTCAATTTCTTCTTTGAAATGTTTACATTCTCTTCTTACTTTTCTAAGTTCAGTCAATGCACCTACAAGTTCAGCTTCCAAATCAACTTCACCTTCTTCTTCTTCAATAAATTCATCATTCTGATTTTCTATAGCCATACAGAGTCTTATATTTGAGCTAACATCACTTTCATCTATCTATGAAGAATCACTATCATCTTTAATAAATAGACTTTTCTTTTTATATGAGTTTCTTTGAAAATACTTCTTATACTTTTTCTTGTATTCTTTACTATTTCTATTGCTTTCTTCTTCACCATCAGAATACTTATTGTAGGGACACTTGGAGGAAAAATGCCCTATTCTACCACAACCAAAACATTTAAGAGGAAGCTTACCTTTGTATTTTCTAGTACCCTTTTTCAGATTTTTGACAAAATTAGCTTTTTCCTTATCTTCTTCTGAATCCTCATGATTTCTAGTTTCTTAGCTTCCTTGAAAGCTGATTCTTTCTTGAAAGAATCCTCACCAGAGTTCCTCATCTCATATCACAAGGGGTTCACTAGAAAGGCGATATCATATCACACCCATTCATATTGGGGGTTTGAATACTCCTAAAAACCTCAAAAATATATTGCCTCGTATTAAGGGGTCAAGGGAGGGTTTCGAATTTGAAATAGTAATATAAATATTGTGGGTTATTTTATTTGGGTGGGATTAGGAATAACCTCCAAATCACCGGATGGATTCATACCTCCAAATCACGGGCTCAATTCATACCTCCAAATCATGTGTTGGATTCATATTAGTCCTATTTTTTTCTAAGGAATAACCTCCAAATCACAGGCTAGATTCATACCTCCAAATCATGGGATGGATCCATATCAATCCTAACTTCTGCTAAGGAATAACCTCCAAATTATGGGTTGGATTTATACCTCCAAATCACTAAAATTATAAAGTATTTTTTAAATGATTTTTTAGGTTGGGGTTTAGGTGGGTATTAAGATTCAATTAAACCTTCCTCCACGACAACAATTAAAAGTGAGATCAATATTTCTTGTCTCACTAGAAATGAGAAAAGTTAGATCAATATTTATTAACTAATTATTTATTTCAACTTTTTGTATTCTTCTTTAACATTTTCACAATGCAAGGTACGAATAGTTGTTAGATTGAGTTATACTTATCACATACATAATTGTAATTTCAATTCTAATATGCAAGGAATCCGTCTTAATATTTTATTAGAACTGACATGAACATAGTTAAAAATATAAATACTTATTTACATCCCCTATATGTTATCACTAACATGAAATGGTATCATTTAAGTTTCACCATTTGTATATATTTATAATTACTGCATGCTTGAAACTTAATGATGGCTATTTTTCCCTCTCTTGTAAAGGTAAAAAAAGTATATATAACCCAAGAAACGGTAACTAAATGTTGTTAATTCCCTTGATTGCAATGATAAATGTAGAGGAAGTGGAGGAAATTCATTTCATCTTGTGAATGATCTAATCCAAGTTATACACATGATTATAAGGTGTTATTGGAAAGTAAGAGGATTTTTTCTATGTTCATTTGAGTTGAAACAACAATGATGTTTGTTTTGATAGAAAGGTAGGGAAGTCCACACATGAATCGGTTTCAATTTTGCATTTTTATGAAATTTAATTTATTAAGCTTATAGTAAACATGAGCTCTCTATGGCTATACTTGTATTTACATGATATAAAATTGGTAGATTGGTAGGATGTGGTGTGAAACATTTGCAATACTCATCTTTTCTACAAATTTCACTGGATATTAGATTATCAGTATTTTACATTCTTTGTTACATTGATCTCTTTATTGGTTTATCTTTTACTCCCTATTACTATTTTGTTGGGTCTTCCATTATCTAACGCTCCAAGATTGATCAACCGCCCCTGCAATCCTGGTGGGATCATTTTTAGAATTATACTATTATTTTATTTAGCATCATGTTTTCTTATACTAAGATGCATTAGGGCTCCTTCTTGTTACAACTTGATAATATGATAGAAAGGGGGTATTAAAAATGGGTTGATAAAAATGTATACTTACAATATAGGGTGAAACTAGGGGTTTTCTTAATTACAAAGGTATATTGGGAGGGGGTTCAACAATACAATTTTAGAAGACATTTTCCAATATTAAGTGAAATTATGGATATTCTTTTATATCCCATGAATGATCGTGCTATGAAAAATTTCACTGAGTGAACACCCCGTGTCCCATATGTTGTTAGTATTCCATGTAGTTCATCCATTTATAAAGTAGCAATATCAACTCTTTCTTCCAAAGGATATATTTTTGAATTAAATCTTACGGGTAGAGATCTAAGTAACTTTTGCACAGTATCAACATCTTTAACTTTTTTTCCTACACCTCTCATGGTATTTACTACTTCATAAATATGAAGAAAATAAGTTGCTATATCTTCAGATTCTTACATATTTAAAATTTCAAATTGAATCCTATATCACTGTAACTTAGCATTCTTCACCTTGGTATCTCCTTCATAAAAAATTTTCATCTTTTTCCATAATTCTTTTGTTGACTCACAGTGCAAAACCTCCAAGTATTGGATACATAGCTTTGGAATTACTTTCACAAAGTTTCTTACCTGCAACATCTGTTGGAAAGTTTGTTGGAGCACTATATTCATTCAACACAGCTTTCCAAACATCTACTCCTTGAGTATGCATAAAGAATTTCATCCTGATAGTCCAAAAAGCATAGTTATGTCCATCAAATAGAGGTAATCCATGTTTTGTAAATTCAAACTTCTTATCCATCATAAATGACCAAACTTCTAGTGATTAAACTGAGTTCTAAGACCGTATCTGATACCAATTTTTAATCAAGTCAGACAAATGAGATGCAGGGGTGAATTAGTTGTATACAATTTTTAACAATGCTTCCTTAAAAACAAATTACTTATTTTCTGCAAATTTAAACCAATTTATTATTTTATAACAATCAATCACGTGAATGGACAGAGACACAAAATAATCATGAGGAAACCCATAAAGGGAAAAATATCTTTTTCTTATGGATGTAAAATAAGTAGGAAACTTCAGTTACATCATATTTTATCTGAGCAATAACTCAGATGAGGCTACTACCTCAGGAAACTACCTCTTTGTTTTCAGATCCTACTGAAATATAGCTTCTACTATCTAGATACAAGCATCAACCTGTAAAGAGATTGTTAGTCTTCCTAGCTCCTCCCTTCGTCCCTGTAGAATCAATTAAAACTGCCAATTTCAAAATAAACCTGTAACAATCAATCATGTCTTTGTTAAAATTGTTAATGCAACTCTGTTAATACTATGCCAATACCAAAACCAAACTGTCAGTTAATACTCTGTCAAAACTATGCCAATACCAAAACCAAATATGTTAAAGAAACTCTGTTAATACTATATCAAAACCAAAAGATGATCAACTCAATCTGTCCATATTTATTCTGTTATAAACCCTGGTAAATAATACTGTAAAAAATCTTCATTTTAATATATATAATGATCTCATTGTATTACAAAACTAGCCACTTTAAAAACCATATCAGTGTTTTGTTCCATGTACAAACACTTACAGATCCAAAAATTCGATCTTTATAATTCACCACTATATATTTTCCATTTTAGACGAAGCTTGACAAGAATTCCTGCGTTTTTCCACTGCGCATTCCTCATGTAGTAGGGCTTTCACCCTAGCTACAGAGCAGGAACACCTTCCTTCCATATATAGGACAGAAGGGTAGGGTTCCTATGAGAATGAAAGAATAGTAAGAAAATAGACTGAAACAAAAATGATAAAAATGAAACCCCTCTACACACAAGGTTAGGGTTAATATCCAAGACCCTGCATACAACTATTAGAAAACCAAAATACTAGCAAGCAATCAATGAAAACCTGCAAGAACATGTTAATAAATAAACCTGCAAACAAATATTGTTAGAAAAACTACAATCTACCAAAGCAAAGACATAAAACAACAAAAGTATACCTTCTAGTTGGAATGGGCCACCACGTCCTAGCTTGGGAGAGCACCTCTCTTAGGAATGGGGAGCTATGGATCAATGGAGGAATGGAGGAGAGGGAGGGTGAATGGCTTGAGAGGCAAATGGTCTCAAGGCACTCACATAGGAAGCATAATGATAGGGAGTGAAAGAGTGTTTTGAGAGTGACCCCCACCCCTCTATTTATATTTTTTCTCAATATTTTTAGGGTTTTAAGCCTCTGGTTGGGGCTTTAGCCCCTTTTTTGTATTTTAGCCCCTTTCGCTCAATATTTAGCTCTTTTGGGGGTTTTAATCTCCTTTGAGGGGTTTTAGCCCCTTTTTTGAGGCTTTAGCCCGTATGAGAGCTATTTTGGCTCTTTTTAGGGGTTTTGAAGCCCTTTTTCATATTTTTAAGCCTTCTTGAGGGTGTGGGGGTCAAATGGCGTCAAATGAGGGTTGTACGTAGATGTCTTTAGGTGGTGTAGGTCATGTGGAGCTCATTGTGGGATTTTTTGGTTTAACAAATTTCCCCCTGATGTGTGAGGGCAGGAGCTCATCGTATGGCCGATGAACATCATAGGATTTTCTTGGGGAGAGGTGGTGCTTCCTAGGATGGGGCATGGTGGCTTTTGGTTTTTGCATTAGTATGGTTCCCATCAATGGGTGAGATACAAATAATGTGTGACATGTATATGGACGAGGCGGGCATCCACATGCTCGTAACGATGTCAAAAAAATAATGTGATATAAGCTCTATAATACAAGAGCCGATCATGTACAAATATTGTTACAATAGTGGTTTCCTCAATGAGAGGCTGAATACAATACTGATATGAAGAAATGCTACATTGGAACCATTGCATTCTCATGGAATTCTATATCTTCATGACTGATGGTCTGCTGGATCTTGAATGGTACATAGTTTACTGACAAAGAATCAAAGTCTCTATGGTATGAGTATGCTGCATCAATCATAAATCTATATAGAAGCACTGCTGGGGATTATGAACATTGTCTCCAACACAACCGGGAAATCACAATAGAAATGAACCTGTTGGGGTCCCTCAAATAGACTCATCAATGTGCTAGAGTCAGGTGACATCCGAGGTCTTCAACCAAATACTGCATGGACCAATACCCTGTATGAATCTCAATGGTGCGATGATTTAGCTAGAGTCGAGCACGTGAGAAACAACCATCCCAAAAGGCACTAAGGACTACTCTCAAGTGGTCCAAGGAACTCATCCATGAGGTTAATGATACTAGGATACATGGACCTCTGGATCTATCCTCTGGAATGCATGCGTTGTTGTCGACAGAGGGATACATGCCCCTGGTCAAGACAATGGTGTTTCCTTAACCATAAGCGCGAGGGAGATAACCGCAAGATGTGAGACAATCTGAAGACTGACCCACTGAATGGTGGGGGGGAAGGGAAGGAGTTTGAATAGGGGAAGAGGGAGTGTAGTAGAATCAAACTTCCTTTGTTCAGAGTATGACGACAGGGACGACTAGGAAGCAAATGAAATTGAATCATGGGAATGGGATCATAGCTGTAATACCGGGAATGTCACTGCAGATGGGAAATACTTGGGGGAGGTAAACACTTTCAATATTGATGGGATTCAAGGAAGACACATCAAAGAGTACTCTGAACAAAGGAGACCCAAAGTGGGGATGTTGTCAAACTGTTCTCTGTGGGGTGATGTCTAAAGACACCATTGTGGTACGATCTCATGGATTTTTAGTGAGCCCGAGAAAGTAAATGCTCGATGGTGCTTTCAATTTTAGAGAGTCTGAAAGCATGAAGAATACTCTAGTGGGGGATCTTTTTCATTGGTAGTCTCCTGTGCCTGAAAAAGGATAAAAGTATACACATTAGAATTGCCCACCATTTAGGAGATGAGAGACTTCTTTACCATTAGTAGTCCAGTCAAGCCGAAAAAGGTTAAACCTATACTGACTGGATGGTCATTCAGATACTTTTATGAGCATGAACGAGACCAAGTTTTCTTGGAGATATTTTCTTGATGAGAAGGCTGGAAAAGAGCTTAACGATAACCCATGGTGAGCTTTTTCATAAAGTTTATCCCCTCTGCTCGAGAAAGCATAAAAGTATGTAGAGGGGAACGGTCTTGGCTTGAATATGCCAAGGTGGTCCTTGTCATGTGGTAGTCTACATGGTTTGCAAAAGGAGATAAACAAGATGATGTAGACGCCCTTTCCTATAATTTAATGAGCGGGAAAGGAAGCAGCTGCACTCGACCATATTTTCATTCTTTTAAGAGTTAGAAAAGAGCTTAAAAAAAACTCTAGTATGGTCAACTGATCGAAGAAGCACTGATGGTTCCCTTATGTCGAGACAATGGACAGTGGTCCAAAGGTCATCTGTGTAGTATGGATGGAGCAGGTGGCTCTTAAACATACCGATACATGTATGGGATAGATCGCGACAGAGGCATGCAAACTGAGATGGATCTCAGACAGAGGTCAGGAGAGTCGTGTGTGAGTTGTGATGGATGGACTTGACTACATGTGATGTGAGAGCAAGTTCAGAGGCAGTTATATGCCAAATTCCTACAAAGGAAATGATCCATCCTTTGGACAATGGTCCAGAGATCTGCATAAGGTGCGGTGGATAGATTAGACAACTATATGCTAAAAAATCAAAATGATGTGCCTTATGAGCGGTGGCCTGAGAACCCACATGATTGGCAGTAGGCAAGTGTGATGCAAGTATAGGTTCGAAGACACTTGTATCACCATGATGTGGCTTGTAAATCAAGGTAACTTCTCGGAAGTGGTCCCCAAAATTACTTGTTAAACATGAGACGATGGTCTCATAAGGAGATAGAAGATGGAAATTTGAGCCTGGAGGTGTGAGAGGTGTCTCGAACAAGCTCCAAGTGACTTTGGATTGGAAGCTAATGGTGTT
Organism: Pseudotsuga menziesii; assembly: GCA_001517045.1. Lineage (NCBI taxonomy): Eukaryota > Viridiplantae > Streptophyta > Pinopsida > Pinales > Pinaceae > Pseudotsuga > Pseudotsuga menziesii. The sequence continues at coordinate 452,476 of LPNX010084008.1, forward strand.
GTCCCTAACTTGCGGTGAAAAACGTTGAAAAACAAAAAAGGAAAATCAAGTGACTCATTGGTGATGTTAAGCATAGAATCTCTTGAGGTAGAGCCCGTTGTGAGGATTCTCCAAGAGTTGTACATCAGAGTCAATAAGGATGTATGCCTCTTTTCCAAGGAAATGGTGGATGACGTTGTTAGGAATTATGATCCAAAATGTTATGTTTAGAATTTTAGTTTAATAAATGTAAAAGGGACTCTACACACTCATGTGATTATGTGAGGTGTTCCTATGTTAGTTTCAGTAACGGTAAATTAGTTGTTACTTTTTGGATATTTAAATCCATCAAGTTTTCCATGTGAGGTAATCTTTCGGGACTTAGCCCTCACATCTCTGTGATGTAATTATTTCCTTCTTCATTAATAAAGTTTTGTGTCCGAGGACACTCTGTCAAAGTGGTATCAGAGCACACGGTCAAAGCTTGGTCTGGTTGGAACCTGGTTGGAAGGTGCTAAAGGTTGTTTGAAGATGGTGACTTTCAAGGTTTTGGAATAGCGAAATTTTGACCGTAAGTTAATGCTTCCTATTCTTTTGGGCTAAAAAAAAGAATTTGTGCAGATCTTTTTTTTATTGACTCATTTTTCTCATTTTGAATTGGAGAGAGTAAAATATTGTATTTTTGGAAGGAAAGGTTATTTAAAATCTTGTGGAAGAGAATTTAAAAAAAAACGAAAAGGAAGACACATATAAGTTCTTGTTTTTTTAAAATAAAAAAATCATTCTTATTGCACTCGCTCACTGAGAGAGATAGCATAACCGGTGGTAGGAAGGACATACACCAGCGTAGGAAGGACATACACCAACATAACCCAGTAGTGTTTTGGAGGAGGCATTGAAGAGAGAGAACATCAGCATAGGAAGGACATACACCAGCTTAACCCACCATTGTGTTGGAGGAGGCTTTAAAGAACTAGCATTAAAGAACCAACCTTAAATACCAATCCAACTTTAAAGAACCAACGTTAAAGACCAAGCCGAGTTTGCGAAACCATTTCCAAAGAAGTGTGAAACTCAGATAGACCAATCCGAATTTTGAAGCCAAGGCAATATTTATTCTGAGACTAGAACTCTCAACCATACGAGCGAGATCCAGCCCAAGAGATACGGTAATTTATTATTCATTTTTATTTTTGGAGATTTTTTTTATATTGTATAAGAAGAAAAATGTGGAGAAATATTTTTTTTATTTTTTAAACAAGGGTTATTTTTGGAGTTTATGGGACTGGAACTTGTGACCTCCCACTCAACAATCTTGTATCTCTCCAATTCACCTATAAAGATTTGTTATTTTTTGGAGTGATAAGGTGCATTTTTTATTGGGCATTGGAGTAATAAGGAGCATTGTTGGCGTCCTAAGGAGTACTTGTATTTTCACTCAAGATTTGATTAGAGCAAAGTGAAGCTCTATCAAATTCTTTTCTTGAGGCTATATGTGGGTTAAGGCCAAGCCCCTATAGCTCTCTTTTGCATGGTTTGTGGTGTTTCTTGCAGTATTTCTTTCATGGTGACTCTTGTTGATGCGTAGTTTTTCTTTTGTGTTGGTGGTGATATTTTTTGCATAGAATATTTTTCAAGCGCTTCTATTGGTGATATAAGGTGATTGTTTATTCTGGTGACATAAGGTTTTTTTTTCTTAAATTCTTGGAGCTATAAGGTTTGCATAATACACATCTTCTGGAGTTATAAGGTGTTTATTTTTTTACAATGTCTAGAGTTGTAAGTCTTTTTAATGAATCTGACAAGTTGGAAGGATTGAAAAATTATAAATTTTGGAGTCGTCATATTCAAAGCACTCTTATTTACAATCAATTGTGGAAGGGTGTCTGTAATGCTTAGCCTACCAAACCGACTATTCCTGATCAGCTTACAAAATGGGAACTAAAAGATGAGAAGGCCTTAGCATTGATTCACAGTACTATTTCTGATGATATTTTTGTGCATATTGAAAATAGTTCTGGTGCGTGGTCAGCTTGGAAGACATTGAAAGATTTGTTTGATTCTCAAAGTGAAGCTAAGAAAATTGATCTTCAATTGAAGTTGTTTCAACCAAAATTGTCTTCAGAAGGTGATGTCATGGAGTACATTTTTAGATTGAAGAATATCAAACAAGAAATTTCAAGAGCGGGTTTTGGTAAAATTGAGGACAACATGATGGTGACCATTTTAATCGTAGGATTGCCTAAGACATATAAGCTTTTTTTGGAAACTTTAGAGATTACAAATAAAGTGGATAATATTTCTTTTTACGCACTAAGTGAATTACTTGCCACACATGACAAAACTTTTGGTAAAAAAAAGCAAGCAGGAGAAGATGTTTTGGTCACAAGTACTAGCAAACAGTCTTCAGGTAATCATCAAAAGGTCAATGATTAGAAAGCAAATGAACAACAAAAAAAATCTTTTCAATATTCAAATAGAGGTCGTGGTCAGGGTTTTGGAAGAGGAAGAGGAAGAAATAAAGGAAGAGGTTCTAAAGAATCAGAAAGTACACAATCACAATTTTTTGGAAGAGGAAGAGGTTCAGAAAACCAACAGGTCTCTGGAAGAGGAAGAGGTAATAAATAGGTCACATGTTTTCGTTGCAATAGAGTTGGACATTATGCTTTAGAGTGTAGAGTTTCATTTGAAAAAAATCTAAAAGAAAGAGAATCTAAAGAATATTCATCAATGGCACATTATGCTCATGCAGACGATAGTGAAAATTTTGAATATGTGTTTATAGCACTTGGACAATCAGAATGAATGGATTTTGTTCTATTTCATCAATTGGAATCAACGGATTTTGTCCAATATTCTTATTGTTTCAAAATTGGTTTTGAAGATGCTTGGATTATGGATATGGGGGCTACTCAGCATATGACACATAGGAAAGATTTATTTTGGAGTTATGAATATTGTAATTTAAATTCAATCTTCCTTGTAGATTGTTAGAAGGAATATTTCACCTTCTGCGGACAGAAGCTGTTCCTCTGGTATGAGTGGTTCAGATCCAGAACAATTGAACGACAAAGGATGAAGACCCTCCCTGAATATCGTAGATACCTGGAATGCCTGCTTCGATAGTAAACCTGTGTACCTACAATCAGATTAAACATGCACACACATCAAATCTACCGGAACATAATCTATTAATCCATGTCAGTGACTAAGGAATCCAACAACATTTACATGTGAAATCAAACAACAACAGTAAAGTGAGACGTAAATCAGCTTTGCATTAAGATTAAAATGGAGAAGTTTACAACCAATTAAGCATTAGTGTTGATATGCATCTCCATGAAACCAAAAATTTCATCCCCATAAGCTCCAACTTTGCTCTCTATGCTCTCCAATGGCTTGGGCCAAGTGGTTAATCCAACAACATCACAATACTTCAATGGTTCTCTCCCTCAACCATGGACCTGAGCTTGTATTTATAAGGCTCAATGGATAGGGATGGTTGTGAGATTTGTGGATGAGGTGGCCTCTAAGATCCAAGGATGAGGGATCTCGAGCTCAATTGACCCACAATGATAGGGATAAGGGAGGACACGAGGCCCATGATATAGAAGCCTCGAGAATCTTCTATTTTTCCCATTTTACCCAGGGTACCGCGTTTCTCCTCTTATGACAGAGCGGTTCAGGTAAGAACCGCTTATGGACCAAGGGTAATAGGTGGTGGCACCGCTTATGGCAAACAACAGAAAGGTGGTGCAAGCAAGGAACCACTCTTAGCTAACAAGGAAAGTGCAGTTCTAGGAATTTTCATGAAAGATTGACAAACAACATGGGTTTCCACTCCAAGTGATGGGATTCAAGGAAAGTAGGTATGTCAAAGGTCTTATCACATGATGATGATGAGATTTTGGTATAACAGGATGCCCTCAAAAGCATGAGTTTTAGAGGGATACGATAAATGAGAGCTTTGAGAGAACAAGTCATCGCTACGAGGTGAAAATGTCGTCTCGAATGGAGCATGTCATCAAGTAGGCATCTGCAGTACATCAATATTTTTACTCATAGACATAAGTAACCAACTCATGGATGTAGACCAATACAAGGAAGATCCATGGGAGGAATAAACAAGCATGGCTACTAGAATACAACGTAGATCCATGTGATAGAGGACTCAAACTTAGACATAGCTACTAGACATACAATGTATATCTATGTCATTCAGATGCAAATTTGAGCATAGCCACGACCATACAAATGTGGATCCATGCTAGACATACAAAACTCCATCGCAACCTGGGGAAAATCAATGAGCACTTTAAACAAATACCCAGGGTCTTCGTCTTGTCTTCCGTAAGGTATGATTCTATCCATGTGATTACAATGATCTAAAGTCGAACATGGTAGAAACCACTTGATTAACGGTCAATGATGTGAACCGTTAACAAGTGCGAGGGAGATCACCATTGATGTTAATGATTCCCAAGGTACTCTAGTACAATCTACTGAGTGTGAATAGATGTCCTGATGTCGAACACCTAGTTGATTCTATTGATCAAAGGTCATTGATGTGAACCTATGCCGAAAGCGAGAGAATCTGTCATTAAGGCATACAGATCTCAAGGTACTAAATATTGTTTCTAAGACTATTTCTAGGATGATGAGCTGATGTTGACGGGAATAGTCTCGTTGAAGGAGGGCCATGATGAGTCCCACATCAATGACACAAAACTCGGAACATAGTTCTGGAATCATGTGAATGTAGTAACCATAGGATTGACTCAAAAGTATTGACAAAAATACCGTGTTGACTACAAAGGTAAAAATTCTTCAAATCCCCTTTGAACATCAGCCAGCACGACAAAAATACTTGGCAACATGGCTGAACGGGACAAACGAACAATGTGACAATGGAGTACAATGCATTCTTTTGAAAGAATCAAAGGAGTGGCATGACTCACAAAAGTGGATCGTCACAGAGATCAACTAAATACCCAATTGACTGGAATGATGTGCAGATAAGTGCCATGTTCAAAGGTAACAACAAACTACTTCCATTTATTTGCAAAAATGATTCCCTTCCCATTTCCCCCATCATGATCGATGAGTGCCTCTTTTCGGTTTTATGAGTTCAAAAAGGGTAAGAAACACTTGATATAGCTTGTCGACAGACAAGTCTAGACTCATATGTTTTACAAACCTGAGAGAGGAGGGGTTCGTTTCCAAAATGGGCCTCTCAATGTTTAATTTAACGAGTCCAATGAAAGAAAATCGGTATCGTTCATGTTTAGAGAGTCTGAATGACCATGGAAGAAGACTCCAAAGGGTCATTTTTCGTATGATTTAGTCTCTAAGGCCTAAAAAAGTATAAAATCATACCTTAGAGAACTCTTCCAGTCATGATTGGATATAGTGTTCCTTTTTCATAAATAGTCCTATCCGAACCAAAAAAGAGATAACCTACCATCGGATGAATGACTCTTCAAATTATTTAACGAGCGTGAAGAAGACAAGATCGCTCAACAATATTTTCATGTTTAGGGAGCCTAAAAAGAGTTTAAAGAGGACTCCATGAGGTTCCTTTACATAATTTCACTTTTTACGAGCCTGGAAAGAATCGAAAATGGACTCGACGATCTTTTTGTGTTTAAGGAGCTTGAAAAAGAGGTGAAAAGAAGACTCCATGATGTTTTCTTTACAAAATGTCAATTTTTTACGAGCTTGGAAAGAATCTGAAATGGAATCGGAGCTTTGATACTGGGTTTAAGGAGTGTGACCAAAGTGTCGTAATAAACACTCATCGACCTTTTCCGTTTTATGGAAGTGCGAAAAATTCATAAACAAACTCCCAAAGATTATTACTATATCTCTCTTTTCCTGCAATTGAATCACAAACAAGTGTTAAATGCATTAATAACTAGCATTAAGGGATTACGAGAGATAAATTTCGACTAAAATATGATTTTACATCAAAACTATAGTATATCAGACACAAAAATGCCTATATAAGTCATGTAAATAGTAAAAAATCAAATCATTTTACTATTTACCCATAATGGAGAGCATTTGGAGCACTTTCTTAGCCAGATCTTCAACAACTGATACCGGGAGTTCCCACCATCTGATTTTGAGCACCGTCAATTGTAGGTAATAGTTAAAACCTAACTCTTCCTTTTGATAGCAGTTATTTTGAGTTTTGATGGGGTTTTGGGCCTATATGGAGAACCCTAAAACCCTAAAAATGGGCACCACGCATACCCCTTATGGGATACACAGTACCACCCAAGAACCACACCTAAAACATAGCTGATGTGAAAACCCCAAATTTCTAAAAAATTTAAAATTTTCAGAAAATGAAGATAAATTTCATAAATGCAGTCAACCAATTATTTAATTAGTTAAATGTTAATGAATTCATTATCTGAATTATTTGTTTGATTCTGTTTATCTTGTAGAACAATTTCTTTTTCAACTTACTGACTTGTCTTTCTTTGCGACCACAAGGTGGAACTGTCATGAAAATCTGGGCTTACTTAGCTTTCGAGCTAACGCAGAAGTTTTCCCTCTCTTACAGACTTACAGGTAAGAAGTTCGGGTGCTTCTTGTCAAATTTATAAATCATTCAATTATAAATTCATCGCACAACAGTAGCTCAATAAAAGAATAAAATGCTAATCGAATTCAAGTGCTTTATGAGGTAAAACTTTTAAGTCAATAATATTTTTAAGGGTGTCCTAGATTACGAGATCCAGTTCTATTTTTGTTAAAGACAGTTGCTCTCTTTCTCTGGTTGTAGTTTATATTTCTTAAAGAGTACATAACTCAACGATGTTTACCAAAGTTTATCATGGTTGTCGTAGGTGCACGTCTTTAATTTTCCTTTACAAACAAGTTAAAAGATGGCAGATTTATTATGTTAAGAATTTATCTCAGATTATGAATCTTTACCACTCCTGCTAAGTTAGCTTTGATTATCTCATGGGATGATAAAGTAATATGCACAAAAGAGTTGTTATATTTTTATCTCATCTTCCAATCCTGGAATTTTAAAGCGATTTATATACTACTTCCAAATAGACTATCATAGCGCTGATAATCAAATTTCTCTGCACATAATTTGCTAGAAAATATTATCTAAAAGGTTAATATATCATTATAAAATTCAAGTCAAGCCCTTAAACAACTTAAGGCCTAACATGCTCATAAAACATTCAAGGGTGAATGAGGTTAATGAAGACAAGAAGGTTATTACCCAATCTAGGTCTTAAGAATTTTCTTTCATAAGCCTCAACTAGTATAACTTGGATGGAGTTATAGTTATCTTAAATAAATGATGCCATAAATGTGGTAACAAGGGTTTATAAGATAGACTGTGCCCTCAAAATTTTATGGGTTACTTTTAAGTTAAAGATTTAAACTCTTTTATTACATCATCCCTTGTTGGTCTAATATACTAGGTAGCAATCTTTTCATCCTTGCCAGGTCTTATTAGTTTGTTTAAACCAATAGTTGTCAACTAAAGTAGTATTCGACCTCCATAAATTTTACAACTTTCTATTATAACATTATAATGGCACAGCCTTGTATAGGATTATTGTTGTATGAATATTTTCCAAGTATAAACAAAAGGTGCAATGTATAATGCAAGGGATTATTGAATAAACCCAAAACCATAATGAGTTACGGTTTAACCTTTTTCCAAGAGTTATACTTGTGCTCAAGATTATATATTATAATGTCTAATGATGAATTATATGATTCCTCATGCGGTTGACGATTTATAAGACATAGTTTTATAGTAATCATTCGTTATTTACCCTGTAACGTAAATGACAGGTCGACCCTGGCTAAAGGTTATGGTATAACCTTCGATTATCAATGATTGGAATGATACTCGATCAAGATCTTGCCGGGACTATACAGTCAAACCCACTGCATGCAAAATATTTATTTGACTAATGTGGCATCGTCTTGGCCATATGTTGTAGAGTTAAAAGCATAGTGTTGAACCCTAGCTTGTCATTATTCCATCGCCTTCGGACTCTTGTCATTCTATTGCGAAGCTCTTGTCTTCTCTGTCACCTGTGTCTTGCTGCTGCTGTCTTCCTACTTGTTCCACCCTCGTTAGCTTGTCTCGAATGTTCAACAAAGAAGTACTGTTACCTAACTATTTGCTACTTGAGTATAAGCCAGTGGTTCTTCCTTCAGGGTTTCACTGTCGTAGCTAGCTCGAACCGAGCCCTTTGACTGTGAATAGTCCCTTTCTTCTTTAGTTTGGCACTGAGAGTGTAGTTCTTCATTTCAGAGTGCTATAGCTTAAGTTTTCGCAGTGCACGGAGTTTTGTTTTGGATTGAGTAACATTACGGCTCTAGGGTTTTGTATCTTATCGGCCAGTGACTAAAACTCCTTGCTGTCTTTAGTCGATGCTGAGTAGGGACATCGTCCTCCTTGCAGCTGATGAAAGGATTCATTCTCCTCATGCTGGTGGTTATTTTGTTGCTTGTGGGTGGTCGCGCATCAATAAGATTTTAGGTAAGAGTTACTTATTTCAACTTCGTTACTGTGCAGTTCAAAGATTTCAATACACACTTGTCTCTTTTAAAAAAAATGAAATAACATTATCGTTTCTTTGTTAATTTGCAGGTATTGGCCCTCCTTTCTGCGTGGATTGCTGCGAGGTTGTGGCGACTTGATGGTTACGGTAAGCCCTATACTTTCCATGGACGTTCTACCTTATCCAAACCCTTGTGGGGTATTATGGGTTGGTCGTCGCGGCCTGAATAACCCTTATGGGTTTTGGTTATTCTAGTTATTTAGTTGGCTGTTTTTAATGGGTGATAAAACCCTTGCTTAAGGCAGGGTTCTCCGGCTTTGGCCGTGAGTGTAAAGTTGTTTTTTTATGATGGTTACTATGTATGTGTACAAGTAAATGATAAAAGGCTGTAAAATCCTCGCTCTGTAAATTTTGTTGAAGCTGTGAGCTCAATACTGTATTCGACTCCTTCAGTTGCGATTTTGGTTGTACATTTTGGAGTAGTAGGGTTCACCCTAACTCGGCGATATTAATAATATTTACAGCTTCTTAAACATATCTGGTGTTTACAATGTAGTACTTATTTTTTTGAGTTATTACTAATATGTATAATAGTTAGTTAGGCTCGATAAAATGAGCATAGTTATAATCTGTTTGTTTAAATTTTAATACTGGTAGGGTTTAACCCTAACTTGAAAATGTATAATAAGTATTTTACTGTTTCTTTAAAGAAAATAACAACTTTTATTTTTAATTGAGCTTCTGTATTTTGTTCGGTTATTGCTTATGCTAAATATTGTTTGGTTAAACTCGTTAATTCGAGCATACTGTTACTCTAATGGTTTACTTTCTTGTGTGTTAATGCAACTGAGTTTTTATCCTGTAATATTATTAAATTTACAAATGCTAGGGTTTCTGTACATGGTCTTTATATTAGTTTGTTTTATAAAAAATGTAAATGTTATTATATAAATTTAACCTTTGAAAAATAAGAAAACCATGTTTTTACTGTGGTATTTATGTATCTGTTAGATACAACGTTTGATTATAGAACTTATAACTTGTTTACTGTTCAATATAAAGGAATAAGCTCATTACTTTATTTAATTAGTAACACTATTCCTTTAATTATATATATTAAATCTATATTTAGTTAATAGCAGGTGTATAATAAGAGAGTATTTTCCCGTTATATTTTATGCTTCTGTACTAAATATATCTTAAAAGAAATCCTATCAGATTTATGTATTATCTATTGCTGTTATATATATAGTAGTTATACTAACCTAAACTGGAAGAAATAAACTATAAAATTAAAAGCATAAATATTTAGTCTAATCCTACTTTAGTGTAGCTATTATATTCTCCTCTTTGTTTAAAATAAATAACAAGAGTACTGAAAGAAAATACTGTATATAAAGAATAATTTTATCTACTAACGCATACTACTGTCAGTAAAAATGATACTCCTTCTGATAATAGATAAAGAAAACATTCTATTCTTCATGCTGACATCTTAATCTACATTTTCATCATACTATCGTTATTTATAATTTCTCCACCTATGCTGGAGTACGGTCTGGATCACTCCAGATGAGGAAAAACACAGGTAGGGTTTTGTTTATCATCAAATGATTCTATTTCTAAACAAACTAAGAACAACTTCACTACTAACCATCTAAGTGTTTACATCCTAAGTTACACTGCAACATTCAATCATACACAGACAATATCATAGAAATTTAAATAATAACAGAACCTGTTCTCTGAGCGTGGACGACAACAGCAATGGGAGACAATTCCTCCCTAGCAACTCCTAGAGGGCGCTCAAACAGTGACTCCTTAGGACCCCCGAGCTTGCTCTGGTCTCCCTGGCTGGAACTAGGTGCAGCAATAATCAAGTACCAGTCTTCAAACTCAATACTAATCCTGAACTTATCAGAAAATTCCCTCAGCTAACAAGTTGTATCAGGCCAAGTTATTGTAGATTATCCCTCAAAACACCTTCCGTACAGTTTTCCCTTTTCCCCAATGAATTCCTTGAAGTGCATTCCTCCTGAATGATTCTTCTCCTGGAAAATATCTAAGCAAACCCAGCTCTATTCATTGGGTACTTTTCAAATATTGCCTAGGTCTTTTTGGGTTAGTTGTCATTTATTGAGCCACCTGCTCTGATCCCACTTTCTTGGGGGATCATGACCCCAAATGTAGGGAAGTTGCCACCTGCAACCTAGGAAGTGTTTGAGGATGCTGCCACTTGTCTTTTGCTATCCACCTAGTTCCTTCCACCAGTTTGACCAGTAACACTCTTATTAACATCTCTCCCAAGCTGTTGTCTTCACTTTTTATTTATTAATAATAAAATATTTAGAATTACACTCCACTTCTGTTGACTCTGCTGAGTCATCAATTCCTTCTTAGCATTAAATTAAACATAGTGTCTTAGGAAATCAAATTAAAATAATTAACATTATTTTACAAAATTGGGGTATGTTCCAGCTCCTGTCTCCAATGGTGCACAGTTGGTGCCAGCCGTGGAGATTTCAAACTAATAGCACAAGCAATATAATCCATTCTTTTGATTTTAAATGATTAGAGATGATTCTAATGAGTTCTATGATTTGTTTTGGCAGTTTTTTGTTGTTCAAAACATGGTGATATGGAAAGAAAGACAACATGAAAATCATGCTGCTTTTGCTGAGAGAAATGCAGGTTGTATAGCCGCATTACAAGATTGTGGGCTCCTGAAATTCTTCCGGACGCCAAGCATGGTGTCACACGAGTGGTTATTAGAGCACATACTGAAGATGTGGAATCTAGAGCAGTAGTACTTCGAGATGGGGGCCCATATTCAGACAGTGGAGGTAGAGCTACTTTTTGACTGGTCTCTTGATATGGGGTGCCCCCATCTCATTGACAGGTTCCCATGGAGGGGATATCACCACTCAAGAGATTATAGATTGTCACTATGCTCCAGGGAGGAATGGGCCCCTATGGACTATCCTATTTACTATGCAGAGTGTCACGTCCCCATGCCTCCGACCGGCGAAGAGGACGCGACACAGGCTTCAACCACCCAGGCTAAGAGCCCATGAACATGAAAATTTACAAAATAATTGCAGAAACAGAATGCTTAAACAAATTTGAGCTAAAATATGCACACAGGATTGTTTATCATACACATATGTAATTTAATAAACATACACAACTACCATTATGTATCTTGCACAGCGGAATCAATCATGCATTCAAACAAGCATTCATTCAACATGTTGATTTCATTTTAATTAACAGTAACTATAGAATTGCAGAGGAAAAATACACAAGATCACTTATCTTATGAAAGCTTTGCTCTGCAACCAGCTACGTCGCTGCAACGTTCCACCCAACCATAGGCCAGCGTGCTCCTTAATCTCTCAGCAGCACTGCCACCCCTAAGCTGGGCATGATTCTCCAAGGAATAAGGGAACTAGCAGGCTTACACATAGCCAGGGATGCACAAAACACACAGCCAAGCCAACAGAGTTGGGTTTATCAGTCCATTAAGGAGTTGGAGAAGGCAGATTGCTAAGCTGGTGAGCTCATTACAGAGCTAAGGACACCTACACTAGAACTAGCCTGACCTCTAAGACACTCATCCACGCCCAACACAAGGAATCAGTCCCTTCTCTGCTACACAGTCCCTCAGGCCTTGCATTCCCTTCTAGTGCTATTCAGGGGTGATGGAGAAGAAGGCCAGCCCTCTAGCTCTGTCTGTGTGGTTCCAGCCACCAGGTTTATCAAGAAAAACTAAGCCAACATCCCTACTCCTCTCACAGCCCGAAGACCAACAATTGCCCTCAGGCAATTAAGTCAGCTGTCACAGCTTAAACAGGGAAAACAAATTCTGAGTCATTCTTGGCCCTATCGTGGCCAAAATGACTCTCACTCGAATTTACAACAGCCCCCAAACGTAATATTAATTATATTCACAACATGGGGAAAACTACAGCCCCGAATCTATCAGTGAGCACAACTTACAGCAGGGAAAAATGACCCAAATAGTCTATGAGACAGCCAAAAACGTGAATGGCCCTTCACAGTCAGTCATGGATGCAAGAGCACGGCTCTCAGCTCTCCATGTGCGTCCCAAACAGAAGAATACCTATGCGTGGTTAAACAATCCGACACAACAAGGAAAGGAACATACAGTGGAGGCCCTGCGTGAGGAAAAACAGCTCCATTTTTGTTCGTGGATGCACCACTAACAGGAAGGACGTGAAATTTGCAGTTCGTGGGTGCTTTGCAACTCGTGGAGTGAAGATGAATGTCTGCGTGAGGAGATGAACAGCCAAAATCATGGGTAGAGTGTGCGTGTGGGTGAGGACTGATAGTCCTGCCACCCCACTCCCAAAATCATTAACTGCTTCAACCACCAGCAGTAATTCTTCAATGAGAGTGGTTGGAAATAAAAACAAGGGAATAAGACACCTGGGTTTTTCCCCTTTTTGGCTCAAGATTGACAAATCCCCCCTTACCTCCTTATCCTTGGGAAAATCATGCCCCATTCGATTTAGTTTCCGTGACCGTAGCTGGTTGTGTTCATTTTTATTAATTATGATGCATATTTACATAATGGAAAACATAATATATGCCGCATGCCCCGATATACCATCAGTGGAAATTTAAAATCCCGAAACATAGAATAACCGATCAATGGTGGGGCCTTGGCCTTTAGCTCCACACCATGATCCTTTACAATTTATACATCATATACATCTAATGCAACGGGGTCAAAACCGAGACATTACATTCCCCTCCCCCTTCAATAGCACTATCCTCAGTTCTTTACAAAATTTGAACAAAACGCTACACTGGTATCACCTCAACGGTTCCACAGAATTGAACAAAAATGGATGTGCCAATCGCATGGCATCCTCCAGCTCCCACGTAGCCTCTTCAGGTACAAAGTGCTCCCATTGCACCTTTACCTGCCCTATGGCTCGGTTCCGGAGCATTGCGACCTTCCCGTCGAGGATGCGCATTGGCTCGATTCAGAACTCTCCCTCGGGTTCCACCTGAATCACATCCCAATTTATCACATGGTTAGGATCATGTACATATCTCTTAAGCAAAGAAACATGAAAAACATTATGAGCTCTAGTGCTAGCAGGCAATGCAAGCCTATATGCAACTGGCCCTATCCTTTCAAGCACTTCAAACGGCCCACAATATCTCGATGACAACTTTGCACAACTTCCAAGCTTCAAGGAACTCTTCCTTGCCCTCACTCTAAGGTAAACATGATCCCCAACACTGAACTCCCTGTCTACCCTATGCTTATCTGCATAGCTTTTCTGTCTGTCCTGTGCTACTTTCAGCTTCTGTCTGATCTTTACAACCTCTTGCTCCATTTCCTTGAGCAATTTTGGCCCAAGCACAATCCTGTTCACTGGATTATCCCAAGTCACTGGTGTCCTACACCTTCTTCCATACAAAGCTTCATACGGACTCATCCCCAAGGATGCTTGATGTCCATTATTATAAGCAAACTCCACCAAGTGTAAGTAATCTTCCCACTTAGTTGGTTTGTCCATTACATACATGCGAAGCATGTCTTCAAGCACCTGATTAACTCTCTCTGTCTGACCATCTGTCTGAGGATGGTATGCAGTGCTGAAGTTTAGATTTGTACCCAAATATGCAAACAGTCCCTTCCAAAAGTTGGAAGTAAACTTGACATCCCTGTCAGATACTATTTCCTTCGGCAACCCATGCAATTTGAACATCTCCTTCATGAATATCTTTGCAATGTCGCCAGTCTCATACGTAGACTTAACCGGTATAAAATGTGCTTCCTTTGTCAACTTGTCTACCACAACCATGATGGAATCATGTTCTCTCCAAGTCATCGGCAATCCTGTAATAAAATCCATGGAAATAACTTCCCATTTCCATTCTGGAACTGGCAAAGGCTGCAACAAACCTGCTGGATGTTGATGCTCAACCTTTACCTATTGACATTTCATACACCTTGAAATGTATTCAGCCATATCCTTTTTCATACTTGGCCAAAAGTACTGCTTTCTAGCCATCACAATTGTCTTCTGATATCCTGAGTGACCAGAATACGGAGCTTGATGGATCTCATCCATAACAACTCTCCTCAAATATGCTACATTTGGAATATAAATTCTTCCTTTATAAGCGAGAAGTCCATCTTCTTCCAATTTATATCCCTCATACCTCTTCTCAAGACTTTGCTGCTGCAACTTGTCTTTTACCTGCTCATACAGTTCATCTTCGGCAACATGATTGGCAATCCGTTGCCTCAAATCTGATTGGCAAATACTAAGAGATGCCACATGCATTTCTTGCACTTTCCTGCTAAGTGCATCAGCTACCTTATTTTCCTTTCCTTTTATGTGCTTAATTTCAAAATCAAACTCACATAAAAATTCCAGCCATCTTGCTTGCCTAGCATTCAGAGTAGGTTGATCAAATAGATACTTCAGACCACAATGGTCCGTCCTGAGCTCAAATCTCCTACCCATCAAGTAATGTCTCCACATCTTGAGAGCATGTACTATGGCTGCAAGCTCTAGATCATGAGTGGCATAGTTCTTCTCATGCTCCTTCAACTTTCTTGACTCATAACATATCACGTGGTTGTCTTACATAAGGACTCCTCCAAGCCCTTGTCCACATGTATCGGTACATACCACAAAATCTTTCTTTGGATCTTCAACTTTCAATACTGGTGCACTGGTGAGAAGGTTCTTCAACCACTGGAAGCTTTCTTCACACCTCGATGTCCATTCGAACTTCATCCCCTTCTTTTGCAAAGAAGTGATGGCGTGTGCAACTTTGGAGAATCCCTCAATGAATCTCCTATAGTATCCTGCAAGTCCCATGAAAGATCTTACATCTGTCACATTTCTCGGAGTAGGCCAATTCATAATGGCTTCAATCTTTTCAGGGTCCACAGATATACCCTCCTCTGAGATAATGTGACCCAAATACTGAATTCTATCTCTATAGAAGTCACACTTACTTAGCTTTGCATACAACTAATGTTCCCTGAGCACTTGCAATGTCAGTCTCAAGTGCTCTTCATGCTCTTTCTCATTCTTATAATAAACAAGAATGCCATCAAGGAAAACAAGAACAAACTTGTCCAAATACCTGCTGAAGACACTATTTATAAGGCACATAAATGTAGCTGGCACATTTGTGAGACCAAATGTACCACTACAAACTCATAATGCCCATACCTTGTCCTAAAGGCTATCTTATGAACGTCTCCATCCTTGATTCTCACCTGATGGTAACCAGACCTCAAGTCAATCTTGGAAAATACCTTTGCTCCTCTCATTTGATCAAAGAGGTCATCAATCCTAGGCAAAGGGTATTTATTCTTCACGGTAACCTTGTTCAATTGCTTGTAATCGATACATAACCTGAGTGTACCATCTTTCTTCTTTACAAACAGAACTGGTGCTCCCCAAGGAGACACACTTGGTTGAATATACTTCTTTTCCAACAACTCTTATAGTTGCATCTTCAATTCTAGCATCTCCGGTGTACTCATCCTGTAGGGTGCTTTGGACACTGGTGCTGCTCCTGGCACAAGTTCGATTGTGAAATCAATGTCCCGCTTTGGAGGAATCCTTGGAATCTCATCAGGAAACACATCCCTGAATTCCTGTAACACCTGATAGTCCTCCAACCTAGGAGTTTCATCTCTCGTTTCCTCCAAAATCTGAGCTGCATACAACTGGAAACCCTTCCTACAGAATTTCTTTAACTGCATAGCTGAAACCTGCCTTACTGAAATCACCTTTGGAATGCCTTTCACAACTATGAGGTTCCCTTGTTCATTCATACATTCAAAAGTCTTATTGTAACAGTCAAGCTTCACCCTGTGAGCTTCTAACCAATCCATTCTAATGAGAACATCATAGGAACCAAGCGGTAGAACATTCAGATCAACACACGTGACCAATCCATTCATGACCAATGGACATTTTTCTACCATTTCACTGACCTTTCTCTTAGTTCCAGTGGCTAGCTGAACTAACCAAGACTTCTTATGCTTCACTTTCTTAAAAGCACAAATATCCACTACTCTAGGAGTAATGTAACTGTGCGTTGAACCAGGGTCAATCAAAATAGAAACAGATTGCTCAACAATATTACCTGCTACTTCAACCATAGCTGACTGGTGGTCTGCTTGATGGTCCTCTAGTGTTGCGTAAATCCTAGGAACTGCCCTTGCTACTTGACCCACTGTTTCTGCTTCTTGAATATTATAAGCTGGCCTTGCACTCTCATTCTCGAGGGACAATTTCTACGCATGTGGGGTCCTCCACATTTCCAACATTGAAGCGGTCCTCTAATCTGTTGTGGATCTTTAGGATTTTCTCCGGTCACTCCAATCGGCTTACTCGCAGCTTGGGATTGCTTCTTTTGCTGATTCCTGAAATTAGATGGTTTGAAACCTTTCTTTCTTTGGTCAAACTTCTCATTCTTCTTGTCCTTCCATGCCTTATGGTAATCTGGTTTACCTTTTCTTTTCTCATAGCAATACTTAGCCTTTCTTATTGCTTCTTCTAGAGTTCTATGTTCATAAAACTCAATTCGATCTTTATAAGACTGAGGTAACCCACTCAGAAAATGCTGGAACTTCACTTTTTCATCTCTGATGTACCGTACATACCTCAACAGTTCCAAAAACTTATTTGCATACTCTTCTAAGGTTTGCTGTCCCAACCTCAACTCATGGAACTCCTTAATATTGTCATCATAATACCTGTCAGATAGGTATTTCTGCTTAAAATACTTCTTGAACTGTTTCCACTTAAGCCTCCTCTCACTGATCCTCTTTACCTGCTTGAAGTGTTCTCACCAAATGGATGCCCTTCCATTCAGATTGAATATGGCAACTCTTGCCTTCATGTTTCCTGAATAATCATGCACTTGAAAGTACTTCTTAATACCAAGAAGCCAAGATTCAGCCTCTTGTCTAGTATTTACCTCAACATCAAATGTAGGAGGTTTTTCCTTTTTAAATTCATCACAAGAGAAATCCCTATGGTGTCTCTTCCTTTTTCTTTTATGAGAAGAAGAACTGGAATCCCCACTGGATTCTTCAGAATCAGATGACCCACTAGAAGTCCTTCTCCTTCTCCTAGTGCTACTCTTACTACCTTCTGGTCTTACTGTACCTCGCCCAGAGTCTATCTTTCTTTGCAAGTCTGTCAAAATTTGCAACATAGCAGCATTCAACTGATGCTGCTCTTCTTGGGCTTTGATCAAGCTTCTCATAGTTGCTGCAACATCTGACGCTGTCTCTTGGAATCTCCTTCCATTAGACTCAATGTCATCATTTCTATTACGGACATTTTCTCCCATGGCATCTTGGGCATGCTCATCAGAATCTTGAGCATCATATCCGTCATGGGTTCTCATACTGAACCACCCCTTACTTACCAAACTGCACTACCTGGAATACTTCTCTTGAAGGTGACTATGACTCTGCAATGTGTTAGTAACACAATTGTTAGATGCATAATATTGATATAAACCAACATCACTTACCTTCTCTTGGAAAATTATAAATTAACAAATTTTCCCAACATAGAATTTTCTTCATCAAGGGATGACTGTTTGAAGGGGATGATGGGGGTCAAGGGGGCTTGCCCCCTTGTGGCTTCCGCCACTGCAGGGCGGGTCGAGGGAAGTGCCCTCGTTTTTTTTTTTTTTGTAAAACATTGGTTTTTGCGCAATCTGACGCATAAGATTGCTGCTTCTTTTTCTTTTTCAGCCCTGAAAATTCTCTGTAAAACAGCTCAAAATTTCACTGAGGAACAGTCAAAATCTGCTGGAAAAATTCCACCGAAAACGCAAATTTTCCCTGTGCAGAATCGGCTGTCGGCTGTCTTTCTGATCGCCTATCAGAAGCCTTTGTGCTTCGGGTGGTTTGGTCATTTAGGAAGCCGCAACGGCGGCTCTCGGAAGCTCCAATCCTTCCGCAATGGTGGCTCTCGGCATCGGCTGTCATTCCACATCGGAAGTCGGATGAATTTTTCTCCCGCTGAATTGGCTCCCGGAACCATTCTCCCTTCTGCAGAATCGCCTCCTCTTCCATTCTTTCTTCCGCCAAATCGGCTTTTGGAACACTCTTCTTTCCGCCGAATCAGCTCCCGGAACATTTTCTCTTCCGATTTGGCACTTACGTCGGACGTCGGCGGACTTTCACATCGAAAGCCAAATGGCTTTGAATTCCGCAACGGCGGCTCGCCAAAGTCCGAATCCTTCCGATTTGGCACTTACGTTGGACGTCGGCAGACTTTCACATCGGATGTCGGCTTCCTTTTGGATCAAAAGTCTTAATGATTTCGCTTCCACAACGGCGGCTGACGGGCCACTTTCCCCTCCGATTTCCCCAACACTTAGACAAATTTTAAACCTTTCTGTGGCATTGGCGGTCGGATGACTCTCACTTCGGATGCGGAATTGCTTCGCCGTCCACAATGACGGATAGGAGACTTCACCAATCCTTCCGCAACAACGAAAGTTCACTTTTCCAGTCCTTCCGCAATGGCAGAAGTCCACTTCTCTAATCCTTCTGCAACGGTGGAATTCCACTTCCTCCAGTGGTCCGACCGCTCAACACTTAGACGGTTTTTCTGAATTCGTTGGCTCACTGCTGTTTTGCTAGACATAGAGGATAATTCTTCCCTCTTTCAGTGGCTCCTTCTTGGCCCATAGAGGCCCATTGCTGCAACCCAAGCTCTGATACCATGCTGTCATGTCCCCATGCCTCCGACCGACGAAGAGGACGTGACACAGGCTTCAACCACCCGGGCTAAGAGCCCATGAACATGAAAATTTACAAAATAATTGCAGAAACAGAATGCTTAAACAAATTTGAGCTAAAATATGCACACAGGATTGTTTATCATACACATATGCAATTTAATAAACATACACAACTACCATTATGTATCTTGCATAGCGGAATCAATCATGCATTCAAACAAGCATTCATTCAACATGTTCATTTCATTTTAATTAACAGTAAATATAGAATTTCAGAGGAAAAATACACAAGATCACTTATCTTATGAAAGCTTTGCTCCGCAACCAGCTACGTCACTGCAACGTTCCACCCAACCATAGGCCAGTGTGCTCCTTAATCTCTCAGCAGTGCTGCCACCCCCGAGCTGGGCATGATTCTCCAAGGAATAAGGGAACTAGCAGGCTTACACATAGCCAGGGATGCACAAAACACACAGCCAAGCCAACAGAGTTGGGTTTATCGGGCCATTAAGGAGTTGGAGAAGACAGATTGCTAAGCTGGTGAGCTCATTACAGAGCCAAGGACACCTACACCAGAACTAGCCTGACCTCTAAGACACCCATCCACGCCCAACACAAGGAATCAGTCCCTTCTCTGCTACACAGTCCCTCAGGCCCTGCATTCCCTTCCAGTGCTATTCAGGGGTGATGGAGAAGAAGGCCAGCCCTCTAGCTTTGTCTGTGTGGTTCCAGCCACCAGGTTTATCAAGAAAAACTAAGCCAACATCCCTGCTCCTCTCACAGCCCAAAGACCAACAATTGCCCTCAGGAAATTAAGTCAGTTGTCACAGCTTAAACAGGGAAAACGAATTCTGAGTCATTCTTGGCCCTATCATGGCCAAAATGACTCTCACTCGAATTTACAACAGCCCCCAAACGTAATAGTAATTACATCACAACATGGGGAAAAATACAGCCCCAAATCTATCAGTGAGCACAACTTACAGCAGGGAAAAATGACCCAAATAGTCTGTGAGACAGCCAAAAACGTGAATGGCCCTTCACAGTCAGTCGTGGATGCAAGAGCATGGCTCTCGGCTCTCCATGTGTGCCCCAAATAGAAGAATACCTGTGCGTGGTTAAACAATCCCAACTA
Source organism: Pseudotsuga menziesii (assembly GCA_001517045.1). Lineage (NCBI taxonomy): Eukaryota > Viridiplantae > Streptophyta > Pinopsida > Pinales > Pinaceae > Pseudotsuga > Pseudotsuga menziesii. The sequence continues at coordinate 472,924 of LPNX010084008.1, forward strand.
GCAAGGAAAGGAACAGACAATGGAGGCCCTACGTGAGGAAAAACAGCTCCGTTTTTGTTTGTGGATGCACCACTAACAGGAAGGACGCGAAATTTGCAGTTCGTGGGTGCTTTGCAACTCGTGGAGTGAAGATGAATTTCTGCGTGAGGAGATGAACAGCCAAAATCGTGGGTAGAGTGTGCGTGTGGGTGAGGATTGACAGTCCTGCCACCCCACTCCCAAAATCATTAACTGCTTCAACCACCAGCAATAATTCTTCAATGAGAGTGGTTGGAAATAAAAACAAGGGAATAAGACACCGGGTTTTTCCCCTTTTTGGCTCAAGATTGACAAATCCCCCCTTACCTCCTTATCCTTGGGAAAATCATGCCCCATTCGATTTAGTTGCCGCGACCGTAGCTGGTTGTGTTCATTTTTATTAATTATGATGCATATTTACATAATGGAAAACATAATATATGCCACATGCCCCGATATACCATCAGTGGCAATTTAAAATCCTGAAACATAGCATAACCGATCAATGGTGGGGCCTTGGCCTTTAGCTCCACACCATGATCCTTTACAATTTATACATCATATACATCTAATGCAACGGGGTCAAAACCGGGACATTACACAGAGGGTGGTCAGGAGTCAAGGTGTGCACCAGGCTTCCAGGGCACACATGCTATATGCCATAGAGGCCATGGCACCCACAGTATTCAACTGGGCGGAAGCCATGCTTCTGATATTCAAAGATCAACTGACTAAGTGTTGGCAAGGAGAGCTAAAGCAGTTTGGATTTATTTCCATTTTATCTAGGTTCTTCTTCGAGTGGGTTCCATAGATGAGACCTCAAGTGGTCTTCAGAAGTCTGAGAGCGCGGGACCCCCGTATGCTCAGGTGGGTCCAAATCATGGCTCGTACAGGAGTAGGTAGAGGGAAGGTGAAGTTCAATGACCCATTCTTCATATGGCTCCAAGATCAGATTCTTATGGTTGAGGATTATGCTTACATAGGTACAAAATTCACCAGAGATCCTAACCTACCACTCCCACCTGGTGGACAGTGGGGCAACATTGGTAAGAAGCAAGAAACCCTAAAATGGATGAAATGTTTTTATGTTTTTTAATGTTTTATATTTTTTTATGTTAAGTGACGAGACCTATATATTCTCATGCAAATGTTGGAGCAGTGCGACCGAGAGGAGCTTCTCCACTGGATAGGCGAGGTGGAGCCCGCTTTGTACCATAGGGCGATGATATCACCACGGAGTTAGAGGAAAACCTGGAGAGGTTGACCTTGGATATCCAATATGCTTCCATTAATGACCTCCCAATGAGGCATCCGAAACCTACAGTGGGAGTATCGAGTCGATTCAATAGGCTGCTGCGTAGAGTAGCTCGGGCAGTGATGTGCTACCACGAGCATAACTAGTGTATGAGATATGTATTGAAAGCTGACAACTTCAGGATTTTGTATAGTGATTTTTCCTAAAAGCCTATTTGCTTCAGATGAGGTCTCGGGACCTATTTTTTGTAAACTTTACATATATATATATATATATATATATATATATATATATACAGACTTTACCCAGTGTTTATATGTCTCAAATGGTAAATGCATTTTAAATGAGTTTTATGTTCCTTTAAATGTTTATTTACAATGGACCATGTTTTATTTCAATGTCATGAATGGGCAATATGCCAATCTAGGATGTAATTAACTAATGAGTCAGCAACTACATTATGTTCCCTATAGATATGCCTATAAGTGATGGTTTCAAATGATCTTTCCAGCAAACGTACTCTTCGGAAAAGGCAGAGAAGCACATGGTTTCTAATGGTGTAAATATGGTTTAAATGACAAACCATGAGTTGCGAGTCCATCAAGACTACCATATTGCGAACATCTTGGGAGGCAGCTTCATTCAGGAGACTGATGACTGATTCATACTCGGTGATGTTATTAATAGCGGGACCTATACAAACCGCTCCTGAACTGACCAAATCTTCAGCCGAGGAATAGAGGACCTAAGAAGCTGAGGAAAGATTAAAGGTGTGGTGGCAAGCACCATTAGCGAAGTCATAGAAATCCATCTGCATGACCAAAACATGGTATAAACAGATGCAAACACTAAACTCAAAACCATCTTGAAAATACTAAAAGCACGCTGAAATCCAAGCAATATACATATATACAAGATACTACCCAAGAAAAACCTAGGCGTAGTACCTTTTTAGGTACAACCCATTGCGAGGTTTCCCCAAAGGGATTCCATCATAATCAATGAGCTCGTAGGATCCTTTCTCTAAAACCTTAGAAATGACGAAAGGTTCGTACCACATGGACTTGAACTTACCCTTCCCTAGTTTGTCATATCTTTGATCATAAGTCAAGACTAGGTCACCCTCGTTAAAGGCACACGGTTGGACGGATTTATCATACTGCACCTTGACGTGTTTCTTATGTGCCTCATTAGCCAAGGTAGGATATCTTTGAGTCTCATCAAGGTTATTCAAGTACAAAAATATTTCTTCCTCTGTGGAAGTGTCTAGGAGAAGTTCGATGACAAGTTGTAAAGAAGGAATTTGACATTGAATTGGTAAGATAGCTTCGAGTCCATAGATAAGTTGGAATGGCATGAAACCAGTGGCTATTTTCACCGAAGTCTGATAATCCCAAAGAGCAGAGAAAAGAATGTGGTGCCAGTTGGATTTATGATCTCCAACCATCCAACGAAGCATAGTTTTTAAAACTTTGTTAATGGCCTCTACCTGACCATTAGCTTGTGGATAATATGGCATAGAGTTTTCATGATGAAAACCGAGCTTGGCACTCAGTTCCTCCATCATTTGATTACAGAAATGGGATTCATGATCAGTAACGATGGAATGTGGGACTCCAAATCTAGCTATGATATGATTGAACAGGAAGAGAGCGACAACCTTACCATCTTCCCCATATGTAGGCATGGCCTCAGCCCATTTTGTGAAATAATCAATGGCTACAATGATGTAACCATGCCCCCCCGACTGAGGTAGGCTTACAATGCATGAAGTCAGTCCCCCATTTGGCAAATGGGCCAGCGGAAATCATAACGGGGTGTAGCAGAGCATGATGGGTGCGATTTTTAGGATAAAAGCATTGACAAGGTGGGCATTTCTTAACAGCCTCATGACAATCTTTGAAGACAGAAGGCTAGAAATAGGCAGCGCGAAGGATTTTCAGGGCTGTAGCCATCCCAGATAAATGACCACCACATGCTCCAGTGTGGAAATCATTCAACACATGTTCAGCCTCCTCATGGGTGAGGCATCGCTAGAGAATAGAGTCAATCCCACGTCTATAGAAGGTATCATTCAAAATGAGGTAGTATTTCGTGTGGTGACGGATGCGGCGACGATCGTCATGGGATAAATGCGGCTAAAATCATTGTGTTTGGAGATAAATAAGCAAATATCCATACCAAGGGTCGATAGTGCTAATTAGGAACATGAATTCATCCAGAAATGAATCATTGGGCTCAAATTCCGTTGAAGCACAGGGAAGATCACACATGAGCTCGGTAAATACTAAGGATTTCTTTGATGTGGCTTTGGCAAATTCCAGATCAAACTCCTGTAGTATGACTGTCCATCGGGAGTACTTTCCCCCAAGCATTTGACGAGTTAGGATGTAATACATAGGGTTCTGGTCTACCAATACAGTGCTAGTGAGGAGCAGAATGTAGTGACAAAATGTTTGTACAACAATGACCGTGGCCAATGCTAACTTTTCCACATGTGAATAGCGAGTTTCAGAATCCATAAGATTCTTACTAGCATAATAAATTACGTGCTCTTGACCGTGGAAATTTTCCTGCACTAAAACCATAGCGATGGTAGTAGCGGAGGCAGAAATATACAAAAGAAAGTCCTTTGAATATTCCGAGGGGTGTATCACGGGTGAATGAGTCAGAGCATGTTTAAGATTATCAAAGGCGCATTGGGCCTGGTCATTCCAGAATAATGGGGTGTTCTTCTTGAGGAGACTCATATAACCGTGTGTTTTCTCTACCAAATTGCACACGAAACGGGGGAGAAATTTTTCCTTCCCTTGCAAACTTTGGAGTTCCAGGAGATTAGTTGGGACTGGTAGAGCTAAAATGGCAGCAATTTTCAAAGGATCAATCCAAATGCCATCTTTGGATACCACAAAACCTAGCAGATGTCCCATCTCAATGCAAAACACACATTTATGCGGATTGAGCCGTATATTATAATGACGACATCTTAGGAATATCTCTCTAAGATGACTAGGGTGGTCCTCCCATCGCTGTGAATGAGCAGGGAGGTCGTCAAGGTATGGTTCAACAATATGTTTAATTTCATGAAATGCATAGGACATTGTGCACTAGAACGTGGCTCCAACATTTTTCAAGCCAAAAGTTAACTTCTTATATGCAAAGTTTCTCCATGGGAAAATGAATGCCGTCTTATGCTTATTGGAGGGTAATATTTCAATCTGATTATAGCTAGAGAAGCCATCCATAAATGAAAAGATGACACTTCCAGCACAGTTGTCGATAATTTGATCAATATGCGGAGTAGGAAAGTTGTCCTTGGGACAAGATTTATTCAAATCCCTAAATTCGATAAAGACTCTAATGGTGCCCTGATTTTTATTGACAGGGACAACGTTTGATACCCATTCCATCAGGGGTATAGGATAAATAAACCCAGCTTTGAGAAGTTTCTCAATTTCAGATTTAATAGTTGTGGCCTTCGGAGGATGGACTTGCCTTAGTTTTTTCCTGATAGTTTTAGCCATGGGATAGGATTTAATCTCATGTACCATAATGGATGGGTCAATCCCGGGCATCTCTTCATAGGACCAGGTAAAAATATCATGGAATTCATTGAAAAGTGCCTTGTATGCTTCAGATTCATCTGTCGAGCAATTCTGCCCAACATGAACATGCTCGATAGTATGAGGCTTGGCTGATATGTCAATTAGACTCGTCTAAGTAATGTTTCAAAGGTTTCCTTCAGAATCTATGTCTTGCAACAATATGGGACTTTGGGGTACATTGAAAATATCAGTAGGAAATAAGGATGCATAATCATGGCTAACCGAACTAGTGTTGGGGAGGAACATGGATCTATGATGGTGATCCTCCCAAATGGACTCATCCGTATTCATGATCTCCATAATGGACTCATTAGAAGGGAAAGTCATAGAGAGATAATCTAGAACAGGAAGAGAAGGTTCTAACCAGTACGGTAAATGGTAAGGATCAGAAGCCACTAGATGAAGATCATCAGTGTGATCATCATAAAAGGTTTGAATGGCGTCATACATTACTTTGTGTGGACTCAACAACTTGTTTACCCTTAGGCTCACAATCAAATGAGGCGATCATATGGACTGTCACGGTATCCATGCTAGGAGGAGTGGATGAAAAAAATCCCCATTAGGGATGAATCCTTCAACATGCCTACCCCAATCGACTGGTAAGGAGGAGGGAACTAGCCTAACATGGGAATGTTATTAACCATGGAGGTAGTAACATCCGACGTACAGAAATCAAGTTGGTCAATGGTGACAATTCTCCCTAGATGTGAAAATTGGACTGTTCGAAATACTATTGAGGCGACAGCAGTCATGGCATAGAACCAATTTCTTCCTAGAAGGAGGTTGTATTCGAAGGGGGCATCTACCACTTCTACTTGAATGGAAACGGTTTTTCCCCCAGCTCGACCGCTAGAGATGATATGAGAACATGGGGTTGGAAACCCCATCCATCAAAGGCCTTGAGGGTCATAGGTGATGTTACAAGCTCAGGAGAGCCCAGAGCCTTCCAACAAGACAAAGACAAAACGGAGGTCAAAGCTCCTTCATCTAGTACCATTTGAAAAACTTTCTTTCCAACTACTTTCGTAATGATCTGAAAAGCAATTTTATGAGGTAACATAGACTTATATTTCTCAACATTGAAGTGAATCAAGTTAGTATTATCCGGGTCTAAAGCTCCTAATGTTGTCAACAAGTTTTTGCGCTGTGTAGGGAAACTTTGGAGTACTTCTAAGGTAGAGATTACACAAGGTGCCTGAGCGAGATATTCAACTACATTATAAAATTGAGCATCTCGAGCATTAGGGTTAAATATAGCCTTCCGAAGAGTACTCTTAGGTGGACGCAAAATCATGTCGACAGTAGGCTTCTTGATAGATAGTGGGACAGTAGATGAGGATTTGAGAGAACTAGTAGAGGGAGCTTTCCCTGAAGAAGACTGATCTTCTTTCTTATCTGCGGGTTTGTCATGATTCTAACTTCAAGTTTACAGATTTATGGTATCTGACAACATCATATGAATTTCCTCTGACGAACTAGAGTTAACCTGATTAGACATGTGGTCTATTAGTTGTTGCTAAGAGGGAAAAAGATTCATGAGTACTGCGGGTGCGAGATTTGATTTCAGAAATTGGGAGATTTTATCCTGACAAGGACACTCCTTTGAGAAATGATCACCTCTACATAGAAGACATGGATATTTTCCCTTTCTTTTCCCTTTATCGTTATCACTATTGGTTGGTCTTGGAGTTTGCTATTGGTTTCTGGGTTTTTTATTCTTATTTTTACCCTTCTTTTTATTGCCCAACGTTTGAGTACTTTGAATAGAATTGATCTCAATGGAAACCTTAGGAGTCAAAGGAGTAGGGGTGGTAGTTTGGGGTTGCTTGGCATGTTTCATTGCTGACAGGGACTAGAATGAACCAACAATCCCATCAATAGGTAATTCTGCCCATAGCCACATCTCGGGAAATAGGAGGCAACAACGATTTGGTAAACCAATCAGCTAATAACTGATCCGGAATAGGGGCCTTAATAAGCCTTCTCTGCCTTCTCCACTCATGGATATGATCGGATATGTGGGTGGAGGGGTTCTATCACAGAGAAGTTAAGATATCAGTACCTATTTTGATAATGAATAGGAATCTGAAAGTGTGTAAGAAACACGGTTGCCAGTGAGCCAAAATCCACAACGAATGTTGTGGGAGTTCAATGTACCACTTCACGGCTGTACTGGTCAAAGTTCGTTGAAAAAGTCGTAACCGAACTGAATCATCCATGAGGGAGTTAGAATAACACCAAAAATGGAATGTCATAACATGGTTTTTCAGATCGTCTTCCTACTTCCCATCGAATTTTGGGATGTCCGATGGTAACTTTACTGAAATAGGAGGCCATGAGGGATTGTGCTGAATTGGGTCATTAATCAAATTGGACAAGTCTAGTAAGTCCAAATTTGCTAGGAAAGGTAACTAACAGTTGGTTTGTACATACTGGTAATATTGATATGGCATATAATTACCAGTGGGACCATAAGTGGATTGAAAGACAGGTTGATGTGATGAAGAACTAACAGAAAATCCACCCACAGGGGGTTGATTTTTGGGATCAAGACCGCTACGACAGCAAGGGCCTCTGGAACCACCAAGACCACCAGGAGGTGGACCAGCAGACCCTCCAGGGCCACCAAGAGGTAAACCTCCAGAGCCTCCGAAACCACTAGGAGGAGGGCCACAAGACCGTCCAGGGCCGTTAGGAGGAAAGCCACTAGGCCCCCCAGGACCACTAGGACCATTAGGACCATAAGGAGGAAAGTTTCTAGATCCTCCAGGACCATTAGGACCCCTAGGGGGAGGACCTACATAAGGCTATCCTCCATCACCTCCCGCAGTATGTATAGGTATCCCCCCCATAGTTGGCATGTAAGACCAGTTGGGTTGTCCCCATGGCGTAAAAGTATTACTAGGGTCTGGAATTCCAGCATAAGGAATTCTTGTAGGATTGGGTGGATGATTAATGCTACCTATAGGTATTTTATAACCATAATCTCTAGAAGGTTGAATGGTTACAGGTTGTTCCCCCAAGGGATGACCTGAACTGGATGGGGGATTAACCACATTAGTATGGGTTGGAGGGGCATAAACTATAGATGGTTCTGTATTAGAGGTCTGCCCTTGACTAGGTACAATTCCAGTTCCAGATAATGTAGGTCATGCCCGGGGTTGCCTCCCGACACTAGAATGTACTAACAAAATGGGAATTGAAGGTTGGGCCCTAGGTGCAGAAGACCTCGGAGGATTTGGAACAAACATAACATGAGAGGTGGTGGGGGTGGTATTTTGACCTGGGTTGTGTGGTGTTACTGCACGATCTATAATCAGTTCAATGGGTCTCATAGAATCGGCAAGTCAACGATATCCCATAGGAACAGATGTGGAACGTGATGGTGTCGGACCTAGTAGTTCATATATATACTTGTCAATCTCCTGCGCACAGAGAATTGCAGCGTGGTATTTCCTACGTTCTTCTTCATCTTTAGAAGAGTTTAAACGAGTTCCAAATGAGGCAATGGCCTGTCCTATAGAGGTATCCCAGAATGGAGCATTGGGACCATAATCCAGATGGTTAGTATCATCAACATGACATTTTGTGGGAGAATGGAACGAGGAATTTCCTTGAGAAGGCTATTGGACCAAGGGAGGCGAGTGTGAAGAATATGGTCCTCCACTTTCTGCAACCACACTATCTCCCACTTGGGAGGTGGTAGCAGCTACTTGGTCGATAGCTTCCATTGGATTTTCTCCTAAACCAGGAACAAAATCAAGTGGCAATCCCCATACTCTTCTGGACTGTCTTAACTCAGCCAGTTTGTATAGTTCCTATCTCACCCAGGGTCTAAAAAAACTAGAAAACAAACCAAAAAATTTTCCTACACAAGCTATAGGTCAACACAAGCACACTTAAAATGATAGGAGGAGTTCAAATAGTCAGGTCTCTCACCAAGATTGTCATGAAGGTGCACTCATGATATACCTTGAGGATACGTGCGTAGTAATCTCCCCAAATGTTGTTTTCGGTGTATGGCTCCAAGCAAGACGACCAAAGGGCTTTTCTCAGATGGATAACGTATTTTAGTGGGGTCTCCTGATATACTCAAGGTACATGGGAGCTCGAATCAGTAGTAGTGCTGTCTAATGCATAAACATACACAAGGGGCATTTCAATATACAATCGAGTACGTGAAGTACCTTTCTATATACCTCAAGGGTACGTGAAAGGTTGTTTGATATACCGACAGTACGTGGAAGAACTGTGCGATTCCAGAGATGTAATGCAGACAAATAACGACAGCTCCTACGCTTAAATACACCCGAAAAATTCTCTAACCTATCACTCCAATTGCTATGTAAATTTTAACCTATAACTACTGTTAATTTTAAACTGGATGGTTAGGTGAATGCATGGTGTTTTGACAGAAAAGTAAAACCATGCAATATGCTTATGCAAAATATTTCACTTTACCATTCAATATGCCTACTTACGGGAGGGAAAGAGAGTATTTTCTTTTGTTTCAAAACCAAAAATATTTCCAAACAACAGTCTTAAACACAAAATCAAAGACAAGCAGCACTTTCCAAACTGACTTCTCTTTTCTGAAAGCAATCAGAAGGGGAAGAATCTCTTTTCCTAAAAGAAAAACAAGAAGCACACTACATGCAAATGCACTCTATTTTCAATTTTCTTAAAACATAGCGAAATCTAACTTAAAACTACCATATTTTTTATTTTGACAAGATAATACTAAATGCATAAGAGATGAAAGAACATGAAGAGCCTAAATCTTTTAAATCTAATCAGAGATCCAATATCCAACGCTCAATGATGATAACCTAATCTTAGTCAAAAAATTTCTTTCTTAAAGGAAGAAAAAGAAGTTTTCTATTCAAACAAGAAATGAAACTAAGACGCCAATCCAGTGTTCTTATTTTAGTCTATATAACATAAATGAAAAGAGATATTACTAACACCTTAATCTTTTCAAAAACAACAAATCCTTTCGCAATTACAACCAACAAGCACCAAAGTAAATGAACAATCAAAATTTTAACCTAGCTTTTGAATTTCCCAATCAAACCAATCTCTAACCATAAAATTCCAAGCCACAAGCATCAGATTCTGACACACAAGCTTGACAGTGCAGGGATGAAAGCAAAATCAACTCAAATTTTTACAAAAAAAATGAGAAAAATGAGGTCTTGGTATGATGCCTACCTGGCACTACGCTTCTCAGGCATTGAGAGAGCAGCTCTATCCCAGCACCACTTCTCTCCAACAAGACTTAGGCAGTGGCACCGTGGGCTGCTCACTAGGTTCAGGCAGTGGCACCGTTTCTCACCCACTGCATAGGCGAGGTTCCCTATAAAATTCCAAAACACATAGAGAACGATAGATCAAATCAGAAAAATACCAGATCGAGGTAAAAACTGATAGATTTAAAGTGAGAAAGAGCATAAAAGGTCGAAAATACTTCATATCTAAACAGATCTGGAAGTTTCAAACCAAAATCCACTGAGTTAGATAACAGATCTGACTGAAGAGAGTTGGAGAAGGAGCCTGGATTCAGATAAGAGTTGAATAACTAAGGAAGATTAGATCAACTGATACATAAATTCGTTCCCCAGCGGAGTCACTAGATTTGTTAGCAGGAATATTTCACCTTCTGCGAACAGAAGTTGTTCCTTTGGTCTGAATGGTTTAGATCCAGAACAAATGAACGACAAAGGATGAAGACCCTCCGTGGATATCGTATATACCTGGAATGAATGCTTCAATAGTAAACCTGTGTACCTACAATCAGATTAAACATGCAAACACATCAAGGCTACTAGAACATAATCTATTAATCCATGTCAGTGACTAAGGAATCCAACAACATTTAACTGTGAAATCAAACAACAACAGTAAAGTGGGATGGAAATCAGCTTTGCATTAAGATTAAAATGGAGACGTTTACAACCAATTAAGCCTTAGTGTTGACATGCATGTCCATGAAACCAAAAATTTCATCCCCATAAGCTCCAACTTTGCTCTCTATGCTCTCCAATGGCTTGGGCCAAGTGGTCAATCCAACAGCATAACAATACTTCAATTGTTCTCTCCCTCAACCATGGACATAAGCTTGTATTTATAAGTCTCAATGGATAGGGATGGTTGAGAGATTTGTGGATGAGGCGGCCTCTAAGATCCAAGGATGAGGGATCTCAAGCTCAACTGACCCACAATGATAGGGATAAGGGAGGACATGAGGCTCATGATCTAGAAGCCTCGAGAATCTTCTCTTTTTCCCATTTTACCCAGGGTACCGTGTTTCTCCTCTTATGACAGAGTGGTTCAGGTAAGAACTGCTTATGGACCAAGGGAAATAGGTAGTGGCACTACTTATGGAAAACATGAGAAAGGCAGTGCGGTCAAGGAACTGCTCCTGGCTAACAAGGAAAGCGCGGTGCTGGGAATTTTCATGAAAGATTGAAAAACAACATGGGTTTCCACTCCAAGTGCTGGGATTCGGGGCAAGTAGGTATGTCAAAATTCTTATGACATGATGATGACAGGATTTTTGTATAACAAAGATGATTCTATTCATTTGCCACAGGGAAAAGGAATAGTCAAGGTTGACTTGCCAGGAATTGGAGAAAGATTGATTTCTAATGTTTGGTATGTGCCTACATTTAAGAAAAAAATATTGTCTTTAGTTGTCATTCGTCAATTAGGACATCAAATTGTAATGGAAGATGGTATGATTTTGGTTAATCCAAAAAAGGATGCATATAAAACAATTATGACAGGTTATGTAGATGGAAAGCTTCTTAGGATGAAGGGAACAGTCATTCCTAGATCAAAGGAACATTTGAAGGAATTTGCACGTTTAGTTGAAACTGATGTTTCACCTATCAGATTGCGGCACATTCATTTTGGGAACTTGAATGTTGATAGCCTTGTACAGCTCCAAAAATAAGGAATGGTAAAGGGGTTGCCTACTTTTCTAAAGGAAAATGCAAAGTGTGAAGCTTGCATTTATGGAAAATAGAGAAGGATAGTTTTTTCAAAAAGCACTTGGAGAGAAACAAGAAGATTACATCTTGTTCATAGTGATGTTTGTGGTCCTTTGGAAACTTCACTTGGTGGTTGTAAATATTTTTTGTTGTTTATTGATGATTTTAGCATGATGGTTTGGGTGTATTTCTTGAAGGAAAAACCAGAAGTGTTTGAAAATTTTCAGTCATTTCAAAATTTGGTTGAAACAGCGACAAAGGAAAAGATTGCTACTTTAAGAAATGATAACGGTGGTGAGTTTACATCAAATCATTTTTTGACTTATTGTCAGTAAAAAGGGATTAAAATACAGTTGACCAATTTTTATACTCCACAGAAAAATGGAGTATCATAAAGGATGAATCAGACTTTATTGGGCATGGCTAGATCAATGTTATTTTTCAAAGGGTTGAATTCATGTTATTGGGCTGAAGCAGTTCATACAGCAATTTATTTGAGGAATCGATCTCCTTCGTCGTCACTTGATGGAGTAACTCCTTTTGAGGCTTGGTATGGATTCAAACCTATGGTCAAACATTTGAGAGTTTTTGGTTCAGTTTGTTATGCACTTGTCCCAAAATAAAAGCGAAAGAAGTTAGAGTCTAGAAGTGGGTATAAGCTTCTGTCAGATGGAAAGTTTATTGTCAGCAGGGATGTGATTTTTGATGAAACATAAAGTTTAAGTGTAGAAGAGGTTGAAAAACAACTTAGTTACTTAGAGGAAAAAGTAACTAAGGAACAAATAAGGATGCAACACTCAAACAAGACAAGGAATGCACAATGGTTTGATTTCACTTCAGAAGTATAGGATGGCGAACAGGTTGAAGACACCTTGGAACAAGTTGAAGATACTTTGAATTATTTACAAGTTAAATTGGATGATTCAAATCAAGTTAACATTGAAAAGAAGAAACCAAAATGGGCAACTAAGTTACTTAAGGATGTTAAGTTTGATGAAAAAAGAAAAACATGTACAAGGAGTTCTAATATGGGTTCAGAAATTTTTTCTCTTTCAGTTGTTGAACAAGCTACTTTTAATGAAGCAGTTGAATATGATGAATGGAAAATAGCAATGCAAAGTGAGTATGATGCAGTAATGAAGAATCGGAATTGGAAAATTGTTGATTGTCCACATGATGTTAAACCCATTGGTTTTAAGTGGGTTTACAGATTAAGTACAAAGCAAATGGAGATATTGATAAATATAAGGAAATATTGGTGGCAAAGGGTTTTGATCAAAAAGAAAGGATTGATTATGAAGAAACTTTTTCTCCAACAACGAAATGGAATACTATCAGGATTTTGCTAGTTTTAGTTGCACAAAATGGATGGAAAGTACATCAAATGGATGTAAAAAGTGCATTTCTAAATAGTGATTTGTAAGAGGATGTTTATATGACTCAACCTCCTAGTTTTGAGGTTCCACAGAAACAAAATCAAGTTTGTAAACTGTTTAAGGCATTGTATGGATTGAAACAGGCTCCCAGAGCTTGGTATACAAAAATGGATGCCTACCTATAGAAAGTTGGTTTTCTTCGTAGTGAGTCAGATGATACTTTGTATGTTTAAATCCAGGAAAACAACTTAGTCATCTTGGTTATGTATGTTGATGATTTTCTCATAACAGGTAACAATAATAATCATATATTTCAGGTTAAGCAAGAACTTCAAACATGTTTTGAAATGAGAAACTTGGGATTACTTCATTACTAACTTGGAGTTGAAGTAAAGCAATAGGAAGGAAGCATATTTATTTCTCAAGCTAAGTACATTTCTGGATTATTGAAGAAGTTTGGAATGGAGGATTGTAAACCAGTGATTACTCCCATGGAGCAAAATTTAAAACTTTCTAAGTTTGAAGGGGGGGAACTTGTAAATGGTACTGGATATCGACAGTTAATTGGATGTTTCATTTATTTAATGAATACTCATCCTGATCTAGCTTATGCAGTCAGCATAATTTCCAGATATGTACAGGAACCTGGAGAAAGTCATTGGAATGAAGCAAAAAGGGTGTTAAAGTATCTTCAGGGAACAAACGATTTTGGACTTGAGTTTAAAAGAAACAAAAATTTCAAGTTTGTTGGCTATTTAGATGCAGATTTTGCTAGAGATGTTGATGACAGGGCATCTACTTTAGGTTACTTAATGAATATGGGATCAACTGTAGTGGCATGGAGTTGTAAAAAGCAAGATACAATTGCGAATTCTACAATAGAAGCATAATACATTTTAGCTTGGGATTCCGCTTGTGAGATAGTTTGGTTAAGAAGGATTTTGCAAGACCTCAAAGTTGATAAAAAAGAAGCAACTTCATTATTTATTGATAATCAATCAGAAATCAAGTTAGCCAAAAATCATGTTTTTCATTCAAATACTAAGCATGTGGATACTAAGTATCATTACATTCGGGCTTTCGTCGTCAAACAAATCAACAAGCCAAAGTATTGTCTATCAGAAGATCAAACTATAGATATTTTTACAAAATCTCTTGGAAGGGTCAAATTTGATAAGTTTAGAAATGAACTTGGTATTTGTTCAAAAGAAATTTTGGATCAAAGGGGGGATTGTTAGTAATTATGATCCAGAATGTTATGTTTGGAAGTTTAGTTTAATAAATGTAAAAGTGCATCTACACACTCACATGATTATGTGAGGTGTCCCTATGTTAGTTTCAGTAACGGTAAATTAGTTGTTACTATTTGGATATTTAAATCCATCAAGTTTTCCATGTGAGGTAATATTTAGGGACTTAGCCCTCACATCTCTATGATGTAATTATTTTCCTTCTTCATTAATAAATTTTTGTGTTTGAGGACACTTTGTCAGACGTATGGGCCATACCACATTGAATCGAACTTGCCTTTTCCCAACTTGTCATTGGGTTGGTCATAGACTAGAACCATATCTCCTTCACTGAAGGTGAGAGGGTGGACATGGGAGTCATAGTGGGCCTTTGATAATGTTTTTGCTGCTTCAATGTCTTGGAGGGAAGCTCGATGGTATTCTATGGTTTTCTCAAGTTGGAGGAGTTATTCTTCCAAAGGAGAAGTATCGGGGAGGAGTTCTACTACGAGGCGAAGGGATGAGATCTGGCACTCTATAGGGAGTATTGATTCAACGCCATGTACTAGGCAGAAAGGGTTGAAACTGGTTGCGGTTTTTGTGGACGTGCGATAAGCTCATAGGGCGGAGAATAGAATGTGATGCCAGTTGGTTTTATGGTTTCCTACCATCCTTTGGAGCATTGTTTTGATGATTTTGTTGACTGCTTCAACTTGGTCGTTGTCCTGGGGGTAGTAGGAAGATGAGTAATGGTGTTCAAATTTCAACATGGTTGAAAGCTCAGTCCAAACAATGTCTTCAAAGTGTTTACCATGGTATGAGACCAACTATTTAGGAACACCAAATCATGAAATAAAATGGTTGAAGAAGAAGTGTGCCTTCGTTTCAATTTTACAATCAAATGTGGGCACTACCTCGGCCCACTTAGTGAAGTAATCAACTGCCATAATTATGTATTTATGACCATTGGCCGAGGAAGGGTTGATTGTCATGAAGTCGATTTCCCCTTTGCAGAAGGGACCGACTATGACTATAAGGGGGGTTCTTTCCTTTGGGGAAAAGAACAGACAGCTGTGACAATGCTTGATTGCCTCTATGTAATCAGTGAAGATGGAAGGCTAGAAGTAGTCGGCATGTAGAATATTCTGGGTGGTTTCCAGACCTGAAAGGTGGCCACCACAAGCTCCACTATGACAATCATTGAGGATGGTCTCGACCTCGTCACGGGTGAGGAAATGATATAGGATGGTATCAATGCCTCGATGATATAGAACATCTACAATCAACAGGTGGCGAATGGGTTGATGTCAAATGTGTCGCATGTCCTCACGGTTTAAGTGTGCTACAAACTTCTGTGTTCATAAGTATAAAAGGATGTCCCCATACCATGATCTTCCGTGGATATGACAAATAGGAAATCATCAGGGAGGTCATCCTTGGGAGGTGATGACATGGTTAATGGGGGCAGATCGATCATGAGTGCTGCAAGTGGAAGTGCCTTTGTGCTTTTTGGGGAAACAAATTCTAAGTCGAATTCTTAAAGGACGAATACCCACTTAGCCATGTGACCTTGTAGAAGGCAACGGCTTAAGAGGTACCGCATTGGGTTTGAATCAGCCACTACACATGTATGGTTTGTAACGATGTAGTGGTGCAACTTCTGAGCTGAGATGATGGCGGCGAGGGCCAATTTCTCCTTGGGTGAATATCATAGTTGGGGACCTATCAGCTTCTGACTGATGTAATAAATCACATGCTCATGGCGGGCATCATCTTTTTGGACCAAGACTCTAGCAATGGCGTTGTCCGAGGTCAACACATAGAGAATGAAGTCTCGGGTGAAGTCTGGTGCCGAGAGTAATGGTGTAGAAGCCAGGGCTTTCTTGAGTGCATCAAACAATTCTTTCAGCTTGTTGATCCCAAACAAAGGGGATTTTTGTGCGGAGTAGGCGAATGAATCCGTGGGATTTTGTTGCATACTCTAGTACAAAGCGGTGAAGGAAATCGACCTTGCCTTGGAGGCTCTGTAGTTGGTGCCAAGTTTTTGGTGAAGGAAGATCAAGGATAGGCTAAACCTTGAGAGGGTTTATCGTTATCCCTTTGTGAGATACGATGAACCTGAGTAGACGGCCTGCTAGGACACAAAAAATGCATTTTAAAAGATTAAGGCAAATTTTGTACTTGTGGCATTGCAAAAACACTTGCCGCAAGTCGTCTATATGTTGTGCTCATTTTGGTGATCGAGCGGTTAGGTCATCCAAGTAGACCAAGACGATGTGAATTAGGTTGTGGAAACAATATGCCATGGCACTTTGGAAGGTGTCTCCAATGTTCTTCAGACCAAAGGGCATTACTTGATAGGTGAATGTGCCCCACGGGGTTGTGAATGCAATCTTGTAATGATCTTGCTTATGGATCTGAATTTGGTTATATCCGAAAAATCCATCCATGAAGGAAAAGACCTCATGTTCGGTGCATGCATCGATAATCTGATCAATGAAGGGTGTTGGGAAGTTGTCTTTGGGACACGCCCCATTTAGATCACGAAAGTCTATGCAAATGCGGATGGTACCCTATTTTTTATTCATGGGAATAGGATTAGAAACCCAAGTGGTGTACGCAATGGGGTAAATGAAGCCGGTTGTGCGCAGCTTCTCAATTTTGGCTTTGACCACAACAGCTTTAGAAGGATGGATGGGCCATTGCTTTTGGCTCACGGGAGCCACATTGGGCCATGTGTCGATGTGGTGTTCCATGATGGATGGATCCAACCTGGGAATTTTAGTGTAAGACCAGGAAAAGATGTCGTGGAATTCTTGGAAGAGAGCTTTGTAGGTAGCGACTTCTTCTAGGGAGCAGGATGCCCCCAGCATGATTTCTTCAACATCCTTAGGATTGGTTGAGATGTTGATTTTGATGGTTGGTGAGATGTTGGCCATGTTCCCTTATTCGAAGGCTTTTGGTTCTGAAATGGGATTTTTCAACCAGTCGACTTTCCCATCAATGAAATCTTTGATTTCTATGGAAAACTGGTCAGACTGTGACACAAACTCTTCGGGGAGGAAGAATGAGCGATGGTGCATGTTGTCCCATGGGTATTCTAGGGAAGTTAAGGCTTCAAGTATCTCCTCATCATTGCGGAAGAAACGAAGAGACAGGTGTGATGGACCGTCATTGATGGTGGAGACAAGAGGGTCAGTAGAATTGGATATCATGTAAACGGACATGGTGTTCGAAGAAGGAGGTGGGGGGTGAAGTTTTTCAATCAGAGTGATCTCAAATTCAAGGCAATTTTGTCGAAGGTTGGCTAGATCCATTCATAACTTAGACAAGTATTGGCAGTGCTGAGAATAGTGTCCATACAAATTGTAGAGGGTGCAAGCATGGTTTGTTCTCAATGACTTGTTTCTCACTATTGGCCCGCTTGGAAGTTCAACCACGGGGAGGTTTTCCATTGTATCCATGGAATCCAAATTCACATGGATTATGGGAATCTCAGGGCAGTTTTGAGTTGGATGGCCCTGTTCTTTGCAGACGACGCAAGGCAAGATTTGTTGAGGCTCAACGGTAGCTTTTGTGTTTTTTCCCCTGGCCCTTTTTGGGTGGGGTGGTGCAGGTGCGAGTGTGGTGGTTTGTTTTTGTGGGTCGGGTGGAGGATGATATTTGATCACAATGGGTTGCACGAGGGTTAAGACTACCTAGGGAATTGGTGGTTGAGCCGGTGGATCAAGGTACCACACAGGAATTCCCAATGTAAAATTGGGTAAGTTTAAGGTAGCCATTACTAGCTTGCTCATGACACCAGGTGGAGGAAAGAGGAAGAGAATTGTGTGGAATAGGGAGGATCCCAAATAACTCCCTGATGGTTGCATATGGGGATGAGGTTGTGGTGGCGGTTGTGCATAATGCTACGACTGCGGATGATGTTGTTGCTGCGGATGATGATGTGATTGTTGATGATGTTACGAATGCTGATGGTGTTGCGGCTGCGGATGGTGTTGTGGTTGTGGTTGGGGTGTGGTTGTGGTTGATATTTGGGTGCAATAGTGCTAGATGAGAGCATGCACAAATCTGCAGTCTCATTTGATGTCGGTGGTGGTGACACTAAGGGGAAATAATCCTTCATGGTGGTATCGACAAACAACCGAGGGCCCACATTCAACAATGGGGAGGTTGGTATGTTGTCAACCATGGTGTTGACCACAGGGATAACATTGGCAGGTGTGGTTAGCCCTTACAGATCAATGGTGTTGATCGTAGGGATAAAATTGGTGGGTGCTGTTAGCCCTTGCAGATCATGACAAGTCAGTTGGTCAACCGTCACAATTTTCTCTTCATGGGGGAACATCATGAGATGGAAAATAGTTGATGCTACGGCTCTCATGGTATACATATAACTTCTTCTGAGGAGAAGGTTATAGTCCAATTGAGCATTGACAACCTCTATGTCAATCAGTACTGTCTTCCTAGATAATGTGATAGGGACATGGGGGAGGATTCCTTGGGCTTTAGTGGGATGGCCATCATAAGACCACACAGTAGTAGATCATGGTTGTAGAATTGGGGATCCAAGTTTATGCCAGACTAGGGTAGACATAACGCACGTGGATGCCCCCTCATCCACTATGCACCTGTGCATGACCAAATTCTGGATAGACACCAGGATTTGGAAGGAAATGGTTGATGACATCTGCGGTTCTCCATTCTCTGTGTTGAATGTGATCAAATTGGAGTCAGAGGGGTCTACACCACCAAGGGAGGCTAGTAAGGCTTTCCACTGCTTTGGGAAAGTTTTGAGTACCTCAAGAGCAGACATGGCAGTAGGTGTTTGGGCCAAATCATCCACAATGTTGTAGCTAACAGCAACTCTAGCCATGGCGTTGTTGGGAATCCAATGTATGGGGGGTTGCGGGAAAGGGGGTAACTGAAGAGGTGCATTGGTTGTTTTGGACGTAGATGTTGCTGATGTGTCAGCGGGTTTGGTGTTGGTTCCATATTGATTCCATATGGTCTGTAAATTGACCTCTTCAGTTGTCATAGCTAGCAGGTGGTGAACACCTGTTTCTGCCATCGGAGGTGCCCTCAGGGCATTAGGATTGGGTTGGGGTGGAGGTGCAGTTGCCACCAATCCTTGAACTAGTAATGGGTTTTGGAGCACCATAGGAGGAGGTCTTGGTGGTGGCAGGTTGGGTTGGGGTTGGTTTATTGTCTTGGTGGCATGTTGAACCTCATTCCTAATGGCCTGCTTAGTGTGACCCATGAAGGGACACTCATATGTGTAGTTCCCATAGACCTCGCATCATGTGCACGGTTGGTTTGTACACAACGAAGCATTGTGTCTTGGTGCATTTGGATGTTGAGGATTTTGGTCTGGCATATTTTCCGCGGCATTGTTGGGAGGATTTAGTTGTTGACCACCTCCCTACGATTGGTTGTTGCCTTGGTTCTAGGCTCAATTATTCTTGGCTTGCCCTTGTTGGTTATTAGGGGTTGGCTGCTTGGGATGGTTTTGCTGTGAAAACACCTATCCTAATGGAACAAGTGGATCAGGGGTGGGGATTGAACCACTTGCACCAATGGTGCATAGTAGACTTGGGTGGGTTTCGGTGCCACAAATGTGGGAATTTGTCTCGTGTATTGCTGTGTCGGCCAAGATAATGCTTGGGCCTGCTACGGTGGCGCAGGTTGTGCATAAGAAGTTGTGGCTCCGGACTGGGACATCATTCTTGCATAGTCCAGAGTTTGGTTTTTGTAGGAAACACTAAGGATGTTGATTAGTTGTGGTGGTATTGCAAGTGGTGTCAGATGGTGCTGTGGTTGGTGGGAGACATAAATTATGATGCCATTTGTGGCATAGGATGCCCTCGGTGCATCCTGATAGGAGGTTCCTGCATGTGGAGCGTCTGGAATGACAGTGTAAAGGTATCCAGATTGTCTGTAGATCAGAACAAACTGCTGGGCTTTCAATATGGCCTCCTCTTCAGATTGGGGACGTTTGGATGAAACGTCCTTTGCTATAGGTGGTAGCAAATTTTTTAGGAACCAATCCAGGAAGATCTTGTCATCAAGATGAATCTTACATAAGCTACGATGTCGCCACCACTCATGGATGTGTTCGGTTATGTGGGTCATAGTATTATAGCAGCAAGATAGCAAGATCTCCACCCCTTCGTCATATCTAACGGGGAGTTGGAAATATTGCAGGAACATTAAAGCCAAGGAATTAAAATCTGGGTACTTGGATTGTGGTAGCTCAATGTACCACTTGGCTACAACACCTGTGAGGGTGTGTTGCAACAGTATAAGCCTTATCGGATCATCTACAATGTTGTTTTATGAGCACCATAGGTGAATTGTCATGATGTGGTTTTGGGGTCACTCCCTTGCCTTACCTTCGAACTTGGGAATGTCTGAGGGAAGTTTGGCTGGCATGGGAGGCCAAAATGTTTGATGGCGGATAGGGTCATTTGTTAACCGATCCAAGTTAGGCAAGTTGAGACATTCCATGAAAGGAAGGTTGGGCCCAAGGTTGATGTGAGATGGGGCAGCAATGGTGGTGGGATTTGCAGGGACATGATGCACCTGCATAATTGGGGGTATTTGTGGCATTATTGTGAACGGGCCACTACCCCCAGGTGTGGTGAATAGAACTATGTGAGTGGAAGGGCCACTACCTCCATGTGTGATAGGAGGGGTAGTGTAGGTGGAAGGGCCACTGCCCCCAAGCATGCCATATGGGATAGTGTGGGTGGAAGGGACATTGTCCCCATGTGTTACAGGTGGGAAAACTTGACTGATCAACATGGGTGGTGGTAGCTGGCTTATGATGGTTTGCATGACCGTGCTAGGGAAACCCACAGGGGTGTTGGTGGTGGTGTGCGGTGTGGACATGGGTCCACTGCCAATCACTAAGTTGAAAAATGGATCTGGGTTTGCACCAGCCATGGGGCTTGATGGTGTAGTATGTTGGTCTGGCTCAGATTGGTATGATTCTGAGTTTGAATGAGGGGCTGTGTGGCCTTTTGATGGTGTAGAGGGTCATCAAGAATGAGCTCAATGGTGTTGGTTCAAGGACCCAAACTGTGGTGGATCGCCTCTCAGGCGTCAGGAAGAACATGGGGAATCAATTGTGTTTGATTTGTATGTCAAGTGTGTTGATGTATATGTAACTTCAGAATGTATTTCACTTGTATTTCTTATATATTGTAACACGATGTTTATTTCGGGATGTACTTGAGTCATGTCATGCCCCGATGTTCCTATCGGGAAGATCTATAATATAAACAAGTCATATCAAGTCATTGTGGGTAACCCTCCTATTGGTTAAGGGTTAAAGTCCCCACAGTTCTGGGGCACTAGGGTTATTAGACTCTCCTAGTGAGGTCGGCCCTAGTAGGGTTTATTCAAGTCAGGAGTTAGTATAAATAGAGAGTCGGCCTCTCTATTTATCACACATCTTGTTAACACTCAGAATGTACCCAGGTTGTGAAAGGTAAATCCCAAGGCAATAGCAAAAACCACTTTAGAATGTATTTCTAACCTAATACAGTTAGAGAGGGATCTCTCACTATTTACAAAATTTTTATACTCAATATATTAAATCAAAGACAATTAGAAGGTTAGTTTTCTGATGGGACAAATAGGACAAGTTTGTTTTAAAAGACTGGTAGGACAGTCATGGAGGAGACCATTGGGCAATGGAGTCAACAATCAGATCTGAAATAGGTTGCAAGAGGTAAGGTTTTGAAGGTTTATGATCAGAGGCAAGGTAGGCACCATTTCCTCAGTCTTGAGGTATTAGCAGGTTTATTAGTAGACAAAGGGAGACATCCCATCAAACAGAGCACCTAACTAGGGTGAATTTTGCAAGACTTTAGAAGAAAATATTTTGAAAATGCTTGAATAATGGACCTAGAGCATGCATGATGAATTCTAGGCCATCAAAACTAATGCTCAAGCATGAAATAAAATACAAAATGGAGTGGGAAATAGGATAAGCAGTCACATAAAGAAATTACTCACTGAAGAAAAAGATGGCACAAGAATCTCTGTCATGAAAAAGGTTTTATATTCCTCCTCCGCAAATTTCATTCATCTACTAAAAAATTGAAGCCATTAAAATGTAGAGCATGTCTGCTCTTGAAAATCCCCCCCAAAAAACTATCAATTACATTTTAATTTATAGAAGATTAACCTCTACCTAACCTTGAATTCAAAACCTAACTGAACTCTAAAAATAGAAAGAGTTACAATAATGTTTCTCATGCATATCTCTAATGTTGATAGCTGTGTGAAATATGGGAGAGGTTTTTATATTTGGACATGTTCCCAACAAAACCCATGTCTTCATTTCTCCAAAATCATCTCAAGCTCCTTGGAATCTGCCTTTGAAATTGATGACTCAGATAATAAAATTGTAGATTTCTGGAAAAATTACTTGTGAAGATATTTTAAATTCTCCCAACCTGTGATTACTTTGTAAAAAATGAAAGAATTTTTTTTATAGGCCTATTAGGAATACAAACCTATCTCATTTTTGTAAAATTAAATTCCATTTGTCCAAAACAATTCTTTGAATTTGATGGCTGAAATAGTCCTTTGGAAAACATGAAAAATGGCCTTAGTACCTTCGTGAAAACTAAGAAAGGTTATTGTGTATAGGTATGTTTTGAATACAATCCTCTCTTACTTTTGTAAAATTCATCTTCATTTGATGTAAACAATTATTTTAATTTGATGACTAGAACAGTCATTTTGAAATCTGAACATTTTCCCTCTGAAGATGACTTCGATTCTCCCAATCTGTAGCACTGGGGTAAAAAATGAGAGAGTTTATTGTGGATAATACTGTTATGATCAAAAACCTATTTCTATTTTTGAAAATTCTTCTTTGTTTTATAGAAACAGGTCTTTGAATGAAATGACTAAAACAATCATTTTCAGAAAAAATATGCTATGTTGCTTCTAAACCTTGAATTGTTTAACTGTAATTCATAAACAGAGAACATATAGCATATATCCTTGTAATATCATCTACTGTAATAGAAATCCCATGAATTTATTAATCAAGGTAGCCATATTTGTTAATAGTTTCTCCAAACACTTGAATAATCCCAAGCTTTGGCACACTCTCCACTGTAAATTCTGTTTGTAGGACTTTAAACACATACCAATACCCTCACGAATACTCTCACTGTATATATTTATGCAACACTTCTCAGCTGATATTCTTTTTGGGCTTCCCTTCTGCATTGTTGAGTGGTGGCTTCCCTTTTCTTGCTCTATTAAAATCAATTTCTAGATCCTTATCAAATTCTTTATCTTTGCTATTTTCCCTGTGATTGTAAACATGTAAAAGTTGACGTTGGAAATATGGCGGACTGTCTCCTTCCTTTCACGCATAGCACACAAATGAAATGATTTTTTAAAAACCAAGTCAACTTTACCTTTACATAATGGTCTATTTCGGAGCCTCCACTGAGTTGTTTTTCCCAAATTACTTTTCTCTGTGGAATTCACTAAAAGTTACCATGTGGAAAGTGGTTTAAATTCCGCTACCACCTTTCGAATTTAACCACCTCACAACTTTACTCTCCGGAAACACTAATACTCGTTGATGAGTTTTCACTTTTTACATTAGCCGTTGGATTATTATATGTGCTAGTGGTTTGATTATACCTTAAGAAAGGTAATAGATCTTGTTTAGTGCTTAAAACTTCATTAAGACTTGGTTTGGTGAATAAGAGGCCGCTTTTTGACTTTGTAAAAAATATCCAAAACTATATAAGTTTGAATATAAATAAAATAATAAGTTTATAAAACCTGTTTTATAAATTTCATTCAAAAGTTAATAAAATTTTTTGCCCCAATTGTGAAAAATTTATTTCTCTTTTTACCTAAAATTCCTTTAACTTCTCTTCTTTGCCAACTTGGAAATAGCTTAATGAGAAAACTTTGGAAACCAACTCAATCACCCATGAAAACTTAAAATTTTGAAGGCAATAAGACCAATTTCGACAAAAATAAATTTAGTGCTAACAACTTGCTCCAACTAGGGATGATATCCTCCCTGCGAGGTAACAAAGAACCCCATAGACTAGGTGCCAAATCCATTAGGATTTTCTTAATTTTTATCTGAATTAAAAATCATCAATAAAAGTAAGATACCTTGATCCATTCATGGATATTATAGGAATTAGACCGCTGATATCAGAATGTATTAGCCCCAATATGCATGTAGCTCGGTTTTCCTTCCCCCAATCGAACTTGTGCTCAGGGTGTTTTCCAATCACACAGCCTTTGCAAATTCCCGTGGTTTCCTTGATGACTGGGAGGTCTTCAACCATGTATTTTTTCTGTAATTGATGAAAATATTTGAAATTAATATGGCCAAACCTCTCATTCCACATCCTACTAACCTCATTCCCATGAGTTAGCAGAGCGGTGGGATTTTCATCTGCAACAAAGTGAGAGAACTCATAGGCTTTTGCATGATGGTTTGCAAGGCCTTTAGCACTAAGCTTCCCGAATGCAATTTCTGTTATCTCAACATCATTTGGGCTAAAGGAAACTATCTTAGGCACTCCAGCATGTGTCATCTGGTAGACACTAAGGATATTTGATGCCAGAGACAGTACATACAATACATTTGAAAAGAAACCATTTTCAAGATCAACTGTACCTTGTCCTTTTGAAATGCTGGTGGAGTCATCTCCCATGTGGATGGGGATGGATTTGTTAGTACCCAAGGATGAAAAGGAGTCTTTTTCAGCCATCATGTGTTTTGAAGCTCCTGAATCAATCAAGATTTCTTTGGACTTCGAAGTGCTTTCCATGAGGGCATGACCATTTTCATGCTATGGTTCCCAATCATGCTGATCTCTCCTCTGAAAGCTTTCCGGAAGATTGATGTGATTCCTCTCAAGGAGAGAGGTAGCTTCATCAAGCTTCTTCTTCATGCAGGCATTTTTAGGGTGGAAGCCCTTGCCACAATAAGAACACCTAACTTTTTCCTTGCCATGGTGCCCTTTTCCTTTTTTCTTCCTTGAGCCAGAAGACTCATCATGCTGCTGATTTTCAACTCTAGGTTTAGGAGCATCAAATTTAGTTTTTGGATTCTTCTACTACTTTCCTTTACCCTTCATATCTTTGGGCCCTGAGACATGAAGGGCTTGATCACAGGGATATATGATGATCCCCATCTGGACAAGCTTGTCATGTTCACATGTTAGGGACTCAATGAAGGCATTGAGTGTAGGCATCTTCCATCCAGGGGTTGTGAGCTTCCCGACACGAAATGTAGAAACAAAAACTGAATAATCAGCCCCAAGTTTGGAGAGTATGGAGAGGATGAGATGATCATCCTCCTTCTCCACTTTGCATTGCTTCAAGAGTAAAACAGTGTGCTTGAAATTTGTGAAGAAATCATTCAAAGTCTCGAAGTTGGAGGGTTGGAGAGACATGAGTTCATTTTCGAGCTGGTAAACCCTTAAGTCATCATGCTTTCCATATAGAGTCTCCAATTTGTCCCATATTTATTTTGGAGTCTTCAATTCTGTAATATGGAAGAGAAGGTCTCGGGAAATAGAGAGGCAAAAGAAATCGAAGGCTTCATCCTTCTTGTTCAAGAATATTGATTTTTCTGTGGCAGATCCAGGATCAACTTTAGTGTCCATGGTGACTCTAAAAATTCCTCTGCAGCGCAATTGAATCTCCATATCACCTTTGCATGAGTGGAAATTGTATGGAGTCAAGAGATCTACTAAGGAGGCCATCTGGATGCACTGGAGCGAATGCTTCACCTATAGAAACCTAAAAATCAAAATAGAAAGGAAAATATAAGTTCAGATAGCCTGCACATTTTAGGCTTTCCTCACACCCAGCATAGTCAATCAAGCAAGCTTGATCAACAATTTGTTTACTTGGGGTATTAAATGGTAAGCCTTGGCTTCTGGTGCAGTGATGGATTTTTGAGCTATTGCTCAAATTTCATGCAGAAATCTATCAAAAATCTTGTTTTGAGAGATAGAGATTCATCCCACTGTAAGATATAATACCCTATTAATCTTGTCTATTAATCTAGGAACAAAGAATCAATCTCATCAAGAATTAATCAACAAATAAATCATTAAATGGTGTAATAGGTCTACATGAATAGACCATTTGTCAATTCTCTTGAATGGTCTGGAGTGTGGCGATGGCCTTAACAGCCAATTGGCCACTAATTTCTTGTAATTTGTCAAGCTACTCACAGCACTTTTGTTGGCGTTCTTGTGCACGGGAAACTTGATGCTGTAGATCCTTAAGTTTTGTGGCCCAGGTGATCTACACCATCAGTGACATGGCCTTCAGCGATGTCTTCATGGTTGTTAGATGGACCTCTGCCTCTTGTACCTGCGTAGTCAGTTGATCAAGTTGCTCATCCTGAACAATACTTTGCCAAAACTGCATGGTCACCTCCATAGTAGTTTTAGCCTCTTGCTCCATAGTGCCAAACTGAGTGGAAATTTCTTCAGTGGAGGTCTTGCACTACGCAACCTGCTTCGGTGGTGTTGTGGGTTGTACCTAGGCCTAGAGCAATAAGTTATTATCTTGAAGTTGAACCAAAATTTTCCCCAATTTCTTGGTTATCTCGACTGATGTGAGCCCTATGTTGTTGTCAAAAATGTTTTGGTAGGAATTAGAAATAGCCTGCTCAAATTCCCTACACCAGCCACATAGTTGTACTTGTTCAATAATCAGGTATTCTTGCACCTTCTTGAGGTGGGTAATCTCTTCAGCAACCTTCCACTGCATATCAGCCTATGTCACCTTCAAATGGTTGATTTCTTGTAAATTTTCCTCTGTCAACTACACGCGGACCTAGTGCAACTCCTAAACTTCCTTCTATAGCTTCTCAGTGGTAATCTGGGACTGGACATAGCCCTCAGTCAAATATTTTTTCCATGCCTCCAATTCCAGTGCGGTGCCATGCTGCAACTCAACCAATGCTATAGATAATAGTTTGTTCAGATCCAAAGTCACGCTCTAGATTGGGTGCAACTGCTGGTGAACTTCCTCATTCCTGGCATCGATCACAGTCAGATAACCTTCCACTTTCCTAGCTTAGGGCTCAGTGTTGAGCGATGGTGTCCTGCAGTAGAGGTCTTGCCGATGGTCATTTGGAAATAATATAAAAAATGGACTCTAGTCTATCTCTTACTGCACCAAATTCTTCATGTTTGGATTCATGGATCGCCATAGTCACAGTCGTAGATGAGTCCATGATGGCTTTGATAAGTCACTGCAGTTGGTATTCCATCCCCGATTTGGTACCACTACCCCCCTCATACTCCTGATGCTTTTTGGTGGGAGTCTCCTCCCGCATACACTATGTTGCATCTTTAGGATCCATCGATGACTCATCGTCAGATTCATGGGTGCTCAATTCCTACAAGGTAGGTTCTTTAGGGACATCTGGGGGTAGATCCATAGCTAACTCCTCTTGAATCAGCGTGATGCGCCAGTCCCCCAGCCAGTCTTGCACAATAGTATCCAAATATTTCATGGTGACTTTATAAGGAAATGGTAGCCACTGCCGATCAGGGTCCTTCCTTGCCTGACTATGAATGGAGTGGGGTCCAATAGAAAACCAAAGGATCCGTTGACACTTGGCAACATTGTAGGAAGCAAATCTAGGAATGACAATGGCGGTAGCTTGCACCAGTTCCCAATAGACCCAGAAATGAATGGCACAGTTCGCTTGTAGACTCATCTCTTCCACCCACCATAGGTTCTGATAGCAGGCACCGCTGCGAACCTTGACTGCCTCAACCACCATTGGTTAGTAGTCTTCAGGTTCCATCCAAGCAACAAGAGTGATAAGAATTGACAGCCAACTATAGGAAAAAGGCCGTCAGGTCTGAGCAGCAAGCGCATCTTCAAGCAACTGATTTAACAAAAATAGAGACCAATTCATTTGTACTCCCTCAGCACATTTCTGGGCACTGACGACAACACCCGAATTGCATTGGACTGTTTGATTGCTGCAAACAATGTTGTTGGCTAGAATTCTTATGCTAATGCACATCGCCTATGAGTTAATGATGTCAAAGTGATAAGCACACCATCCCATTTTAAACCAAAAAGCTCCTTTAGCTACTTGGCAAGTCTCTTGTCCGTATCTCCTCCACAAATATACTGCATCGGGTCCTCCCCAGCCTTTGGCAAGCCAGTAATGCTTGCAATAAAGTTGACTATAACCGGGATTGGCATAGTCAGCCAAAGCATCCCTTCATGGAAACACGCCAATAGTTGCTTCACACATGCATGTGCTTCATTCAAGTGGCTAAAATGGGGCATATTGATGAGCCCCAATAACCCAAACTTGTCTAACCCGCTAGCCCATGGTTTCAAAATTTGTCGAATGGGGCTGTCAGGTCCCATAAGGATGGATTCATATGGCTCGTCACGAACATATTTAAGTAAGAGCAGGTCATGATCGTCAAACTTGAGCCTGATCAATGCGGGGATGATATCGATTGAGCACGTCATCCCTTCCAGCAGCTCTAGCAACTTGGGTAGGTACTTTTGATTTTTTGGTAGCTACTGTGGATTGGATCCTGGACATGTAGTAGTGACGTATCCCAAAATATCATGAACCGAGACACCCTGTGGTGCCATGGAATCAAAATCTCCTGAGGTCGATGGCCCAATCTATCGAATTCCTTCTCCCTGCATTCTCACAAATGTGCAAGTTTTCCTCTTCTCTGGTGGCGTAGGAATGGGTCTCTGAGTCTACCACTTCCGCTTAGGAATGGACAACAAACCCACTAGCATACTCATGATTTCTTCTTCCACAGCCATGGGCTGGATGGGGGACTTGTACTCATTGGAAATTTCTATAGCGTCAAGGACGCTCAGCATCCATTACCCCTCAAAACCTAAAAATACAATCAACAGCTCGAAATGCACTTCACTCAACACTCTTCACAAAATTTCCCGTCTACTTTTGCTCATGCAACTGAAAAATTCCATTCGACGTATCCCATTTGGTGTTTTTTGGACACTTCCAATCCAAATTCATCATTACCAAATCTAACTGCACTATTGTTTCTAAATTGGATCTTAATGATGCCAAATCCATCGACGATCTTATTTTTCTAACCACCGGATCACCCATTAATTCGAGTCGCTTCAACAAGCGCCGCTGGCCAACTGATTTAACTACCTGCATTTATTACTTTATTTGACCACCCCATAGCCCAACAACTATTGAAAATGGTCAACCGATTACCACTAATAATTTCAACCTTGCGCAACCTCTTCCCCAGGGCTCGCCCTACTGTGCTGAACTAAAATCGTCCTCTTTTTTTTCAACACTTCATGTTGTGCGCATCGCCGGCCCTGTTCTATAGGGATTCAAGCAAATCTCATGAATGAGCTTCAGCAACATTGCACCATCTAATTGTTGTAACTGAATTGCACCACCAGATGTAATGGAATGAACAAGATAGGGATGTAACTAGTGCATTTGTAACTTATCTGGATGCTTGATGAACTTACTATCGTATAAAATCACAAATCTCTTATCGCAAACTATTTTTGCTTAATATGGAAATCATGCCATGCCTTTTGTCGATCATTCGCAACCTGTTGATGGAAGCCTGTGATAAAATGATCTTGTTCAAGATGAATCAATTGTGCAACATGTTCTTCTAATGCCTCTGCATCATCCATGCCCGTCGTTGCGAGAATGCGCAAGCTAGGAACAATATACTCCATAAGCATGACTGCCTCTTTCCCATAAACCAACTTAAATGGTGTCTGACCTGTTAGCCATTTGCAAGTAGTGCGATAGGCCCATAGAACTGCAGAAATTTTCAAATCCCAGTCATCGTGGTTATCGTTACATACCTTTGTTAGTGTTGTCTTCAAAATTTTGTTGAAGGCCTCAACAGTACCATTAGGATTCTAGGACACCCAAATCATGTCACATTGTTCTCAAAAATAAACCATGTTGATGTCGTAGTGGTACAATCAGTAACTGGTGCATCTTTCACCCACCGAGTTAGGTAGTCAGTTGCAGTAATAATATAGCAAGAGCAAGTGCATTACCTGGCGAATTGATAGGACCCAAAAAGTCTACAGCCCATTTATAAAATGGTTGCAGAGTCACCTACAGCACTAGCGGCATCTCATCCCTCTGCGATGGTTTAACAACCTGTTGGTAGACATCACAGCTCCTTACATAGTCTACGGCATCATTATGCAATGTGGGCCACCATAGCCCAACACGAAACAATTTTTCGTGCAGTAGCGCAGCCTTCATAGTGACCTCCCATGATTCCTGCATGTGCTTCTTCTAGAATGGGACCTTGTTCATGCGGTAAGACGCACCGTCACAAAATTTCATCTGGTCCAAGTTTATATAACTGTCTAGTAATTAGTTGAAAATCAGAGGCTTTTACGACCAGCTGCTTCTTTTAGCTAGTCGACATGTCTTCTGGGGCGACACCAGTAGACATGAACTAAATAGTTGGTGCATAGTGATCATCTATGACATCGACCCAGAACAATTGTGCATATGGCAAGCCATCATCAATATTGGTTGGTTCTTCACCATTCACAACTTGTGATGGATGATCCAGGCCAGCATTCAACTATACCGGCTTTACCACTATTTCAAAGTCAAACTCTTAGAACAAAAGAAACCACCTACAGATTCTCCCCCCCAACACAGGCT
This sequence comes from Pseudotsuga menziesii, assembly GCA_001517045.1. NCBI lineage: Eukaryota > Viridiplantae > Streptophyta > Pinopsida > Pinales > Pinaceae > Pseudotsuga > Pseudotsuga menziesii. The sequence goes on from LPNX010084008.1 coordinate 504,125, forward strand.
TATTGACCAGGTATTGTAAAGCAGAATTATCAGTGAACATTTTGAAATGTCCTCCCAACAAATAGTGCCTGAACTTTTGCATAGCATAAACCATCACCAGGACTTCCCTTTCGGTTGTGGTATAATTTTGTTCAACAAATGATAACTTCCTACTAGCATATGCTATTAGATGATCCAAGTCGTCTTCGCCTGGCTACGCAAGAACAACCCCCAGCACAGTAGAAGAGGCATCAACATGCACATTGAATTATTTATTCCAATCAGGGAAAACCAGTATTAGCATAGAGGTCATCTTGGGCTTCAAGGTGTCGAAGCTTCCTTGACATTTCAGAGTCCATTCAAACGTAGTGTCTTTTTTTAATAGCTTTTCCATGGGAGTGGTAATCATAGCGTATCCTCTAATAAACTTGCAATAGTAGCCCATATGTCCCACTATTTCCTGGAGCATCTTTACATTCATTGATGGTGGTAAACTAAGGATCAGCACAATATTTTCCTGATCTACCAACATACATTTTTTGCATATGATGTTCCCGAGTAGCATGCCAAAGAGTGCACATAAAATACATTTTTTTGAATTCAATGCAATCTGATGTTGTTTACACCGTTCCAGCATCAATCGCAGATTGTCTAGATGGTCTCTAATCAGGCCATAGATGGTCCAGTCATCCATATATTCTTGTAGGAATTTTTGAATAAAATGTTTCAATACAACGACAAATACATGGGAGAATACATCGGATGCATTCTTCAGCCCAAATGTCATGACGGTATATTGAAAAAATCCCCACTTAGTGACAAACATAGTCTTATCACGATCCTCCTTCGCAATTTGGATCTGGAGGTATCCTGAAAAGCCATATGTGAAGGAATATATCTCTTGGCCACCTACACCTTCCAGGACTTCATCTGTTAAAGGGGTCAGTAACGGATCGTGTATACATGCATCATCCAAACTTCACAAATCAACACAAATGCATATTTCACTAGTCTTCTTGTCTTGGACCACCATCGGGCTTATCAACTCTGATTCTTCTATAGGTTCAATGATCCTAGCATCGAGCATCCTATCAAGCTTAGATTTCACGTGATCCTTGTATCATGGGTTCAGTCTATATGGCCTCTGGCATATTGGTTGTGCATCTATTTTGAGTGGAATCTTCATTTCCCCCAAGTCACCGAGTATCCCCTTCATTTCTGAAAAGCGTGTTGGGAAAAGGCCCTGGAATTCATGCAGTAGATCTGTGATTTTGAACATCATCTCTTCACCCCAATAGTCCCCGACATTAGCAAATTTTGGATTCTCTGTCGAACCAATGTTAACTTTCCAGATCCTCAGCGGCTAATTCATTGAGTCTGTTAGTATGTCGGGAGCTGCAACACCATGGATTCCTTTGGAATCTAGAATATTAACATTCTGCAGCTTGTCATCATCTTCAGGTTCCCTAGAAAAGTTGTAGCATATCATCATGGATTGGATGGAGCAATTTGCATGCAGATCAACAAGGTATGCAACAAGGATGACTTTTAGTACTATGTCACGGATAATGTGTAAATCATTACATACCTTAGGTTTGGCATCCTGGAAGCCAAATGTTTGTACAAAGGAAACCGACAATTCCTCCCAAGTGGTAATGGTTCTGTGCAATTCTTCTTTCACATACCAGGATATTGGCATCTCTTCTAGAGTATGACAAAAAGCATGAACCCGCTCATCTCCGAGGAACAATGTCCATAACGTTTGACACTCTATCAAATGACTGGTGGGGTCATTTCGTCCGTCATATCTTCCAGCATGATAAACCTCTACATCTCCAAAGTAGACCATCATCAATCTGAGGCACTTCTCCTAGTCATGGATCATCCATTTGTGTGTTTCCCACCATCGAACTGGAGTAGCCTTCATTACTATATCAAGAGCCACTATCCTTTGCGATTCAAACACCCTCTCTTCAAATACCTAGAAGAACTCTGATATCCTCGATAGTCCTTCATAAATAGGCAACTCGATTGTCTCAGTCGCAACATGTCCAAGAGACTGTGTAATCAACCCACATTTTCTGAATGATATTTCATGCAATCGATTCTACCAATTTTATAGAGCATCTTCAGAATCAGAGGATGTGAAACTTGCTATTTTCCATCCAAGTTATCCATCACCAGTAGGATGGATACAATCCTCAGATATGTTATAAGCATGATCCCAACTTCTCTCGACTTCATCCTTTATAGGTTCAATATATCGTCGCCCTTCCCGACACGAACTCATCCTCCTCCTTGGCCAAATCCTCCTCCTCGACCTATGAACCCTCTATGGAATCCTCCTCGGACTCCTCCTTGCTGATACTGCGGTTGGGCCATTTGTTGCTATGGTGGGTTAGGTTGCTACTGGACATAGTGCATGGCTTAAACATATTGTGGCTGATTATACCGTAGTCATGATGCCTGGTTATACTGTATTTGTGCCACCATTTACAACTATGGTGCGAACTGCGGCTGTGCTATAAATTGTTGTTGTGGTTTCGCAGGGACAAACTGCAACGAAGGCGGTTATGTATACGGTACCTGTGCTGCTGGTTGTACTACTTGCGATTGTTCTTACATTGTTCGAGGGTCCTTCCCTTTCACAAAGTATGAATCATACATCCTTTCATGGAGCAAATCATAAGCACGACAGTTTTTGTTGTCATGTCCAATTTAGCGACAAAATGTATAGTACAAACTTTTTGCTTTGGTAACCATCTTTTGCATGTAATCATAGTTCTTGTGTCGATGCCCATAGACCTGAAAAATGTGACACCATGGTGGACCAGCACCACTCAATGGATTGGGGGGTCCTGACAACAAATAATTCAGAAACGTTAGGAAAGTACCCTTGGTATGTCTGCTTGCATGGAAATGGGTGCACCAAAGATCATCGTGATTTTCCTTATCCTTTTTTATGTCTTGCAATTGTAGCATTAAATTGGACAACTGTGCCTCAATCTCATTCATTCCAACGATGGTTTCCCCTACCGGCGATGCCTCCAATTTCATCGCAGTCTCTAGAGCCTCGCTCTCTATTGCAATCTTTTGCTACATTAATGATTGTCGGATATGAGGGAAAAGCACCGCAATAAACCATTCTTTATGTTGAACATCGCTTATCTAAAAATTGATTCGAGCCATCAATGTCATAAATTGCTGATCAAAATCCCAAATCATTTCATTGGGGAATTGTTTGATCTCTTTTAATTCATTAATGTACTGAGCTTCGGATTTCAGCTTCTTAAATTCCTCAAATAGCCCTGTTCTGATATTGTCCAATGTTTTTGTAGTACCTCCCTGAGGAACCCGTGTGAATCTCATAAACCATTCCAACATGCAGCCCCTCAGAGTAGTGGCTAGCTGACGTTTCTTGACATTTTTATCGATAGTTTGTCGAGCAGTCCAGATCGCTTCACATAAGAACCAGTACTGATCTGGATCATCGGTGCCATTTCCATTGAATATCGGCAACTTCATTTCATTCCCTGCCATTTTGTACCTTCTTCCTCTTGCTGGTGCTCTATTACTAGACTGTTACTGACACGTCGGGCAAGTCGATGTAGAATGCGCGTTCCTTCCTTGTGTTGGATTAGTGCACAGAGGAGTAGACATGTTACTACTGGGGTTTGATCCTATCATTCTTATAGCTGTATCCTGGGCCTTTATTTCCTTGTCATCACAAAAAGGTTGATTTGTCTCGTGTAGCTATTCTTCGCGGCATCACACTTCGAATTTAGCAGGACCTTCTCCCGTCCTCTGCCTCTTTTCTCGAAACCTTGCTCCTCCCCTCGTACAAGCACTTGTTTATTTGGATACCTTTACATTCTCATTAGAATTCATTCCCATATACCCCTTACTTCTGTGGAAATTGAACCCAAGAGATAGAACAATTACACTCACAAAATTGCTAATCAAACATGCAAAATTAATATCAAAGGAGACTAAAATTGGAGCATAACACTAATCTGTATTGAATAAGTGTACACTAGCCAACCTTGTGAAGTAATAGGTTGTTTCAATATATAATTATATGAGATATTTGAATGCATAAGGATTCCATTTGAAAAGTTTCAAAATTAGGCTTAGTAAATCTAGTCAAATCCCCCATTGGTGCATAAAGCAGTTATCAAGTCCACGGAGATGATGATGAATTGGCTAATTCAAGTAGGAAAGATAATGAGGGATGGAAAGAAAACTCATACATGCTTTTATTAGGAGAAAATTAAGGAGGATGATGTGGGAAAAAAACAAGTCAACTACACCTAGTCTAGCTTTTCCTTTTTCCTTAATTCTCAATAAAATAGACAGCTTTTCGGAAAAAATCATATATGCGCTTTGGAGGATATGGAATGAAGAAGACATGCTAAATATGGTTTCCAAGAGGTTTCCCAAGTGCTCCATGACTCAGTTTTAGCAAGTGTTGACTTCTAGGACATGTAGAAGACAGCTAGCATAGCGTGGAATCTAGGAGACTAGGTAATAAGGCAAAAACGATTTAATTAATGTGTAAGGTAGGTGACTATGGGTTGATTATTCTAAAACCCCCCCTTAAGCCTAAATTTGTGAGTAAATATCATAAAAATATAGGGCCTAGCAACAAGGCTTAGTCACCCTTTACATACTGCTTGTCCATACAACCAAGGAAAGATGCAAAAACCCAGTGGGAAAATCCTCCCTTAAACATGGACAGAAAAAAAAAATTTGGAAATATTGTCAGCAATCATGCTTCATAGCATGATCAGCAATACCTAGCCGTGATTTGAGATATTGAATGTCTTCTCACAAAAATATTTGGTGAAGATGTCTGCTACTTGTTCTGAAGATGCACATAAGAGTAGATGAATGATACCATCATGCACAAGCTGTTTGATGTAGTGCATATGGATCTCAATGTGTTTAGTTCACTGTCTCTGAACTAGATCATTGAATATTTTAATGGTGCTCTGATTATCAGAATATATAATAGTTGAAAACTCTGATTCGAAGCCACATTCTCCAAGTATTCCCTGCAACCACAAACATTGAGTTTTTGCATGTACAACTCCTCTATACTCTAATTCTGTAGATGAGAGTGCTATGGCACTCTACTTCTTGCTTGACCAGTTGTTTGGTCCTTCTACAAGCATGAACACATATCTTGATGTTGAATTTTGATCTGTGTTGTCACCTGCCCAATCACTGTTAGTAAACCCAATCAAATCAAGATCAGATTTTGCTTTCTAGAAGATCCCATGAGTTCTTGTTCCTTAAACAAAGTTAAGGATACTTTTGTCTTCACTCTAGTGGATCTCATGAGGCTGATCCATGTATCTTGAAGCAACATTAACTACATAATATATATCAGGTTGAGTGTGTGTAATATAAATAAAACACCCAATCAACTTCCTATATAGTGTATTATTTACCATAGGAGAAGAACCTACTTCTTCAAGCTTAACTCCTGAAGGGAAGGGAGTCTTGTTTGGCTTGCAATATTTCATGTTGAAATTTTTCAGCAAATCTAAGGAATACTTGGACTGATGTACTTTTATTCCATGTTGAGATTGAGCAATTTTGAGACCCAAGAATTGGCTCAACAATCTCAAATCTATCATAGAAAATGCATGGTTCATTGCATCCTTCAAGGAGGAAATCTCTTTCTTTGAACTTCCTGTAATCAGAAGGTCATCCACATACAAGACAATAATCATCAGAGAACCATGAATCAGCTTCAAATACACATTAGGATCAGACTTGCATCTTACAAAACTTAATGAAAGCAGAAAGCCATCAATCTTGGCATACCAAGCCCTGGGGGCTTGCTTAATCCCATACAATGATTTCTTTAACTTGCACACTAAAGATGGATTAGAAACAAACCATTTAGGTTGATTCATGTAAATCTATTTATTGATATCTCCATTTAGGAAAGCACACTTCACATCCATGTGATGTACCTCCCACTGCTTCTAAGCTGCAATGGCTAAAGCTAGCCTTATGGAGTCCATCTTTTCCACTGGTGCAAAGGTTTAATTGTATTCAATACCATGTACTTGTGAGTATCCCTTGGCTACCAATATTTCCTTATATTTCAAAGGTGAAGCATCAGCAACAAACTTAGTCTTGAAAACCCACTTACATTGAACTAGCTTCCTCCCTGGGGGAAGATCAACCAGTTCCCAAGTGTTGTTCTTTTGGAGCGAGCTGAATTCTTCTTTCATGGCTGTTTTACATATTGGATCATGTGCTGCATCTTCATATGTATTTGGATATTATTCAACCATCATATAGCACTTCTCAGCAAATAAAGGGTCTTTCATACAAAGGGCACTCTCAAACTGAGATCTAGTCCTCCTAGTGTCACTAGGATTTCCAGCTAGTTCCCCAGTTGCATGAATGGTATTTTATGCCCATTTTGGTCTTGTAGGACTGTCAATATCTACAATCAAATCATAATTATCAGACATATCAGAATCACAAAACTCATTAGTCTCTCCACTTACAATCAATGGATCTGGTGGTGAAGAAGACTCTCCAACTTCAACTGCTACTAAAGGCTCTTCTTGGAACTGAACACTTCTTTCAATGAAAGATTTGTTATTGATAAATATTATCAGCTTGTACCCTTTTGAATATTCATAATACCCAACAAATAGACATTCTTGTCTTTGTGGCTACAAAGCCTTTCTCTTTTCAATTGGAATTCTAGCCCAAGCCTTTGAGTCAAAAATCCTGAAATGGGTCACATATGGCTTGTGCCCACTCCAAGATTTGAAAGGAGTCATACCATAAATATTCTTATGAGGCACCTATTATAGATGTATGATGCATATTTTATAGCCTCAGCCTGAAACTTTGGTGGAAAATTCTTAGCCTCTATCATACAGGTTGCCATCTCCTTTAGTGACATGTTCTTTCTCTTAGAAACACCATTTTGCTGTGGTGTGTAAGGGATTGAATGCTGCATATGAATACCTACATATTTACAATATTGAATGAAATTAATACTTGAAATACTCACCACCATTTTCAGGACTGAGGATCTTGAGTTTCCTCCCAGACTGGTTTTCAACAAAGCCTTTAAATACTTTGAAGAGGTCAAAAACTTCATACTTATGCTTTAGGAAGTAAACCCAACAATACCTGGAAAAGTCATCTATAAAGGTCAGTGCATATTTGGCTTGACTCATGGACATATGAGGAAATGGACCAGCAATGTCACTATGGATCAACTCAAGAGGTGCAGAGGTTCTCTCATGATTAGCTCTCTCAAATTTGTGCTCTGGGTGTTTTCCTAGGATACAACCTTGACAGACTCCCTTGGAAAAATTGATATTTGGTAACCCTATGACCATATCATTTTCACTCAAATCAGAAATATACTTGTAGTTAATATAGCTAAATATTTCATGCCAAATCTTGCTTTCCTCATTAGCATGAATCCGAAGAGCAGAGGGGTTTGAGTAGGGTAGAAAATGGGAAAACATGTACACCTTCGAAGTGTGAAGAAAAACACCTTTTTATATGACTTTACCATTTGAAATCTCAGTGATTTCAACATCATCAAGGGAGAATATGACCTTCTTTGGAGACCCAGTGTGAGTCATATGATACACTGACAAGATATTAGAGGAAATACTTGGAACATACAACACATTATTGAACTTACCATGGTCAAGATCAATCCTTCCTTTCCCTAAACTGTCAGTGAGAGATTCATCTCCCAAAACTATTAGTGAACCTTTCGACATGTCAAGAGAGTAGAATGCCTCTTTTGTCAAAACCATATGTCTAGAATCTCCAGAGTCTATGATGAAGCTAGGTGAGCTTCATGTGCCAGCAACCAAGGCATGTACTCTCTCTCTGACCTCTGAATTTGATCCTCCTTCCCTCTTCTTTGAGAAATCAGGAAGGGAGATGTTATTCTTCTCCAAGAGTTGGGTGAACATGTTAATTTGCTTCTTCATACAAGAGCTCTCAGGATGATAGCCCTTACTGTAGTATGTGCACTTGCTCATTTCCCCTTTGTTATTCTTCTTCTGGAAGTTCTTCTTGGAACCTTGGGGCTCCTCTTGAAACTTGTTCTTGTCTCTCTTTTTCTCAGGTGTCTTTTTAGCTTTTTTTTTGCTTTTTGAATCCACCCTTGAATCTCCAGCAACCAAAGCTTGGTATTTGGAAGGTTTGATGGTGCCCATCGTCACCAACTTATGTTGTTCCTGTGTGAGGGATTCCATGAACTATGCAAGCTTAGTCATCTTCCAGGCTTGAGCTATCAACTTGGTGGAATGGAAGGTTGAAACAAACACTGAATAGTTAGGGCCAAGCTTTGAGAGTATGGCCAAAACTAGTTACTCTTCCTTCTTTTCAATCCCACATTGTTTTAGCTACAAAACAAGGGCTTTAAACTTGGAAAAATAGAGTTGCAAGGATCCAAAGCTATTGGGACTCAAGTAGATCAGCTAATTATGAATTTGATGTCCTATAATCTCATATGTCTTACCAAAAATCTCTACAATCTTATCCCACACTTCATTCGGTGATGTCAATCCATCAAGATGGAAGAGGAGGTATCTTGAAATGCTTAGAAACAAACGATGAGAGGCCTCATCCCTCTTGTTGTGCCATTTGATTTTCTCTGCAGTTGCATTGGGATCTTCCTTAGTTTCCATAGTAATCTTGTAGAGACCTTTCGATCTCAACAATATCTCCATCTCAGCTTTCCACTCAAAGAAATTGAATGGAGTCAAGATGATCTTTTGAGATTGGTTCATAGCTCAGAAAATGTGCCCTTGAGTCAGTAGAATATGCTCCCAGTCAATATGTCAAACCTACAATAGAAATATGGAAGGAGAGAAATTGATTTAAAAAGTCTTTGATACCATGTGAAAATTGAACCCAAGAGATGGAACAATTACACTCACAAAATTGCTAATCAAACATGCAAAATTAACATCAAAGGAGACTGAAATTGGAGCATAACACTAATATTTATTGAATAAGTGTACAATAGCCAACATTGTGAAGTAATAGGATACTGAAATATATAATTACATGAGATATTTGAATGCATAAGGATGGCATTCGAAAAGGTCAAAAAGTAAGCTTACTAAATCTAGTCAAATCCTCCATAGGTGCATAAAGCAGTTTCCAAATTCACCAATATGCTCATGAATTGGATAATTCAAGTAGGAAATATAATGAGGGATGGAAAGAAAACTCATACATGCTTTTATTAGTATAAAAGGAGGGAGGATGATGTGGGAAAAAAACAAGTCAACTACACCTAGTCTAGCTTTTCCTTTTGCCTTAATTCTCAATAAAACGAGTAGCTTTTTAGAGAAAGCATATATGCAATTTGGACGATATGGAATAAATAATACATGCTAAATATGGTTTCCATGAGGTTTCCAAGTGCTCCATGACTTAGTTTTAGCAAGTGTTGACTTCTAGGACATGTAGAAGGCAACTAACATAGAGTGGAATCTAGGAGACTAGGTAATAAGACAAAAATGATTTAATTAATGTTTAAAGTAGGTAACTATGGGTTGATTATTCTAAAAAATTCCTTATGCATTTCCCCCTTTTTTTTGTAGTACCTACATCCCCTGCACACCAGAGGTGCACTACTCTTGGTCCATTTTTAGGATACCCTTTTCACAGACTAGTTTCTTAATCGATAGTTGTAGTGATAATAACAATCTTCCACATGGTCCACTGAGAAACTCCCTTTTCGCTTCACTAAAATATTTATTAGTATCAAGGGAAAACTCAGTGATGTATCCTTCTATGATACTATCCAACCATACCTCAACTTCTGGTGATGCCTTTTTGTTGCTTTCTTGTAGCTCCTAGATTAATTATGGGGTCCAAAATGTTGGCTCTCCTCCTTGAACATTTGTCTTCCACTTAGCGAAATTCTCCAAACATTCATGCAAGAGTACATGGAATTCACAAAAGAACCATTCATGGGATTGTCATGGATATATCTATCCAACCGTTGGCTCGTCGAAAGCTTAGGATTCTATTTTTCGGCTTCAGAAAACTCCCGCAACTTCAGATCAAACCATCCCTTGATCTTTGATCGAGTCAGATGCTGGAAAATATCCTCCTCTTATTTGCAACTCGGTCTCAGCAACATAAACATTTGTTGGTGAATCCCACCAACAATTATTCGTCGATAAGGGTTCCTACTCTGTCGATTCTCTACAGCGCAATCTCCCCGAGCACCGGCCTAGATAGGTTTTACCCTGCCCAGCAACGTTTGCGGAGCAGATGAGGTCTCATCCGAGGCATTCAAGGGAGAGCTTTCAAAACTGAGTTTCTGATAGAGGGAGAGGAGGATATGGGTATTTGATGGAGGGACACCATAACTTATGCAATCATCACATCCTCACACGGTATCACAATATCACAACATTATATAGGGAACACCATTACTCACAGCGCATCAAACAGTTACAAAAACATAGATTGCATCAACATAAAAGCAATAGATTGCATCACTATAATAGAAAAATATTGAATCACATTGATATTATGCCATTGTAACAAAACAGAGTCGCAACATCATACCAGTTCTATAACAATAGACAATAATTGAACCATACTCATCGCATCATATTAACCTTGCACAAATGTACCACATTACACAACTCTTCTCCAAAACTAGAGACTACATACATCAGGAAGAAACCAAGATAAAATCACAGTTAAGATAGAAAATTCTCCATAAAACAGATTGCACCAGATCTTATCCATACAATCGCACTCAATCACTCTCCAATCTCCTAAAAAATAGATCTATAAATAGGATTAAGCCTTTGCATTGAGGGTCCACTACTAATTGACTTCTAACTGCTACTGACCTATTGCAACAAAACATGGTCAAAATATACATAAAATATTCAAAAAGCGGTTATTCTTCTACTTATCACGCCGGTCTGCCCTTGCGTGGTACCACATGAGCTTGTGCAGCTGCTGCGACGCTACGCAACAAACTTTCCCCAAAGCCCTTGCCAACACAAGCTCACAAAGAAAATGAAAGCTTGGGAAACACTATATTCTCCAAGGGATAAAGGGATGTAGACTCAAGTATAAGAAAAACTGAGGCAACAATGGACTATAGTTTCCTTACTCTTCAAATTCTCCTCCTTCAATGTATCCAAGGGGTTCCTTATATAGCACTCCAAATAGATAATGGAGGGTCGAATCCAAGTGTTCTCAAGGTATTTGGAAGGCCAAGAGTCAAGTTACTTAGACTCAAATGAGGAAAAATCCAAAAATATTTTTTTATTTTGCACACATCTCGATGTACACGGGTTTCAGGACATAAGCTGTGTATACACGCGAGTATTGCTTTAAAAGTTGTGTATAGGTATAAACAGGAATTTTTTGGGCATGATATTGGAGCATCAAAGCATAATATAAGTCCATGGGGTCCAAAGAGTCTATCGAGGGACAAGGAATTCCATAAATGTGTGATCTACCGGGTGTGGTAAAATCAGCTATAACAGCCACCAAGAGGTCAAATTTGGATGTTAGATGAATCCATTCAAGTTGGGGAAAATGGGAGCATGAAGAGGAAGACAAGTGTCATGAGAGTTACTAAACCACCAAGATGAGTTGGAGGAATCCCATGGAGGGAATTTATACCTTAGGAGGCCTCATGAAGTTAATAAAATGATGTCATGAGGAAGGAGAATGGATTTTATTCATTTGTTAATTGACCTTTGGAATTTTGGAGAGCTTTTGCTTGTCCATTGCACGGTGAATGTTCACTATCCCTACTTGTGAATGAATTTCAAGGGAGTTTGATATATTTCCAATTTGGTTGATGGAGAGGCCATTCAAATCTCTCATTGGAGCTTAATGAAGGAGTTTTAGTTGTAGGTTGAAGGACCATACAATTGAATTCTCATCTATTCCCCTATTCTCTCATTCCTTCTTCTCCATTCCTGTAACAACACCCAAAATCCCATAGTAAAAAAACATTTAACTCATAAGGTCATTCTAATACCAAAAATATTTTCACCTAATATAAAATTTAAATCTGAATACTTTGACTAAGATTGTTGTAATAATTATTCGTATTATTTTGTTCTCGAATTACAGTTTCCAAGTACTATGCTAGCTTACTTGCTTTTGAATTTCACATGTTCTGGTTTGCTTGACATAAGTTATGCTTTGTGTGCTTGTTTTGTTTTGTGTAAGGATGTTTTCTGTCATGATTAAACCTTGCTTACAAGTTCTATATTGAATACCAGGTTAAAAGGTGAATAGGTCTTACTTAGCCTATCGGCTAAAGCATATCCTATTTTTTTTTATGCAGGTGTTTTTGTGGAGAGATTGTCTGGTGTTCAAACATATAAGAGTCCAAGGTGTGGACACTAGGGGGACCCTAACCATGCTAAGGGTTTGACAATAAAAACAAGTAAATCATTGAACTGTGCCATGTTCCTTTAGCATATACTAGAGCTATCTTTCAAAACACATAAAACATAGTTGTATCATAAGAAGCTATACAAAATTCAAGGATGTTCGAACTATGGAGATGTGGGTAAACATCTCACATTATGTGGAGGTAGATGGGGTCATGAAAGTGACCATATGAAGAGTACCTTATTGATTTCCATCTAGATGAGGGTTTTACCCTATTCGATCTCTAGGGTTTTGCATTCTGCACTTTCTTTTGTGTTGTGGGCTTGGGGGAGAGCTGAAGGCTCTCCGCCCCTTCATCATTTGAATCTGTTGTTGTGCTATTCATCTTTGTGTTCACCATGCCAATGATGTTGGCTCCTTTCATCAGCTTCTCATGGAGATTCATGTCTTTACAAGTGTTATCTCCCAAACAAATTTATTTCGATAGTATGAAGAATTTAATTCACACAAAGAGTGATATGAATATCGCGGAGAGTTTGAAATCCTCTATTTTTTATGAAAATTTCACAAGTTGTAGATTTCGGTGGCTTGGGTGAGGATCAAAACATCTCATTAGCCACTGAAAGTTGGAAGATAAATGAACAGGTGGAAAACCCCTTCGGTGGTTAGCCGTATTGCTAAATTTTCACTGCAATCGGAATATTTTTAAACAGTGATTGGAGGTGTAGTCCTCTATTACGACGATGCTTCAAAGTTTTAGTCCATTGCGGTGCCGCCACTTCAGAGAATCTAGTGATTTAAAGTTCCAAAGGTTAGTAGTTTGGAGTTTCCATCCCCGACGAAGAGTTTAGTGGCTAGAGTGTCCGATTGCCGACAGATTAGTGGTTAGTCTTTCCAATCGACGATGCTTAGAAATTAGTGATTTGACCGCCAAAACCGTGGCAACATTCAAGTCTAAGGTACCAATGGTTAGTGGCTTGAACTTCCAATTTCCAATCGTGAAGCTAGTGATTTGAGATGCTGACACTATGGCAATGTTCAGGTCTAAGGCATCGATGGGATAGTGGCTAGAGCTTTTGATTTTCGATCATGAATCTAATGGTTTAAAGCTCTGAAATAGCAGCAACGTTCTGGTCTAAGGCATCGACGGGCTAGAAGATAGAGCTTATGATCACCTATGAAGAAAATGTTGTGACGTTAGTCATTTGAGGCACCAACACTACGGAAACATTGAGACTTGGGGCACCGATTGGCCAGAAGACAGAGCTTTCGATCGTCGATGAAGAAGTCATCACGACGTTAGTCATTTGAGGTGCCGACACTGTGACAGAATTGAGGATTAATGCACCGATGAATATAGGACATAGCTTTCAATCGACGATCGTGGCAACAAGGTAGAAAACTTAGGCAGATTAAATAAGAAAGGTCACTTCAGTTAACCGCCGAAACACTAGCTTTTGGTGACAATTTCACACTAAACCATTAGTGGTGATTATTAGTGACTACTGCAGTTATTTAGTATTCACTGAGTGAACTAGATATTCAAAATATATAGACAAATAGTTATCTAGGGGTTTAAACCCTAATCTGAAAAACTATCACTTTTGAGTATTTTTGTGAAAACAGATCAAAGTTTCAAGATCTGTCATTTTTTGTAGAAGGCTATAAAGCCCATGATCAATTTTATAATAAAGGTTCAACTTTGGGGATTTATGAGCCAATAATGCTTTCAAGCTTCTCATTTTACTTATTCATGATATTAGCTCTTTTATTGTGATTTGTTTAATCATCATCTCTTTCTTTACTATATTTATGCCTGAATGTGTATTTAGGTCATTTTTAGATTGATTAATAAGCTGATAGTTCTCATCCTATTGGTTTATTAATGATATTTGATTTATAAATACAATCCTCATTAGGATTTAGCCATTTATATGCATGTGTTTTGTATGTAAGTTTGCTAGCCTGGTGAGTTCTCCATCCCCACACCTTATTGTTGAACTTCTGATCAATTGCAACTAAAAGTCATGTAAACAAGTGAGTTTTATGCATGTCTTGAGAGTGGAAAGGTTATATAGGTTAACTGACTTGATCCATATCAGAAAACCCTAATTTTTTTTAAGTTACCAGGCATCCTCGAGCTACAACCTAGATGAGTTTCTTGGAGTGATAACAAACTGGCGTCGTTGCCGAGAAGAGGGGATTGAAGCTCAGCTTGCCTTTGAGATGACATAGATCCATGCTTTGATGATAGACAAATATTGGACATTATTATGGTTGTAATCATCTATCTGGTGATTCCATTGATATAAGGTGGATTTAGGAAGACCAAGTACTAGAGCAGACCCAAAGGGGCCACCAGCAACACCTATTTCAGATCTAGAATAAATTTTGAGGAAATCTAGGGCTTTACTAAGACAAACGAGGAGTACTACACAAAAAGCTACATCAAGTATTTCAAGAAATATTTCTGCTATTATTTATTCTGCTGAAACTCTTAATTCCCAAGAATTTTTAGACACATCAGAAAAATATAAGGGTTGGGCATCTTCAAGCACTGCTACTTATGAAAATCCAATCCCTAGTGACTCCAATGGGATAAGTATACCACCGCCTTCTCAGCAAGTCGCTTCATGAATGCTTCCTTCCACAACCCTGTCCATACCCATTTCCAATATGGCTACCCCTCAATTGACCAAGATGGAAAGGATCCTGGTAGCTAGGTATGCGCCCTTAATTCTGCCAAATCCTCTCGCAGCCATGCCTACTAGGGATTATCTCAAGTATATGCCTAAGTTTACAGGGGAAGGGGATTTCACTGCTGAAGAACATCTAGAGGATTTTTAGAACTATGCTAAAAATATTAACATAGAACAAGAAGATGTATGGACTAGGGTGTCTGTGCAAAGCCTAGATGGCTAGGCTAGGAAGTGGTTTAAGGAACTTCCTGCTAGATCAGTGGAAGACATAGAGGCCCTAGATGACATTTTCCTAAAGAATTGGGGAGAAAGGAGGGACCACCTCTACTATATCATAGAATTTAGCAACTTGAAAAGAGAAAATGGGGAGTCTATCTCCAGCTTTACCAAGAGATTCAACAATATGTACAACAAGATCCCTACTGAAATTAATCCCACTGATACCTTAGCTAGGATAACTTATGCAAATTCCTTTGACTCTAACTTCTGCTTACTTCTCAGATAAAGGAGGTCTACTTCCTTATCACTCATGTAGGATGCTGCCCTAGAAGTAGAGTCAAACATTCTGGAATCTTAGAAGGTAAAAGGGAAGATAGACAAGAAAAAGCATCCAACAAACTATAGTGGGGCTTCGGCATTAGAGAACAAGATTGAAAAAATCACCAAACTCTTAGATAACCTGACTACTAAAATGTCTAAATTGAAGGACCAAGGAAATCTACCTACGAGAGGTAAAGGGCCAAGTGACTTTGCTCCTCAAAACCCAAATTTTGTTCCTTATAGAAGAGGAAACCCCCCAGTTCAGATTCTCAGAAGAGAGAGAAATCAAGGGGAATATCAGAGGATAAGAGATCTATTTCAAAATGATATATTAGAACAAGAGCCATAATTCATTGAAGAAGAAGGAGAAGCTGAAGACAATATCCATTGCATGGAGGATGAGGTGGACTATACTTTTCTGACACAAGAAGAATATCAGGAAGCCTTGAATGATGAGAAGATCACTGAAGAGGATATCTATCAAGATGATGGCCAGGGAGGTTACAAACTAAGGTCTAGGTTAGTTGCTCCCCTCAAGAAGAATGCTATACCTATCAAGAAGCTGGCTGCACCAGCTAGAAAGGTTGTTGTTTTACCAAAGAAAGTGGTTGTCCCATCCAAAGCATTGCATAAATTAGCACCTTCAGTGACACCTGATCAAGTCCAACTCAAACCTACAGCTCTTGAGGTAAGGTTTCTAGATAGGCTGCATTATTCCTTCAACCTCGAGTCTAAAATTCAAAAATTGAAAATCCCTTTCCCTTTAATTGAGCTAATGAAGAATGATGCACTCAAAAACCTCCATTCTGAATTCCCTTCAGCCCAAGGTGTACATTGACACTGAATTTATGAACCTACAAGATGACAAGCCTATTGTAACCCTGTGCCCCATGATCGAAGACCTAAAGGACTCCTACCGACCATTCGATATATCCTTGAACATCCATGATAAAATCCTCCATAACTGTTTGCTGGATTCAGGATCCTCTCATAACCTAATTCCAAAGGCTGTGATGGGTGAGATTGGCCTCAGCATCACCAAGCCCTACCATGATTTATTCTTCTTTGACTCTAGGAATGTCAAGTGCTTGGGCCTCATCAAATACCTTGTTGTAAACTTAATTCAACTACCTTCAAAATGTGTAATGATGGACATTGTAGTGGTCGATATTCCTCCAAAATTCGACCTCTTGTTGTCTTGGTCATGGAGAAAAATACTAGGTTGCACCCTTCAGATGGATCTCACATATGCCACCATTCCCATGTTTGGAGGGGAGACTAAGAGGTTGTACATGGAAAATCAACTAGCGTACATTATAAGCAAGGAGAGCCACTCAGTCAATCACCCCATATACGCAGTGGACATTGATTTTGAGTCTTGCATTTTGCAAATAGATGATAATCAGCAGACATCCATTTAGCTCACTAAACCCACCCATCAACATCGTGAAGAAGTAACAACAGTGATCTGGACCATGTATTTCGATGGGGCTAGCACTCAAATCTTAGCAGGCGCGGGCGTACTATTGATCTCCCCATCTAAGGAAAACATTCACTTATCTTATAAGCTTGATTTCAAAACCACTAACAACGTAGCAGAATATGAATCCTTGCTGCTAGGAGTTAAAGCTTTTAAGGAGATGGGGATCATGTGTGTGAATATTTTTGGAGACCTAGACCTCATCATATAGCAGGTCAACAATGCTTTTCAGACAAAAAATATTAGATTGAATTCCTACATGGATGAGGTATGGAAACTCAGAGACTCCTTTATGTTTTTTGAACTGTCATATATTCCTAGGGATTTGAATCACTTGGCTGATTCCCTGGCCGTCTCTGGAAGTCTGTTTGTTCCTCCTTTACCCCCTAAGCTTAGCTATGATCTTAAGGTCAAGTATAGACCCTCTCTGCCAGAATGATGAGGAGCTTAATAAATTCCTTTAGTTAGTATATGAATTCTATGACATACACATAGACCAGGAAAACCTTAACAGGGAGGAATCCAAACAGCTCAAGTTAAAAGATAAAGTGAATGAGTAGAATATTGTCCAATTTCCCAGCAACTACATACCCTGAGGTCTAGTACCACTGGAAGAACTGTTTGATCACATTGACATCCCTCTCAAGCTTTCCAAAAAGGAGCTAGACCCTGCTATCCAAGAACAAAACATAGGCAGCCAAATCCGTTCCAAACTGATAAATCTTTCCATGGGGTTTAATGCTGATCATAAGTCTGAATTTTGCAGCTTGATAAAAGCATTTGCTGATGTTTTTTCCTGGGAGTATAGTGACCTAAAAACTTATGACACTGATATCATCCAACACATAATTCCTTTGGAGAAGGACACCATTCCTTTCAAACAGAAGCTAAAACCCATAAGCCCTCTCCTATTAACAGTGATTGAAAAAGAGATCCACAAGCTCCTTAAAGCAAAGATCATAGTTCCCCTCAGATATTCCAAGTGGATTGCAAACCTGGTAGTGGTAAGAAAGAAAAATGGAGAAATTAGGTTAAGTGGGGATTTTAGAAACCTGAACAAGTGTTCCAAGAAGGACAACTACCCATTGCCCAAAATGGAACACCTATTGCAGAAAGTCTCAGGGGGTAGAGTTATGTCCTTCCTTGATGGCTTCTCTGGATACAACCAAGTTGCTATGCACCCTGATGAACAAGAGAATAATACCTTTACCACCCCCTCGGGCACATTCATGTATGCTAAAATTCCATTTGGGCTAATGAATGCTGGGGCTACTTTTCAGAGAGCCATGGACCTCACTTTTGTAGGGATAAAAGATAAATTTGTGTTGATATATTTGGATGACTTAACAGTTTACTCTCACAGCCATCATGACCACTTGCATCATTTAAGGAAGGTATTTCTGAGGTGTAGAAGGTATGGAATATCATTGAACCCCAAGAATTCCCAGTTTGCACTCAAGGAAGGAAAGATCCTAGGCCACATAGTCTCAGCTGAAGGTGTAAAGATCGATCTGGTAAGGGTGGAAGCAATTCAACAGCTGTCAATACCAAGGTCAAAAAGAGACATTCAGTCCTTTTTAGGAAATATAAACGTTGTCAGGATATTCATTCCTAATTTCTTTGAGCTGGTAAAGCACATAACAGTCATGCTAAAATGGGATGCAGAAATAAAATGGACTGACCAGGTAAGAAAATCTTTTGAAGACATTAAGAAAGCCATCATGGGGGCTGCAACCCTGATTAGTCCCGACTACACCAAGGGTTTTTACATTTTCTCTTTTGCATCTTATGACACAGTGGCAATTGTACTATTACAAAGGAATGCTGAAGGTATTGATCATCCAATTGCTTTCTTCAGTACAACCCTGAGAGATGCTGAGCTAAAGTATGACCCAATTGAAAAACATGCTTATGCTCTCATAAATTTTTTGAAGACTTTCGGAATATACATCCTCCATGCAAAGTTCATTGCATATGTCCCTTCAGCTGCTGTGAAGGATGTTTTGACTTAACCTCACATTGATGGGAAGAGAGCTAAGTGGATTTCCAAACTCATTGAGTTTGATGTAGAGGTGAAACCCACCAAGCTGGTAAAGGGATTAGGTGTGGCCAAACTCATGGCCAAAGAAAACTGTGAACTAATGCAAATAAATTTCACATGTGTCAGATCAGCAAAGGTGCAGCCTATGGTAGCAGCTGAAACAGAAGTAAATCTAGATCAGAGTAATAGTCCATCAGTAGCTGAGAACATATCTTCATGTGAGTGGTACTCAAGTACCATTAAATTTTTTCTAAAATTAGAAGTTTCTCCTGATCTCACTCCTAACCAAGCAAGAGCTCTCAAGTTGAAATCTATTAAGTTTTGCATAATTGACAAACTGTTGTACTGGAGGGATCAGTCTGGAATTTTGTTAAGTTGTCTAGATAAAGAGGAAGCAAAGCAGGTCATGCATCACTTTCATTCCAGTACATGTGGAGGCCACCACTACTAGAAAACCATAGCCCACAAGATCTTAAGAGCAGGATACTTTTGGCCAGTACTCTTTGCTGATGTAAGAACTTTTGTAAGGGCCTGTGACCAATGTCAACGATTTATAGGGAAGCAACAACTCAAATACTTGCCCCTTAGGCCTGTTACAGTGAATGGGCCTTTCCAGCAATGGGATTTATATTTCATAGGTGAAATAAATCCATCTTCCAGTGGACAGCATAAATGGATCTTAGTAAGCACTGACTACTTTACCAAATGGATAGAAGCAGTACCCATGAGAAATGCCATTCATCAAGTCATCATGATATTTTTATATGAGAACATCTTCAGCAGGTTTGGTTACCCAGTAAGGTTAGTAACTGATAATGCACCAGCTTTTAAGGCTGGGGCATTATTTAAATTGTGTGAGTCAATGGGTATTCAAATGGTGCACTCCACATCCTAATACCCACAAGGAAATGGCCTGGCTGATTCATCCAACAAAAGCTTAGTCAGAATCATCAGGAAACTGCTAGAGACAAATCAGAAAATCTAGGATTCAAAGCTTAAGTTTGCTTTATGGGATGATAGGGTAACAGACAAAAAAACAGTAGGGACTTCTCCATTCAAACTATTTTATGGCACTGAGGCCATCTTTCCTATCTAGCTCATCCTTCCAGTGGCAAAGTTCTTTCAGGAAGAGGAGGATGAACCAAATGATATGGTAAGAAGGATGATGGTTTTGGTATAATTACAGCAAATAAGGGAGCAAGTTGCAGGAAAATCAGAAGCTCATCAACAGAGGATAAAGGGCATGTTTGACAAAAGAGAAAAGGCAGACAAATTCCAGGTCGAAGATTCAGTCCTCAAGTGGGATGCTGTCAGATATGACAAGGGGAAACATTGAAAATTTGACTCTTTGTGGATTGGCCCTTTTGTGATAGCCCAGGTACATAAGAATAACACCTTCAAATTGCAGAGTCTGGAAGGTGAAGAGGTATTTGATGGACCAGTAAATGGTCGGTTCTTGAAGCTCTATTTTATTTCAGGCTCTGAATCCTTATTATTGTAAATTAGTAGATAGTAGGTTGTTTTGCTTTCAAAATAAACTCCATTCCCAATGGAACAATAAAGGATAGTGTTAAGTTACTTAGTTTCTTTTAGGGAAAGGTCTTTTGGCCTGGTGTTCTTGGGACCTCACTAGGAGGTTCCCATCCCCAAGTAGGAGCCAGATGTTATCTCCCAAACAAATTTATTTCGATAGTATGAATAATTTAATTCACACAAAGAGGGATATGAATATCGCTGACAGTTTGAAATCCTCTTTTTTGATGAAAATTTCACAAGTTGTAGCTTTCGGTGGCTTGGGCGAGGATCAGAACATCTCATTAGCCACCAAAAGTTGGAAGATAAATAAACAAGGTGGAAAACCCCTTCAGCGGTTAGGCATATTGCTAAATTTTTACTGCCATTAGAACATTTTTAAACAGTGATCGGAGGTGTCATCCTCTATTACACTGGCGTTTCGGAGTTTTAGTCCACTACGAGGCTGCCATTACGGAGAATCTAGTGATTTAAAGTTTCGATGGTTATTAGTTTGTAGTTATGATCGCCGACAAAGAGTTTAGTGGTTAGAGTGTCCAATGGCCGACAGATTAGTGGTTAGTGTTTTCAATCGACGATGCTTAGAAATTAGTGATTTGAACCGCCAACACAGCAACAAGATTTAGGTTTAAGGCGTTGATGGTTAGTGGCTTGAGCTTCTAATTTCTGATCGCGAAGCTAGTGATTTGAGACACTGACATTGTGGCAACGTTAAGGTCTAAGGCACCGATGGGATAGTGCCTAGATCTTTCGATGACCGATGAAGAAACCGTTGCGACGTTAGTCATTTGAGGCACTGACACTGCGGCAACATTGAGCCTTGGGGTGCCGATTGGCTAGAAGATAGAGCTTCTGATCGCCAATGAAGAAACCTTTGCGATTTTAGTCATTTGAGGCATCGACACTGTGACAGCATTGAGGCTTAAGGTGCCGATGAGATAGAGGACAAAGATTTCGATCGATGACCACAGTAACAAGGTAGAAAACTTCAATAGATTAAACAAGAAAGGTCACTTCAGTTAACCACTGAAACACTGGATTCTGGCGGCAATTTCACACTGAACCAATAGTGGTGATTATAAGCGACTATTGTAGTTATTTAGTATTCACTCAGTGAACTATATCTTTGAAATAGATAGACAAATAGTTAGCTAGGTTTTTAAACCCTAATCTAAAAAACTATCACTTCTGAGTATTTTTGTGAAAATAGATCGAAGTTTCAAGATTTGTCATTTTGTGTAGAAGGCTATAAAGCCCATGATCGATTTTATAATAAAGGTTCAAATTCAGGGCTTTATGAGCCAATAATTATTTCAAGCTTCTAATTTTACTTGTTCATGATATAAGCTCTTTTGTTGTGATCTATTCAGCCATCATCTCTTTCTTTACTGTATTTATGCTTGAATATGTATTTAGGTGATTTTCAGATTGATTAAAAAGCTGATAGTTGTCATCCTATTGGTTTATTAATGATATTTTATTTATAAGTACCATCCTCATCAGGATTTAGCCATTTATGTGCAGGTGTTTTGTATGCAAGTCTACCATCCTGATGAGTTCTCCATCCCTGCACCTTATTGTCGAACTTTTGAGCAATTGCAACTAATAGCCTTGTAAACGAGTGATTTGTATGCATGTCTTGAGAGTGGAAAGGTTATATAGGTCAACTGACTTGATCCATATCAGAAAACCCTAAATTTTTTTTAAGTTACTAGGTATCCTCGAGCTACAACCTAGAGGAGTTTCCTGGAGTGATAACAACAGGTTTTCTATTAAACCTTTTTATGTACAGTCGAATCTTAAATTACCATAAGTTATTTATTTATTAGACCAACCTGTTTTAACCTTATCTTGTTGTTTTTCTGGCAGGTAAACTTGTTGATTGACTTAATTCCGATGATGGGTGCATATAACTTGGGGTTTGGTAACGTCCATGGCCCTGTTGATTGATTTTGAAGTTGTCCCTAGCTCTTTTTTCTCCTCTATAATGGTTGGTGCTCTTTCTCCTAAGGAAAGGTAACCGACACTCTTTCCCTTCATGCGAGGAGAGTCAATGGCACTCTTCCCCTCTGGAAGGGTGCATTGATGCTCTATCTCCTACTGCTAAGTGTGTCAGTGATGCTTAGAGGGAAAAAAGAGAAGCTTTGAGGCCCTTCTCAAAGGTGGGTGAGGTGGAGTATCATCCCTAGATTCTAGGTGAGGTGGAATTTGGTTCCCTAACCAAAGGGGAAGATACCTTAGACCCGTCCTCCTAATCCTCAACCTACTCTATCCCTTTAGATTTATAAATTAAACCATCTCTCCATTGTGAAGGGAGGAAGGACTATGGTACTCTTATGATGGTAAAATTTCTAGGTGATCCCTATCATCCTTTGGGAGGAAAAATCTCAACCTTTTGGAGGAATACTATCTTTCTTCAAAGGCTTATCTTGGATTGTTGGATGGAAGGTTGTAGTGTTATGGCTAGGTTGTGATGTTCTTTCCTATGTAATTCTATGTATCTCCTTGATTACAGTAATACAAATCTCTTTCCATAAATGTTGTTGTGTTGATGATGTTTATAGATTTCTTCCTTAATTGTTAGCTTAGATCAATTCATGTTTAGATACACATGTACTATTTTCTTGTTTCCATTGCTCTACAGGGGTTTACAGCTCAATATCTGAAGGCTCTGGAGCTTAGATCAACAAAGAGAGAAGAGGATTTGCATCCTTAGGTAGGTGATCTATCTATTAAATTACATTTCTATTTGATCTAGGAAAGTATATTGTATTATATACTTGATTTTTTCTAGATCCACTTGGACTCGGGAGATATGGATTGAGTATGCTTGAGTAGATTTATCCACCAACAAATTTGGTGACCATACCGGGGAAGACATAGATTTGATTTTTTTTTTGTTTTTGATTTCATGTCTCTTAATCAGTTCATTGCATAGCCTCTATAGACACTCCCTCTATATTTTTCCATAGAAGAGTTTATGGGACCTCCTTAACTCTTTTTGGGTTTAGTACTAGGACCCTATCCCTTCTCCCTTAGGAGATATGACCTCTTTATCCCACTGGAGCACCTAGGTAGTGTACACAGAGCACCATTGTATTGTTGTCACCCTTTCCCTTGAGTGATAGAGTGCTAGTGACACTCTTTCCCAGTTTTTTAAGTGCACCATTGGCACTATTTTCCAGTGTACTAAGTGCGCCAACCCTATCTTGCACTCTGGTGTAGTGTAGAAAGGTGCACCAACCCTTCAAAACTCAGAAAAAAACTCAGTTTTCATTCATTTTTGGGTTTTAGTTTGATAGATTGCTGTTGGTAGGCTACATATGATGGTCATACACCCCGCAAGACCAACATTGTGTGTGTTTGGAATGGTTTTTGTTGGTTTTTGGATGCTTTACTAGTCAAGTAACTGACTTGGTTATGGTAGGAAATTTCAATCCCCAGAAATGGTGCCAAAATTTTGGGCAAAATATTGTCTTGAATAGTTTACCTAATATTTAATTATCGATCGGGGTTTGTAAGCTTGGAGTTGCTATAAAATATATGCGAAGGAAGAAGGATCCCTAAGATGTCATGGCAATATTTTAACAAACACAGATCAAAATATCTTTCAAAATAAGAAACAAAGACTCCTAAGAATTCAACAGTTAAGAATATTAAGCAAGAACATGAGACTAGACTAGTGTAGTATCGAGTTATACTACTCTACTAATTTATACATACTTGATGCAAATAAAAAAAAGATAACTAACCACCCTTTAAGATCTATTATACTACTTTGAACAACTTTGAAAGCTAACTATACAAAGGAGGATCAACTAGAATATATAACTAAGGATGTACATGGCAATTCAAACTAATCCCACTCTCTTGGATTGTTTTGGGTATAAGCATTTACAATGACCGGGACAGGAGTAGGAGGAGAGTTGAAATGGCTTTCAAATGAGGTTTAGAAACTAAAGGGAATTAAATATAGCTTTACCTCTACGAAAATGTGTAAACTAAAGAATGTCCAGTTGCAAGTAATAGTAAACATGGTTCTTTATGTCATGGACACTTAACAAAAGACAAAATAGAAATGCAAAGGAGATAACCTAACCCATAAATAAATAGAAAACCTAATGAAGATGATCTTTAATATCTAGTAACCATCTAACTAAAAGGAACAACTTCTATTTATAACCTATCAACATATCTACCAAATTATTAATATAACTAACCCTGAATTACATATAAAGAAATGAAATCAATTTAAGCTAATATTACAAAACATAATCATATGGTAAATAGAAATAAAGACTTAATAAATACTCTAAATAATTTAATCACGGACTTTTAAAAGGAAATATAATCACTGTCCAACTATTCTAATCACAACTTACTCAAAGAACTAAAGAAAACGAACTTAAACTATGTAAAATATGCTGAGGACTAGATGAAAGACTGAACAACAAGTTGAAATGTCAGTCTGTATAAAGCTATACTAATTACAATAAAAAGGAAATGAAAGAGACTATAATAAAATATAAAACTCCGATTGGTAGGAAGTCCTCCCAACAAATAGATTCATAACCTACTAAACTCTAATGGAACATGATCGTAGATAGTACAATAGAACTTCCATTAAAATTATAAAACAAATTCTAAATTACATAAAATCTTGTTGAGCTAAAAACTACTTCTTCCTAACTTCTTACATTAGAGGAAATTTGGGGTCTAAAATGGGCCTTATAAGAAAACGTGGCAACAATAAAATTTGTGAGTTAGAATTCAAGAACCAATAGAATTTCAATAAAATGAGTCAACCATAATGGTTGAATTGACATATTTGTCATAAAAGAAAACTACTTTTTGTGTTCGTATTTTCGACATATTTCCCTGTGTTTTTACTCAAATTCGGAGCGGGAGAGCTGGTTGGATGCGGAATTTAATTCTACATCCAACGAGTACCCACACTGCATACTTTTGATGGACCCCTCTACCCCAAAAACAAGAAATACCTGAAAAAATGTGATGATGATGTCATCATCACATTTTTTCAGGTATTTCTTATTTTTGGGGTAGCGTGGTCCATCAAAAGTATGCAGTGTGGGTACTTGATGTATGTAGAATTAAATTCCGCATCCATTGAGCTCTCCCACTCTGAATTTGAGTAAAAACACAGGGAGATATGTCAAAAATATGAACACAAAAAGTAGTTTTTTTTCATTCTTCCTCCAAAATTAATAACTATTATTTTATTATTTTAACTATTATTTTATTAATTTCCTTAGAATGCCCATTTTAGACCTCAAATTTTCTCTAATGATTTTTTCTCTAAACTATATTTGAGAAAGTGAGCAAGTCGACCCTTTAGTGGTCGACTGCTCTTTGAGATGAGTTGACCATTATTACAATCTTTTTCTCTAATGCTAACACACAGTCATTTTTCCTCCCTTATTGTGAGTTGGTTTCCATCCGGCATGAGGTGGCATGCATGCTTCCCTTCTTTGGAGTGAACTAATGGCATGATGTCAATGTTGGAAACCTTCCATAACGAGGCTCGTGCTATCACTTCGGCATGTGGACAACAACGGTTGTAGGTGGCTCCATGCTTAAATGTTGAAGAATCAATCAGTTCCATCGCGTGGTTGTTTTGGCGAGGTGAATGATGAGATGGATATGCTATGTGCATATCTAGCTGAATGTGTGTCTGCATGTCAAATTCACCCAAAAAGCATGCTCTGTAATCGACGAATGCATTTTTTAGTAGTTACATCAATTAATCATCAAATTTACTCATTAAAACAGTAAAATAATCAAGAATGAATCAATCTTAAACAAATCAAAATAAGATCATACATGAAGCTGAATGGTAATCTGTATGATGCAAAGACACCAAAATGACAACAAAATGTGCGTTAATACATAAGGTTTTTAGCTCAAAAAGGGTAACAAAATGGGGCTCAACATACCCCCAAACCAAAAGGATGCCAGGTCCCATTGGTACAAAGTAAGAGATATGATTGGGAAGAAGGAAGAGTTGCGGTAGCAGCTACCTTTGACCTTGTTGATGGAGCAGGTGGCTTATACTTCATCTTTTTAGCTTGTGCCTTCAAGAGAGCATGCCCTTCGTGTTGATCCCTTTGTGCTGCACTAACGGTCTTATGAAGATCCTCTATAGTCTTAATCTGTAGCCCTAACATTTTGTTTTATTCTTGGAGCTTTGAGATTAATTTGACATAAGATTCATTCTGTTTTGTCGACTATGTCAACTCAGAGGTTAGCTATTCGATTGTTGGCTGTAGTGGTTGACATGGTTCTGGCGACTGGTTACAATCTCGTAGAGGGCTCTCTTCTTTGGTCGACACTTCAATATTAGCATCTGGAACTTGACTATCAGGTTTTAAATCTTGAACGGGTGTAGAAACATCTTCATGAGCAATGTCATTCAACAAATCGACTGAAAGGTCATCCAACACATATAAATAAAAATTTGGGTCAAGCATATGTGTTTCAGCCGGACTATCCGAATGGTCTCTCTGTATGTCGGGTTGGACGCTTGAATGTACCAAGGGCTTAATATGGGATTGATGACTGGTCTGTGCAAATTACACATTCCTCTTCTTAGTATGGGGTTGTGACAGAGGTATGAATTCAGCAGTAACAATAGGGGAAGATCATGTACATGGGATTGCCTCTGATACATAATAATCTAGATGAACTATGTTAGGGTTTTTCTTCCCTGTTGATGGAGATGGACTAAACTCTTAGCCATGAGAATATCATGGGTGCTTACGAATATTCAATTGAGGGTTAAGGACCTTGAAAATGAAAGTATCCCATGTCTAGTTTCGCTCTTTAAGCTGATCAAGGATGAGAAGTTTTATGATGCTATGGTGGTATAGGTTGTTTTTGGGATGGAGGGTGTTATTCCCAACCAAATTTGACATTTTTTCAAGACTCCGCAGAAAGAAAAATGGGAAATTGAGTTATTTATAATCCACAAAGTGAGCCAATAGATGCAAATGACAAGATTTAAAAATGATGAACTTACCTTTGGAGGTGACTAGGTGGATAATAATTGTCAATGGATTGAGATATTCTGGTTTGATCCAACTGTGATGGTAGCCTTTGCTGCCTGATACATGATGACATTCAGGTTTCAATGCAAAATTGTGCAATGCTCTAGGGATGGACCAATTCTTGTGCTGATGTTCCCCATCTGGGGGAAGTTTGGTGGCCCAGGCTATTGACTCCTCAGTGACTTGAAAAAATAAATGGCTGACCCTTGCTTCTCTCTCATCAAAGCCCATTGCGAATAGTAATGAGATTTCCTCATCAAAATCCTGCAACTGATGGAGAAAAGGGTTCCATCATGCATGAAAAAATATTTCATGACAGTCTCTAAATTCATGTATCTGGAATAGATCCTGATAACTCTCTAGTTTGAATCAGTTTTGCATGGTGAAGCCAAGGTGATGAAAACAAGGCTCTATGAGAAATGTGGGGAAAAAGCCGGCGATAGGCTTCTATAGTAGTAATGCTCATACAGAAACAATGGAAGCAATTCACATCATATTAATTTAAGAACATGCCACATTCAGCCGATCAAATGATCATGCAGCCAGCTTGGCGTATTTTGGATGACCGTTCCATTATGACAACCCTTAAAACGTGTGCCCTCAAAATGTATCTTCTAATGAGCTCATAAGGTTTTAGTTCGTTCAATCCTATCCAAAGTAAAATTTGGACAGGTTAAACATCAAACATAATGCAAACATATGACCATACTCATTACCATAATCCTAATTTTAACAAGAAGAGTGATCATTTAATAGCTTATGCATACGAATGAAAGCTATTTAGCAGTTTATATATGCGAATGAAAAATGATATGAGGTGATGACAGCATAGTAATGATTAGAAAGTACCCTAAGATCTTTTCAAGCCTATATGAGGATAAAACAAAATCATATTAGATCGATATCGTACCAAGTCATGGGTCGAAATTTAGTAAAAAGTACCCTTATGGATATGATTTTTAATAACGATGATATGACTCAGCTAAGTCAAAAATTAAGCAGAATTTAATCATAGGAAAAAGATCATCATGTGTATTCAGAACATCATTTGGCTTTTCATTCAGGCCATTATTCAACCCTTCATATGATCCTTCGTATAAATTTCCTGTAAGAAAATAAGTTTTGCTTAATCAGAT
Organism: Pseudotsuga menziesii; assembly: GCA_001517045.1. Taxonomy (NCBI): domain Eukaryota; kingdom Viridiplantae; phylum Streptophyta; class Pinopsida; order Pinales; family Pinaceae; genus Pseudotsuga; species Pseudotsuga menziesii. Next base: position 533,002 of record LPNX010084008.1, read on the forward strand.
CAGACTACTGATAATCATAGATTTTTCTAAGCTTTGAACCTACAAGGAGATCACATAAAAACAATTAATTTGATCCTTTTAATTGTACTTCCATGATTTTTAGAGAAATAAATTGTCATTTTTATGAAAGGAGAGACACTCTGATACTCCCCCCCCAAACCAAAGATATGGCATGTCCGCAAGCCATAAAAGAAAATTCAGTAGTTTCCAAAATATGGTAAGAAGGTCCAGTCATGTTGTTATAGGTAGGTAAAATAAAGGAAAATTAACACATGCATGGAAGGATTCGTATAGATACATATAAACTAGTGCTCAAATATGAAATTCATTATTTACCATGTAATGAAGAAATAAGGGAAGGATCATAGGGAAAACTAGTCATCTTGGCCTTGTTGTAAAGATATCTTTCCCCCTAAAAAAAATTTGAGCTTACCGTCAAATTTGTATGAATATTTTTCTATGGGTCCCATTACTAGGATAAATAGGTCCTAGTTATTGATTGAACTCAGATTATCAGATCTAAGTCCATCTTATAGTGATTATTTAATGACATAAAAAACAATAGGCCTAAAAGTATTTTTTGTTAACGCATGTGCCTAGAGGTGCATTAACCGGATCTCTTTTACTTGATATTGCCCCACTGCCAGTGAGCCTTTTCAGTACCCCGTCGGGTTTATCTCAGTACCATGCAAGCATAACCCCGCTTCCAGTGAGCCTGTTCAGTACCATGATGGGTTTACTTGTATTTATCAAATTTCCTTGTTGCTATATTGTTACTTAGCATTGACCCGCTACCAGCAGGACTGTTCAGTACCCCGACGGGTTTTCCTTGTATAAAGATAGGGATTCAATTGGTACTAGAGTGATCTATACCTTGCTAAACACATGAGTAAATTTTTTCATGAAATGGCCTTAATCATAGATCATGTCAAAAGAGAATAACTGAAAGGTGTTCTTGGGCCTTTTAGTATGATTGGTTTTATTTAAAAACATAGAAGAAGAGTCTCCTAGAGTTAGACATGACTCTTGTTTATTCGAAAAACATATCTACATATATCTACAAATGATGACAACAAGGTAACTTTTAAGGATCAGGTAAAGGAGGAAGATTGTTTAGGGAGGGAGGATCAACTTCTATTCTAGCAAGTTTCACCCTTGTCCCTGGAGGATATGACGTCTTGTACAAATATGACATGTGAAAATTTTGAATGGACATTCTTGTGGGAGATCTTTAGCTTTACATTTTGAACAGAAGATGGTCCTTGCTATTGACTCTCCTTTCTTTTTCTTTATGTGAGATGGGTTGCTGAAAGGAGGCTTTTTCTGAAGTGAAACTGAGGTGTCCCAGTATTCGTTTTCAGGGGAAATCTTCCTCCCATTGGCCATGCTCCTATTGGACCCTATAGGAGAAGTATACTCTACTTTGGATGTTTCAATTTGTGAAATTATAGAGTTGTCAAGGAGTGCTTTTACTTGGACAGGGTCAAAAAAGTTCGGGTCTCCTACTAGAGAAGAAATTGTATTGGGATGCTTAGAGGTTTTTAATAACTGATCCCTAGAAAATTTTCCAAGAATAAGATCCTCAAATTTTCTTGTCGAAGTATCATCCATGACTTCCCTGATAAGACATATTAAGAGAGTCTCCTTAGGTTTCCAGGAAGATGACTTCCTATAGGTGTCTTTTGGTATCTTTCGACCCCCGTAATATTTAATTTAAAATTTAAATGAAATTTTACTATCTACTCTAAACACACTTAAGAGGAATAAATCAAGCTTTGCATAAAGTAATCACACTTGTGCGGAATAAAATAACAACAAGTATTTGGGGTGACCCACTAAAGTGGATGCATAGGGCTGTCACACTATGGAAATTCTGTAGTGAAGTCCTCTTTGCGTTCTATCATTTCCCCTCACCCTTGCTATGTAATGAAAAAGCGACCTATCTATCCTTATATATCTAGACTCTGTTCATGAAAAACTAGACTAAAGGAAAACCTAGACTACTCCTACTGCTGGGTTTGGGGGCGTCTGTTATAACAGATGCACAATTTATTACCTCTCATCTTACCGCTCCCTTGCCATCCGCCTATGCCTAAAAATAATTCTACCTATTCTACCTTACAAAACAACTCCCCTGCAATGATGCCAAAATGTTGAACAAAATATTGTCTTGAATAGTTTACCTGATATTTAATTATCGACCAAGGTTTGTAAGCTTGCAGTTGCTACAAAATATATGTGAAGGAAGAAGGATTTCTAAGATGTCGTGGCAATATTTTAACAAACATAGATCAAAATATCTTTAGAAATAAGAAACAAAGACTCCTAAGAATTCAACAGTTAAGAAGATTAAGCTAGAACATAAGACTAGACTAGTGTAGTATCCAGTTATACTACTCTACTTTATACATACTTGATGCAAATAAAAACAAGATAACAAACGACCCCTTAAGATATATTCTACTCCTTTGAACAACTTTGAAATCTAACTATACAAAGGGGGATCAACTAGAATATATAACCAAGGATGTACATGGCAATTCAGACTAATTCCACTCTCTTGGATTGTTTTGGGGATAAGCATTTATAGTGACTGGGACAGGAGTAGGAGAGTCAAAATGGCTTTAAAATGAGGTATAGAAACTAAAGGGAATTATCTAACTTTACCTCTACGAAAGTATGTAAAGTAAGGAATGTCTAGTTGCAAGTAATGGTAAACATGGTTCTTTATGTCATGGACACTTAACAAAAGACAAAACAGAAATGCAAAGGAGAGAAGCTAACCTATAAATAAACAGAAAACCCAATGAAGATGATATTTAATATCTAGTAACCATCTAACTAAAATTAACAACTTCGATTTATTACCTATCAACATATTTACCAAATTATTAATATAACTAAAGCTGAATTACATATAAAGAAATGAAATCAATTCAAGCTAATATTACAAAACATAATCATATGGTAAAAATAAATAAAGACTTAATAAATACTCTAAATAATTTAATCATAGACTTTTAAAAGGAAATATAATCACTGTCTAACTATTATAATAAAAAATTACTGAAAGAACTGAAGAAACAAACTTAAACTATGTAAAATATACTACGGACTGGATGAAAGATTGAACAACAAGTTCAAATGGCAGTCTGTCTAGATGGGCTCGGGCCAGATGACTCATGCATGTAATAACTAGAATGTAAATACAGGAATTTAAACCTATTTAACAACTACATTTACCCTAAAAAATAATTCAAATACAATTCATAACTTGAAAACATCATTACCTATTGCAATTTAAAAACAAATTGGAAATTACATAAACTCGGAACATAACAAGAACTAGTAGAATTAAAACTAATTATGATTAAATTCTACATTATTGAAGCAATTTATCCTATTTAATATTGAAGCAGTCTAATCTATTAACATTTAAATCAAACAACAAACTAGAAATGCATCAAAATAAATTACTATCTAGTCTAATTGCAAAAGGAATTACAATCTAGTCTATATGCAAAAAGAAATTAGAATCTAGTCTATATGTAACCGATTGCTAACTTAAAATGAAAGACTATGTAAACATCATAATACTGAAATGGAATCTAAGCTATAAGCATCATAATACTGAAATAAAATCTAAACTATAGGAAATAATATAAACAATTGCAATAATGAAATTGCATAAACAATCTATGAACAAAGCTATACGAATTAGAACGAAAAGGAAATGAAATAGACTAAACAAAAATATAAAACTTTGATTGGTGGGGGGCCCTCCCAAAAAACAGAGTCACAAAATGCTAAATGCTAATGGAACAAAATCGTAGACAGTGCAACAGAACTTCCATTAAAAATATAAAATAGAGTCTGAATTACATAAAAGCTTGTTGAGCTAAAAACTACTTCTTCCTAACTTCTTAACTTTTTCTTGTATACAAGCGTTCTTATATATATAGTTTTGAGAAAGTGAGCAATTCAACCTTTTAGTGGTTGAATTCTCTTTGATATGAGTCAACCATTATTACAATCCATTGCTCTGATGCCAACACACAGTCGTTTTTCCTCCCTTATCACGAGTTGGTTTCCATCGGGCATGAGGTGGCGTACATGCTTCCCTTCTTTGGTGTGAAATAATGGTGTGATGTTAATGCTGGCAACCTTCCATAACGAGGCTTGTGCTATCACTTTGGCATGTGGACAAAAATGGTTGCAGGTTTCTCCATGCTTAAATGCTGGAGAATCAATCAGTTCCATCGTACGATTGTTTCGGCGAGCTAAATGACGAGTTGGATATGCTATGTGCAAATATATCCGAATGTCTGTATGCATGTTAAATTCACCCAAAAATCATGCTATGGAATCAACGAATGCATTTTTTAGCAATTACATCAATTAATCATCGAATTTACTCATTAAAATAGTAAAATAATCAAGAATGAATCAATCTTAAACAAATCAAAATAAGATCATACCTGAAGCTGAATGGTAATCTGTATGATGCAAAGATGCTAAAATCACAAAAAAATGTTTCTTAATACATAAGGTTTTTATCTCAAAAAGGGTAACAAAATGGGGTTCAACATACCCCCAAACCAAAAGGATGCCAGGTCCCACTGGTACAAAGTAAGAGATATCATTGGGAAGAAGGCATACCTGCGCTAGTAACTGCCTTCGTCCTTGTTGATGGAGCAGGTGGATTATACTTCAGCTTTTTAGCTTGTGCCTTCAAGAGAGCATGCCTTGAGTGCTAATCCCTTTGTGTTGTACTGACGTTCTTATGAAGATCCTCTATAGTCTTAATATGTAGCCATAACATTTTGTTTTCTTCTAGGATCTCTGAGATTAATTTGACATACACTTCATTCTGTTTTGTCGATTGTGTCAACTCAAAGGTTAGCCATTCTACTGTTGGCTGCAGTGGTTGACATGGTTCAGGGGACTAGTTACAATCCCATAGGGGGATCTCTTCTTTGATCGGCACTTCAACATTAGCATCTGGAACTTGACTATCAGGTTTGAAATCTTCAACAGGTGTAGAAACATATTCTTGAGCAATTTCATTCAACAAATCGACTGAAAGTTTAGCCAACGTGTATAAAGACGAATCTGGTTCAGGTTTATGTGTTTTAGCTAGAATATCTGAATGGTCTCTCTGTATGTTGGGTTGGACGCTTGAATGTACCAAGGGCTAGACATAGGGTTGACGACTGGTCTATGCAAATTCCACCTTCCACTTCTTAGTACGGGTTCATGACAGAGGTATGAATTCAGCAGGAACAAAAGGTGAAGATCGTGCAGATGGGCTTGCCTCTGATACATCATCATCTAGATGAACTATGTTAGGGTTTTTCTTCCCTATTGATGGAGATGTACTAGACTCTTGGCCATGAGAATATTGGGGGTGCTTGTGAATATTCAAATGAGGGTTAAGGACCTTGAAAACAAAAGTATCCCATGTATGGTTTCATTCTTTAAGCTGATCGAGGATGAGAAGTTTTATGATGCTATGGTGGTATAGGCTATTTTTGGGATGGAGGGTGTTCTTCCGAACAAAATTTGACATTTTTTCGAGACTCCACAGAAAGAAAAATGTGAAATTCAGGTATTTCTGATCCACAAAGTGAGCCAATAGACACAAATGACAAGATTTAAAAATGTTGAACTTACCTTTGGAGGTGACTAGGTGGATAATAAATGTCAACGGATTGAGATATTATAGTTTGATCCAACTGTGATGGTAGCCTCTGCTGCATGATACATGACGACATTTAGGTTTCAATGCGAAATTGTGCAATGCTCTAGGGACGAACCAATGCTTCTGCCAACGTTGCCCCTCTTGGGGAAGCTTGGTGTCCCAGGCTATTGACTCTTCAGTGGCCTAAAAAAATAAATGGCCGACCCTTGATTCTCTCCCATCAAAGCCCATTGCAATAGTAAATATATTTCCTTGCCAAAACCCTACCACTGATGGAGAAAAGGGTTCCATCCTGTGCGAAAAATGATTTCATGACAGACTCTAAATTTGGGTATCCGGAATACATGCTGATAACTCTCTGGTTTGAATCGGTTTGCCATGGTGAAGCCAAGGTGATGAAAATAGGGTTCTATTAGAAATGTGAGGAAAAAGTTGGCAATAGGATTCTATAGTAGTAACGATCATACGGAAACAATGGAAAGGATTCGCATCATATTAATTTAATAACATGCCACATTCAGCTGATCAAATGATCATGCATCAAGCTTAGCGTATTTTGGATGACCGTGCCAATATGAAAAACCTTAAAATGTGTGCCACCAAAATGCATCTTCTAACAATTTCATAAGGTTTTTGTTAATGTATTTGTAACTTCGGAATGTATTCATCCATATATCTTATGTATTGTACCCCAATTTTTATTCTGGGATGTGTCTGTAATGTACTAGAGTCATGTCATGCCCTGATGTTCCTATCAGGAGGTTCTATAATGTAAACAAGTCATTTCAATTCATTGTGGGTAACCCTCCTATTGATCAAGGGTTAAAGTCCCTGCAGTTCTAGGGCACTAGGGTTATTAGACTCTCCTAGAAAAGTTGGCCCTAGTAGGTTATTTTCAAGTCAGGAATCAGTATAAATAGAGAGTGAGTCTCTCTATTTATCACACACTCACTCACACTCAGTTGTAGCACACACCTGAGGAAGAAGAAGCTGCTAGGGTAGGAAGAAAGAGGCTATTGTTGTCGGGAGATGATCTTACTGTTTTGGGGTTTTAATTCTGGTGCCGATTCTATCTCTAAGGAAGCTGTGAGGTTTTCTCCATTTATGGTTTCCCTGAGGAAAAACAAGGTGTTCATTGTATCTTGTGTTTGATTGCTATGCTTGTTATTCTCTCAGTTAAAGATCCTAATATAATGCTAGCTTGAATGATAAAAATCTAACATGGTATCAGAGCTAACCTGAGAAGAAGACACTGTGCAGGTATGGAAACTAGGGATTCCTACTTTATGGATCTCTCTCCACATATTTTCAGCAAAAGAAGGTTGGCCTAACTCTCCTCCCCAGGGCGCATCTTTCTGTTGAAGCATAATTTGATTTTGAGCTTTTTTAGTTTTGGACATGACACTTCTTCTAGAAATTAGAGCTTTCCATAGAAGTGGATTTTTTGAGTGAGCCCAAGCCTAGATTGATACCCTCCTCAAAATAAAAGTTTATAGATCAATATCAAAGCATTTGGTTGGACAAAACTCTGAAAAATTCAAACCCTAATCTTCTCGTGAACCAGTACTGCAAGAATTTCAGCTCCAAATCTAGATCCGACATGTTGACCTGATAAGATCTAAATATTTTGTATTTCCATTTGAGGTTGTCAATTAATATGTCTCATCATAACAAGCTTGATGAAAATATTGAGGGAGCTGATAACTTACGAGCCTGGAAGTATAGGATCTCCCTGGTCCTAGAAGAAAAACTAGTTGGACTCCTATATCAATGAGGACGTTCTAGTTCTAGAGGGAGATGAAGCTAAGGGCTTACACAAGAAGAAGTTGGTTATGGAAAAGAGGATTATTTCTGATTCAATCAAGGATCACCTCATACCACAGTTGTCCTCCCTATAGACAGCTAAATCTATGTTTGATGCCCTAACCAAATTTTTTGAAGGGAAGAACATAAACCAGAATATGACTCTGAGAAACCAACTGAAGAATGTAAAGATCCAGAATGCAAATACCATCTAGTCTTACTTTACAAGGGTGTCTCGGATCAAGGAACAGCTGGAAACAGTAGATGAAGAAGTGGAGAATGCAGAGATTGTAATGACCACCTTGAATGGTCTCCCTAGATCATGGGACTCCTTTATTCAAGGAATCTATGCTAGAAAGAAGTTAGTTAAGTTCAACAGACTATGGGAAGAATTGTCTCAAGAAGAATCTCGGATAGCAGCTTGAGAAGAAAATATGGGAAGTGAAGATCAAGCTCTCACAGTTCACTCTAAGAAAAGCAAAAGAAGCTCTCATCACTCCAGAAGTAAGAACTTCCACTATAGAGATAACACTAGAAAATATTTATCTAAATTAAGATGCTATACATGTGATGAAAGAGGAAACTTTGCCAAAATTGTCCTAGAAACAAGATTAACTCCCATAAGAAGAAGGGAAAGAAGAGAAGACATCATGCTCATGCTGCAGAGGATGATGAACCTTCCACAAAGAGAATCAGACAAGAAAGTGATGATTCTTCAAGTGATGAAGAATACGTGCTGATCGCTGTTCTCACAGGAACTATCTCACATGGAAGAAATGATTGTCTTATAGACAATGGTGCTTCCAACATATGACGGGATTCAAAGAATCCTTTGTGAAACTATCTGAACATGACTCACCTCACAAGGTGAAACTTGGGGATGACTATCGGTATCCAATAAAAGGTAGTGGGGAATCCTCCTATAAGCTAGACTCTAGAAATTCGATGATGATGCAAGATGTATTGTTTGTACCAGGACTAAAGAAGAATCTCCTCTCCATATCTGCATTAGATGCAAAAGGCATGAGGTTTGCATTTGCAGATGGCCAAGTTCTCATGTGGCTAAAAGGAAATACTTTTGATGATGCAGTAGGGATTGGGGAACAAGAGGGAGGTCTATACAAATTGAAGGGCCATCCAGAACAAGCTTTATTCCATGACATAGTAGAGCCAAATGAGCTTTGGCATAGAAGGATTGCACATGTGCACTACAGAGCACTACCACTTACAAGCAAAGTTGTTGAAGGTCTTCTAGAAATCCAGGAAAAACATGATGGAGTTTGCAAAGGATGTGCGAAAGGAAGGAACACAAAGAAAACATTTCCATGTAGCGAGAACAAGGCAAAAGGAATCTTGGAAATCATTCACTCCGATGTATGTGGTCGAATGTCATCAAGTTCATTAAGCGGGTATGTATACTATGTTTCTTTTATTGATGAATTTTCTAGGAAGACATGGATTTACTTCATGAAGAACAAAGATGAAGTATTCAGCAAGTTCAAGGAATTCAAATCCTTGATCGAGAACCACAAATAAAAGAAGATCAAGACCTTTTGATCATAATGGTGGAGAATTCACTTCAAATGAATTCAAAGCATTATGCAAAGATTCAGGGATTAAGAGGGAGTTGACTACTCCATATAATCCACAATAGAATGGGGTTGTAGAAAGAAAGAATAGAACGATCATGGAAGTTGCAAGGGATATGCTTCATGATCAAGAGCTTCCCATGCATCTATGGGTAGAAGATTCCAGAACATCGGTGTATGTACAGAACCATACTCCACACAGAGTACTCGAGAACAAGACACCTAAAGAAGTATTTTCCAGCAAGAAACCAGAATTCAGCCATCTCAGAATATTCGGCTGACCAGTGTACATACACATTCTGAAAGAAAAGAGGAAAAAGTTATATCCTTTAGGAAAGACAGGTATATTTGTGGGATACTCTAAAATCTTGAAGGCTTACAGAATATACTACCCAAGATTCAAGAAGATTGATATCAGTAGGGATGTAACATTTGATGAAGACTCAGCTTACAACAAATCCAGAAAGAGACCTACTGAAGATCCTGAAGAAACAAAAGCACCCAGAATTCATGACACAGCCATGAATGAAGAATATCAAGAATAAGATCAAGAAATAGGAGAACCTCAAGAACCTATAGATCCACCTCAAGAGAAGAATCCTCATAAGAAGAAACATGCTTGGGTACGAGAAGCTATCCAAGGTACAGAAAGATAAGGGGCTCCAGAAGAGAATCACAGAGAAAGAAAGAGAACAAGGTCCTGCTATGGTTACGTAGCCTTATTATGTGATTTCATCAATAAAGAACCTTCCAACTATGAAGAAGTGGTAGAACGGAAAGAATGGAAGGATACTATGATTGAAGAGTATCAATCGATCATGAAGAATGATGTTTGGGATGTTATCTGAAGACCATAAGGGAATTTTGTTATAACTTCCAAATGGATCTACAAGATCAAGCATGCTACATATGGTAGCATAGAAAAATATAAAGCAATATTTGTGGCTTGTGGCTTCTACCAGAAAGAAGGAATAGATTATGAAGAAACTTTTGCAGATGTAGCTAGATACACTTCCATTAGATCAGTACTTGCTCTGGCTGCAATGATGAAATGGAAGATACACCAGATGGATGTCAAGACTGCTTTCTTGAATGGTGTAGTGGAAGAGGAAGTGTATGTGGAACATCCGCTCGGTTTGGAAACATGTGACAGGGAGTCTCATGTGTGTAGATTGAAGAAATCCTTGTACGGTTTGAAACAGGCACCCAGGACATGGTATGATAGAATTGACATCTTTTTATCTAGTATGGGTTTTACCAAGAGTAAAGCAAATTCCAACGGTTTAATACAAGGTTGAATATGGAAACCTAGTGATGCTCCTACTATATGTAGATGATTTGTTTTTAACATGTATGGATGGGTTGATTACTGATACGAAGAGGAATTTTGCTGCCAATTTTGAGTTGAAGGACTTGGGTATGATGCATTATTTTCTAGGCACGGAGGTGTGGCAGAATGAAGATGGAATTTCCCTAGGACAAGGGCAATATAAAATAGAGATCCTGAAGATATTGGGGATGATGGACTGCAAGGCCATGAACACACCTATGGCATCGAACTTGAAGCTATTTAGTGATGCTTCATTAGAAGCGGTTGATGCTGCAATGTATCGTCAGATGATTGGGTCTTTGATGTACCTAATGAACACGAGACCAGATATTTCCTTTTCTATGAACACCTTGAGCTAGTTCCTGATAGATCCAGGACATGTTCACTTGATTGATGTAAAGCATATTCTGAGGTACCTAAAGGGTATAGTTGATTATGGGCTCAAGTATGAGGTGAATCAGAAGATTAACCTGGAGGGTTATGTTGATTCAGATTGGGAAGGCAGTGCCATCGATAGGAAGAGCACTTGAGGGTGTTGATTCATTATGGCATCAGGTGTGATCTCATGGTTTAACAAGAAGTAGTCCTGTGTGGCACTAAGTGTAGCTGAAGTAGAGTATGTTGCAACTTGTTCAGCTAGTTGTGAGGCAATATGGCTGAGGAAGCTGCTGTCTAATTTATTTGATCTCTAGTTAGATGCTACCTGTATATATTGCAACAACCAGGGTTGTGTGAAGTTGTCAGAGAACCTGGTGTTCCATGACAAGTTGAAGCATATCGAGATCAAGTATCACTATATCAGGGATATGGTGTAGAGAGGAGCAATGAAGCTCTAGTATGTTGCAAAGGATGAACAGATAGCTGATGTGTTGATGAAGCCATTAGTGAGAGTGAAGTTTGAGTACTTTAAGGAGAATCTTGGTGTTCTCCATATCGAGGTTCCTTCCAAGGGGAAGTGATGAGTTCGTGAGCCATTTTGACATGGTGAGAGGATTGGTTCCTTCCATGTTCAAATGTAAGGGCTGATCCATTCTGTCATGGTGAGAGAATTGGTTCCTTCCATGTCAGATATGAGTGTTGATCCATTTTGATGTGACTGTAGGATTGGTTCCTACATGATCATATATAAGCGCTAAATGCCATTCTTGGAATGGAGGAACTTAGTCAGTTACTAGGAATACTTAGTCTGGGCCTAAGGGCCATTTTGATGTGATTAAGGGATGTGTTCCCACTTGATCAGATATAAGTGCAGGGCCATTCTGATGTGATTGAGGAATATTCTCCCACTTGATCAGATATAAGGGCTGATGCCATTCTCTAGGAGAATGGAGGCACCTGTCCAGTTACCAGGAACCCTCAAATTGGGGTTGAGATCCTTTCTAGCAAGGTGCCAGGATGTGTTCCCACATGGCTAGATGTAAGTGCATATCCTTTCTAGAAAAGTTGCAGGATGTGTTCTCGCATGGCTAGATGTAAGTGCAGAGCCTTTCTAGCAAGGTTGCAGGATGTGTTCCCACATGGCTAGATGTAAGTGTAGATCCTTTCTAGCAAGCTTGCAAGATGTGTCCCCGCATGGATGGATGTAAGTGAAGATCCTTTCTATCAAGGTTGTAGGATGTGTTCCCACATGGCTGGATGTAAGTGTATATCCTTTCTAGCAAGGTTGTAGGATGTGTTCCCTCATGGCTATATATAAGTGCTGAGCCTTTTTGACAGGGTTGTGGGATGTGTTCCCGCATGGTCAGATGTGAGTGCTGGGCATGCCCTTCTTACATGGTGTTGGATGTGTTCCTCTCATGGTCATATGTAAGTGTTGGGTGGGACATTTTGACTTAGAGTTAGATATAAGAGCTGAAGAAGACCTACATGGAGGCTAGGCCTACAACCAACATGAAAAAGGGTTGGCTCTGTAGAACTTCCTGTGATGAGAAGAATCATGATCATAGAACCCATGATGATGATCCAGTAATTATGATCCAGCAGTGATGATCTAGATCCAGTGATGATCCAGATCCAATGATCAACCAGATCCAGTGAAGATATTCCAGTGATGATCCAGATTCGAAGATGAATATGACTTGAAGATGAAGATAACCTGAAGATGAAGATGACTTGAAGATGAAGATGAATTGAAGATGACGAGGACTCGATGATGATCTAGATGATACATATAAGAAGACTTGTGCTGATAAATTGTGTCGAGAGAATACCTTCCTAGTTAAGAGGGAGTATTAATGTATTTGTAACTTCAGAATGTATTCATCCATATATCTTATGTATTGTACCCTGATGTTTATTCCCAGATGTGTTTTTAATGTACTTGAGTCATGTCATGCCCCGATGTTCCTATCTAGAGGTTCTATAATGTAAACAAGTCATGTCAAGTCATTGTGGGTAACCCTCCTATTGATCAAGGGTTAAAGACCCCGCAGTTCCGGGGCACTAGAGTTATTAGACTCTCGTACATAAGTCGGCCCTAGTAGGTTATTGTCAAGTCAAAAATTAGTATAAATAGAGAGTGAGTCTCTCTATTTATCACACACTCACTCACATTTAGTTGTAGCACACAGCTAAGGAAGAAGAAGCTACTGGGGATAGGAAGAAAGAGGCTAATGTTGTCGGGAGATCATCTTACTGTTTTGGGGTTTTACTTTTGGTGTCGATTCTATCTCTGAGGAAGTTGTGTGGTTTTCTCCATTTATGGTTTCCCCAAGGAAAAACACTGTGTTCATTGTCTCTTGTGTTTGATTGTTGTGCTTGTTATTCTCTTAATTAAATATCCTAATATAATGCTAGCTTGAATGATAAAAATCTAACAGTTTTAGTTCGTTCAACCTTGTCCAAATTAAAATTTGGAAAGGTTGAACATTAAACTTAATGCAAACATATGACCATACGCATTACCATAATCCTAATTTTAACGACAAGAGTGATCATCTAACAACTTATGTGTACAAATGAAATATATTTAGTAGTTTATACGTGCGAATGAAAAATGAGATGAGGTGATGAAAACATAGTAATGATAATAAATTACCCTAAGATATGTTCAATCCTATATGAGGATATAACAAAATCATATTAGATCGAGATCGTACCAAGTCATGGGTTGAAATTTAGTAAAAAAGTACCCTTATGGATATGATTTTTAATAATGATGATATGACTCAGCTAAGTCAAAAATTAATCTAAATTTAATCATAGGAAAAAGATCATCATGCGTATTCAGAACATCATTTTGATTTTCATTCAGGCCGTTATTCAACCCTTCGTATGATCCTTCGTATAAATTTCCTGTAAGAAAATAAGTTTTGCTTGATCAGATCAGACTACTGATAATCATAAATTTTTCTAAGCTTCGAACCTACAAGGAGATCACATAAAGACAATTAATTTGATCCTTTTAATTGTACTTACAATATTTTTAGAGAAATAAATTGTCATTTTTATAAAAGGACAGACAGTATCATACTACCCCCCAAAGCAAAGATATGGCGTGTTCGCAAGCCATAAAAGAAAATTTAGTAGTTTCCAAAATATCATAAGAAAGTCTAGTCATGCTGTTATAGGTAGGTAAAAGAAAGGAAAATTAACACATGCGTGGAAGGATTTGGATAGATACATATAAAATAGTGCTCAAATATGCAAATTATTTATTTACCATGTAATGAAGAAATAAGGGAAGGATCATAGGGAAAACTAGTCATCTTGTCCTTGTTGTAAAGATATCTTTCCCCCTAAAAAAAATTTGATCTTACCGTCGAATTTGTAAGATCTTTTGCTATGGGTCCCATTACTAGGATAAAAAGGTCCTAGTTATTGATTGGACTCATATTATTAGATCCAAGTCCATATTATAGTGATTCTTTAATGACATAAAAAACAATAGTCCTAAACATATTTTTTGTTAATGCATGTGCCTAGAGGTGCATTAACTAAATATATTTTACCTGATATTGCCACGTTTCCAGCAAGCCAGTTCAGTACCCCGGTGGGTTTATCTTGGTACCATGCAAGCATAGCCCCATTTCTAGTAATCCAGTTCAGTACCCCGATGGGTTTACTTGCATTTATCAAATTTCCTTGTTGCTAGATTGTTACTTAGCATTGACCCGCTACCAGCAGGCTTGTTCAATACCCTGGCGGGTTTTCCTTGTATAAAGATAGGAAGTTGATTGGTACTAGAGTGTGCTAAGCCCTGCTAAACACATGAGTAAAATTTTTCATAAAATGGCCTTAATGATAGATCATGTCAAAAGAGAATAACTGAAAGGTGTTCTTGGGGATTTTAGTCTGTTTTCTTTATAAAAGATAACGTTCCCCATAAGCAAAAATTCCACTTATCCTAGAGTGTTCTCAAAAAATATTTTAAGGGTTAAGTTTTGATAACAATTGTAGATGTACTGGTAATCTCTAGGTATTAAAATTTTTAAAGAACATAATGATTGAAATAATTCTATTGAGCACTTGCTTAAAGTAATCAAGAATGTACATATTTGAATCAAACCATCATATATAAGAGATAACAAAAAAAATTAAAAGAAATGGTTTGAGAATCAAATTTCAGAATCACAACTAGTGTTTTTAGAGCACTTTTCTTTTTTAGATAGTGTCTTATAGAAAAGACCCACCTATAATTAAATTTTCAAAACCATTTATTAGATGATTGGTTTTATTTAAAAACATAGAATAAGGGTCTCCTAGAATTAGACATGACTCTTGTTTATTCAAAAAACATATCTACATATATATACAAATGATGACAACCCAAGGTAACTTTTAAGGATCAGGTAAAGGAGGAAGAGTGTTCAGGGAGGGAGGATCAGCTTCTATTCTAGCAAGGTTCACCCTATCCCTTGAGGCAAAAAATGATGTCCTATACAAATATGACATGTGGAAATTTTGAATGGACATTCTTGTGGGAGATGCTTAACTTTACATTTTGAACAAAAGATGGTCCTTCCTGCTAACTCTTCTTTATTTTTCTTTATGTGAGATGGGTTGCTGAAAGCAGGATTTTTCTGAAGTGAAACTGAGGTGTCCTAGTATTCTTTTTCAAGGGAAATATTCCTCCCATTGGCCATGCCCCTATTGGACCCTATAGGAGAAGTAGACTCTACTTTGGATGTTTCAATTTGTGAAATTACAGAGTTGTTGAGGAGTGCTTTTACTTGGACAGGGTCAACAAAGTTCCGGTCTCCTATTAGAGAATAAATTTTATTGGGAGTCTTAGAGGTTTTTAATAACTGATCCCTGGAAAAATTTTCAAGAACGAGATCCTTAAATTTTCCTGTCAAAGTATCATCCATGACTTACCTGATAAGACCTCTTAAGAGAGTCTCCTTATGTTTCCAGAAAGATGACTTCCTATAGGTGTCTTTTGGTATATTTCCACTAAGTAAATGGTGAGGGGATTTATGTCCCTGTAATAGTTAATTTAAAATTTAAACAAAATTTTACTATCTACTCTAAACACACCTAAGAGGAATAAATCAAGCTTTGCATAAAGTAATCACACTTGCGCAGAAAAAAAGAACAACAAGGATTTGGGGTGACCCACTAAAGTGGATGCATCAGGATATAACACTATGGAAATTTCATAGTGAAGTCGTCTTTGCATCTTATCATTTCCCCTCCCCCTTGCTATGTAATTAAAAAGCAACCTATATATCCTTATCTATCTAGACTCTGTTCATGAAAAACTAGACTAAAGGAAAAACTAGACTACTACTACTGCTGGGTTTTGGGGCACCTGTTATAATAGATGCACATGTTCTTACCTCTTGTCTTACCTCTCCCCCACCAGCAGCCTATCACTAAAAATAATTCTACCTATTCTACCTTACAAAACAACTCCCCGACAACGGCCCCAAAATTTTGGGCAAAATATTGTCTTGAATAGTTTACCTAATATTTAATTATTGACGGGGGTTTGTAAGCTTGTATTTGCTACAAAATATATGTGAATGCAGAAGGATTCCTAAGATTTAGTGGCAATATTCTAACAAACACAGATCAAAATATCTTTCGAAATAAGAAACAAATACTCCTAAGAATTCAACAGTTAAGAAGATTAAGCTAGAACAGAAGACTAGACTAGTGTAATATCCAGTTATACTACCCTACTTTATACATACTTGATGCAAATAAAAACAAGATAACCAACCACCCCTTAATATCTATTCTACTACTTTGACCAACTTTGAAAGCTAACTATTCAAAAGAGGATCAACTAGAATATATAACTAAGGATATACATGGCAATTCAAACTAATTCCACTCTCCTAAAAAGATGACTAATCTAGATGGGCTCGGTCCAGCTAACTCATGCATGTAATAACTAGAATGTAAATACAGGAATTTAAACCTATTTGACAAATACATTTACCCTACAAGATAATTCAAATACAATTCATAACTTGAAAACATCATTTCCTTTTGAAATTTAAAAAGAAATTGGAAATTACATAAACTCGAAACATAATAAGAACTAGCAGAATTAAAACTAACTATGATTAAATTCTACTGTATTGAATCAATTTATCCTATTAACATTGAAGCAATCTACTCTATTAACATTTAAATCAAACAACAAACTAGAAATGCATCAAAAGAAATTACAATATAGTCTATATGGAACCGGTTGCTAACATAAAATGAAAGACTATCTAAACATCATAATACTGAAATGGAATATAAGCTATAAGCATCATAATATTGAAATGGAATCTAAGCTATAAGCATCATAATACTGAAATAAAATCTAAACTACAAGAAATAATATAAACAATTGCAAGAATGAAATTGCATAAACAATCTATGAACAAAGCTATACTAATTACAACGAAAAGGAAATGAAAGAGACTATACGAAAATATAAAACTCTGATTGGCGGGGGGCCCTCCTAACAAATAGATTCACAGCCTACTAAACGCTAGTGGAACATGACTGTATACAGTGAAACATGACTTCCATTAAAAATATAAAACAGAGTCTGAATTACATAAAATCTTGCTAAACTAAAAACTACTTCTTCCTAACTTCTTAACTTTTTCTCGCATACAAGCGTTCTTATATATATAGTTTTGAGAAAGCGAACAAGTTGATCCTTTAGTGGTCGATTGCTCTTTGATATGAGTCAACCATTATTACAATCCATTACTCTTATGCCAACATAGTTGTTTTTCCTCCCTTATCGCGAGTTGGTTTTTATTGGACATGAGGTGGCATACAGGTTTCCCTTCTTTGGCGTGAACTAATGGCGTGATGTCAATGCTAGAAACCTTCCAGAATGAGGCTCATGCTATCACTTTGGCATGTGGACAACAATGGCTGCAGGTTTCCCCATGCTTAAATGCTGGAGAATCAATAAATTCCACCGTGCGGTTGTTTCGGTGAGCTGAATGACAAGCTAGATATGCTATGCGCATATCTAGCCGAATGTGTGTCTACATGTCAAATTGGCCCAAAAAGCATGCTATGCAATCGGCGAATGCATTTGTTAGTAGTTACATCAATTAATCATCGAATTTACTCATTAAAATAGTAAAATAATCAAGAATGAATCAATCTTAAATAAATCAAAATAAGATCATACCTGAATCTGAATAGTAATTTGTATGATGCAAATACACCAAAATGACAACAAAATGTGCTTTAATACATAAGGTTTTTAGCTCAAAAAGGGTAACAGAATGGGGCTCAACAGAATCAAAATTGCTCACTTGAGAATTCATGGGTCTTTTCAAGAATTGTGATTGATGTTGGTCTTTTCAAGAAAACTATTTCCCTACCTTAGGTAGCTCGCGTCGAAAGAGAAATGTGCATCATCATGTAGTTAGGGTTTGCATTATTTTTACATTTCTTTTGTACACCTCATGCATCCACTTAACTGCATAAGTTAAAATTAATGCTAGCATAGGATTATAATAATTTAGTAACTATGTGTAAGTTAAAGACGTGTTCCAACATCTTTAAACATGGCAGTTGTTGTTATTTGCCTTCATTGCATACCGATGGCTTGTAGTTATCCCACGTACCAACTGGTATATCGAATGGATTTTCACGTACCTTTGGGTATACAGAAAAGTAATTCATGTACTCGATAGTATATCAGAAGTCTCTTGTCGAGCGGTTGTGCATTAGACAACACCACTACAGAGTTGTGCTCCCCCATACCTAGTGTATATTGGGAGACCCTCTTAGGATTCATGTGACCAACTGAGTTAACCTTTTGGCTGTCTTGGTATCAAAATACACCGAGAACAACACTCAGGAATATTACTACACATGTACCATCTAGGTAGTTGGGTCTTCAGGAAAGGGTATGGTCCCAATCCTCCTGATCATGTTTTATTGTTGTACCCTACTATATATAGCGAGTTGTGAAGCCTTGATAATCTCATGAGGATCCGTAGTTTTGATCCACTCCTATTCACACTGTTTGATTTTTTGTTTTAGATTTGAGTAGTGTTTTATTTGTGTGGTACTTCAGATATTCTTAGATAATTCAGATAAGGGATACTCTCCCGGTACCACCAATGAAGAGACCCATTTTCAGGGTATGTCTTTTGTTTCTCCCCCTTGTGGAGTTGTTGGTCCTCCATTCATGGACACTTTGAGTCTTCCCGGATTGACTATAGGATTTCCTATGTGGTTATTCTCCAATCTTGTTATACCAAATCACCTTTTGTGTCAAATTGTGGTCCTTCACTACATGAGCATCGAACTCATGTTAACCATTCTCCATGTTCCTCAAATGTTGAATCGACTTCCCTTTATTCCTCTTCACCTGTTGAAAACTCTGACGTTAGTAAATAGGATGCTAAGAAGAATATGAAAAGGAAGGATAAGAAGAAGGTCACAACTCCAACTCATGATCGTCATGTTGGAAACCCATCATCCACTGATAATAGTGTTGAGAGTGTTGATTTTCTCACAAGAACACCTCGTAAGCCTAAGTTCCCTTGTAGACTTTGCAAGGGTGACCATCTTCTAAAATATTTTCATGGTTTTTCCTGGGTTTTACAAGTGTGGTCTGAGGCTTCCCAACACCCGATGTCATCAGCCTCTGGTCTTCACACTAATGATACCCCATCGACCAGTGAATATGTGGTTAAGAGTCAGAAAGGAAAAGTCAAACATCCTTGCTTGCTATGTAAGTACATGCACCTTACTTACCTTTGTCCTCTCATGGATAAAGCTTCAAAGTTGTTGGAATATATTACTATTCCTCGACAATGGATTCCAACATGTTATCATAAGTTTTCACTTGACATTCCATTGGTTGATAAAGTGGTCAATCCAGTTCCATCCTTGGTTGATTGTTACACATAAATCTCATCACGATCTTGTGTTGAGGCTCTGTTACAACTAAATATCATCACCGTCATGTGTTGAGGCCCAAAACATCAGAAATTTTGCTCAATTCCCAAACCTTGAAGTTGGACATTGGCCCTGACTCCTATTTTTCATATTTGAGTCCACCACTGCCTTTTCCTTTAATCCAATACATGTTACCTTCTTCAGTAATTCCTATGGTCTCTTAACAATAAGTAGTGTCACTACCTTTACCCTTTTGTCAAGAAGCGGTTCCACCTTGATAATGCTCTGTCTGCATAGTGAAATAGCGGTGCTCGAGTTTTAAAGAGAAAAAGAGAAGATCCATGAAGCTTCTCGAAGGAAGACTTTTTGGAACCCTCATCCCTACTCTTGTGGACCACCTGGACTCGAGATCCCACCTATTTGGATCTCCCTTCCACCTCATCCACATTTCCCTCAACCATTCCTGTTAACCCAAAAATTCCCATAGAGCTCTCCATGGCCTAGACCACCCAAGGACACCATCTCACAACACTCATTTCACTCCATAAGACCTTCCATTTGACCCCTACATCTCCAAAAGATCCCAAGGATGAAGAAAAGGAATAAAAACCCCAAAAAGAGCCCAAAATAGACCCCCAAGAGCTAAAGCCCTCAAAAAGGGGCTAAAGGCCCAAAAAATGGGCTAAAGCCTTGACCAAGGGCTTAAAACCCTAAAACCCCTTGGAAAAACTATATAAGGAGGGTGGGGGGTCACTCTCAAGACACTCCTCATTTGCATATTGTTATGCTTCCCATGGATGCTTTGAGACCTGTTGTTCTCAAACCACCCACTCTACCTCTCCTCCAAGCCATTGCTTCCCAACCAAGAGAGAGGTGCTCCCATGAGCTAGGGAATGCTGGCCCATTTCTGCCTAAGTGAGGTATAGCTTCTTTTCATGCATGTTTATTTACTTGTTTTGTTTTCTAACCAATACTTCCAGTTGAAGGTTTGCCATTAACATCATTTGCAGGTTGTCTTCATAGTAGTATAGGTTGATTTTGTAGGTTTTCGAGGCAGAACCCTAACCCACTGTGTGCAGAGGAGTTCAACAGGTCTACATCTCCATATTTATTTCTATTATTTTCTCTTAGATTTAGCTTACTGGAGAAGCCATTTACTTGCCATAGCTTAGATTAGCTTAGTTTCAATTCGCAGCTCTATTTTTACCATTTTACATTCCATTTTTTACTGCATTCCAAGGGTAGAAACCTACCCTTGTTCCCTATAGGCATAAGGGATCCATTTTTTCCCCTGTAGTGAAGAGAAATTCTCACTACAGCTCTGGCGACTCCCCTGGGTCGATCCCACAGGATCCATGGGCAAAAATTTCAAGTTTTTCAAGTTTTTCAGTTTTTACCCTAGTTTTAAAAAATGTTCTGTTAGATTTGTTTAAGTCTGCTTTATTTATTATTTTATATCAATGTCGAATCCTCTTCTAGTCCGAGCCGAGTCATACTAACCCCAGTACCAGTTACTACCGGCCAGATCTGACCCTGCAGCACCAAACCACCCCTTTTTGGAGCAATTCGCTCTTATCGGGGGGAAAGGTGAGGGAAGGCGCACTTAATTGGTAGACAGGCACACCCAGGGCACACTTAATCCTCAAATAGGTAGGAATTCAGCCCAAGAGCTCAAGTTGTGTCTGTTTTGGCATTTTGTGCAATCCCTTTGCTCATTTCTAGAAAAATCTCGCGGCCCCCTCGCGGGATTTGGTCAGAAATGTGTGACCTGTCACACAGAAGTTGTTTTTTAGTTTAATTAGCAGTAATTTTGAGTTTTATAAGACTGTTAGTGCGGCCTAGCCACCTATGTCCACCATTATAGGTCTCTTTTAATTACAGTTTTCAATTTTTGCAAATCAATCAATGAACAAAGTGTATATGCTAATCCAATCACTAAGGCTTAATAAAATCAACTAGTCTAACTAAAAATAACATAAAATTAACCATCTTGCTTCTCGTTTCCTCCTCTTCCCAGTCATCACCCTCTGGGGTATTCTGGGATATGACGAAGGGACAACTCACATAGATCTAGGCACTCCATGGCATTTTTCCTAAACCACTAAAACTAGGTGACCTGGAAGGTACGGGGGGTAGAGAAGGAGGGCTTCTCACAGCACTAAGAATCCTCCATACTCGACCAACCTAGCACTTGGGAGGTGATCTGAGGATCTACAGATTGGCTTAGTCCCATTGTGTTGAGAGCCCAACACCTTCTCTTGGTTGAAGAAGAGTACCACTGAAGGTAGACATTTAGTTAGGCCAACAATTGAGGGTTAATCATTACATTTGCTTACAAATTTATGTTTATGTTTTCATACAAAACCATGATGTGAGCTCTACCATGAATTCATAAACCATATTGCAAACCAAATACCAGAACAAATAAGCAAACCAACACACCTTACCACATAATTAACCCAACTTAGTTCATGACATTGAGTAAGCCTTAAAATTTACCAAATTTACACTAAGTTCAATCAACTCTGCAGTCTTTGAGGACATAAGTCCCTGACTGCTTCAACTGTGGGAAGTACTTGGGCTTTTCCCAGAAACTCATTGTGAGGAATACCACAGGAACCCCAAAGGAGCTGGCCGCTGAGAGGAATTGCCAAGCAAAACGGGAAACGACCCCTTCCGATTGAGTAGAAGCACCCGTGAGGAACAAGCTAAGTGCTGTCTTCTGGTAGTCTTGGTGGTCGAGAGACCACCTTCATCCAATAGGAAGCCATTGAAACTGTGGTCCAAATTTCATATCCACCAGTTTCATACACACAAGCAAACACAATTGATCCTCCACGGTCTTCCTCACGCCTAAGAGGTGAACCACCACCATTTGGAACACTCAGTCAGCACCGTCATAGCTATTTTCAGCAATATTCCACACCATCAGAGGGCCACACAACCTCTGATTCTGATTCAGACCCATATCATTCTGAACTAGACCTCCACATCGCACCATCAAGCCCCGTGGCTAGTGCAAACCCGGATCCATTTTTCGGTCTAACCTTAGCAAGTGGACCCATGTCCACATCACAACCAGTCACCCACAATGTGGCAAGCGGTCCAAGAACATTCATGTAGACTATCATTAGCCAATTGCCACCACCCATAGTGACCATCCAAGCTGGTCCAGTGGCCAAACAAGGGGGCAGTGGCCCCTCTACACACATTGTCTCACCTGCCACATAGGGGGGCAATGCACCAACCAACCACATTGCCCCTACCGCCATGCAGGGGGGAAATGCCCCCGCCACCCATACCATCCCACCCACAACACTTGGGGGAATTGGCCCATCTGCCACGGTGCCACCACAAGCACTCCCAGCCATGCAGATGCATTATGCACCTGCAAACCCCACTCCCATTGCAGCCCCATCCCACATCAACTTGGGGTCAAATCTTCCATTCATGGCTTGTTTGAACTTGCCTGACTTGGCCAGATTGATGAATGACCCCATCCATCACCAAGATTTGTGGCCACCCATGCCAACTAAGTTGCCATAAGACATCCCAAAGTTTGAAGGTAAATCCGAGGAATGTCCACAAAATCATATAATAACATTCCATCTATGGTGCTCATCCAATAGCATCATAGAAGACTCCATCAGATTGAGGCTGTTCCAATGCACCCTTACAAGTGCCGCGGCCAAATGGTACATCGAGCTGCCACAAGCCAAGTACCTTGACTTCAACTCCCTAGCCTTCATGTTCCTATAGTATTTCCATCTCCTTGTCAGATATGACGAGGGAGTAGAGATCCTGCTATCCTGTTGCCAAAACACTGCCACTCACATCACTGATCATATCCATGAGTGGTGGTGGTGCCGCAGCCTGTGAAAAATCCAACTTGATGACATGATCTTCTTGGATTGGTTCCTCAAGACTTTGCTCTCGCCCATCACAAAGGACTTCACATCTGAACATTCCCAATCTGAAGAAGAGGCCATACTGAAGACCCAACAATTTGACCTCGTCTAAACCTAGTCAGGATACTTGTATACCATCATCCCAGATGCTCTCCATCCAAGTACCTCTTACTGCAACGCACCAGGGGCATCCCACGCATAAGATGGAATTATAGGGTTAGTATCTCAACAACCACCACCTCGACCAACACCACTTGCTGGTGCACCACAACCAAGTAACACTACTAATGTTGCTTACCAAAACCAACCTCCAGACTATGCTAGAATGATGTCGCAGTCCGGAGCGACAACTTCCTATGCAGAACCTATTCCACCGTAGCAGGCTTGGATAGCACAACAATATGTGGGGAAAATTCCCACATTCGTGGCACCGCCACCCCCACAAATATACTATGCACCACCAGTGCAACAAGTCCAAGAACTCGCCCTCGCTCCACCCGCTCCGTTGGGACAAGTGTTTGCACAACAAAACTATCCCAACTAGCCTGCCCCAAACAATCAACAAGGGAAAGCTAGAAATAACCGGCCCCACAACCAAGGAAACAACCAACCGTAGGGAGGAGGTTAACAACTGAATCCTCCCAACAATGCCACAGAAAACTAGCCAGCCTAGAATCCCCCGCGACCAAATGCGCCAAGGAACAATGCCCCATTGCACACAAACCAACCATGCACACTCTATGAGGTCTATGGGCACTATACATTTGAGTGACCCCTCATGGGTCACGCAAAGCAGGCCATTTGAAATGAGGCCCAACAGGCCACTAACGCTACAAACCAAGCACAACCCAACCCGTCACCACAAGGACCTCCTCCCATGGTGCTTCAAAACCCACTACCAGTCTAAGAATTGGTGGCAACCGATATCCCTCCCCAGGCCAATCCCAATCCTCTAGGGGCACCGTCCATGGTTGAAACAGGTGTCCACCACCTGATGACCATGATCACTGAAGAGGTCAACTTACAGACTAGACAAAATCAATATGGTACCACTACCAAACCTGTTCACTCATCAGCAACATCTACGTCTAAGACAACCAACCTACCTCTCTAGTTACCCCTGTTCCGCGACCCCCATACATAGAATTGCCAATAATTCCACAGCTAGAGCTGCGGTTAGCTATAGAATTGTGGATGATTTGGCCCAAACGCCAACCTCCATGTCTACTCTTGAGGTACTTAAAACATGCCCAACATAGTGGAAATCCATACTAGTCGCTCTAGGGGTACTAGACCCCTCCGATTCCAAGCTGATCACCTTTGACACAGAGAACAGAGAGCTATGCATGCCCTCCACTATCGCCTTCCAAATCCTGGTGTCCATCCTGAACTTGTTCGTGCACTAATGCATAGTGGATGAGGGGGCATCCACGTGCATCATGTCTATTTTAGTTTGGCAGAAGCTTGGATCACCAATTCTACAACCATCTTCCATGACTCTGTGGGATTATGATGGACACCCCACTAAATCCCAAGGAATCCTCCCTCATCGCCCCATCATGTTAGCCTGGAAGAAAGTCATGATTGAAATTGAGGTCGTCAATGCTCAATTGGATTACAACCTCCTCCTTGGGAGGAGTTACATGTATGCCATGCGAGCCGTCGCGTCAACTATCTTCCACCTCATGATGTTCCCCCACGAAGGCAATATTGTGACGGTGGACAAGCTCACCTACCATGATTCACAAGGGTTAACAACACCTGCCAATGTTATCCCTACCATCATCACCACCGAGCCACAAGGGGCGACCGCACATGCTAACGTCATCCCTCTAACCAACACTGTGGCTGAAGACACACCAGCCTCCCCACCGTTGAATGTGGGCATTGGGTTGTTTATCGATCCCACCATGACAACTCATTTTCCATTCGTGTCTCCACCACCAACACAAAAGCAAACTGTGGACTTATGCATGGTCTCATCAAGCACCGCTGCACCCAAACAACAACCGCAGCTGTAGAGCCAAACACAACCACAACAGCATCCGCAGTCGCAACACCAACATCAGCCGCAACATCACCTGTAGCAGTAGCATTATGCGCAGCCGCAACCACAACCACACCCCCACATGCAACCAGCTGGGAGTTATGTGGGTTCATCCCTTGTCCACACAATTCCCTTCCTCTTTCCCCCACCTGGTGTCATGAGCAAGCCGGTCATGGCCACCTTAAGCCTACCCAACTTTACGTTGGGGATCCCGGTGTGGTATCTTGACCCACCAGCTCAACCAGCAATGCCCCAAGTCGTGTTAACTCCGGTGCAACCTATCGCAGTTGAATCCCACCCCCAACCCAGTCCGCATAGGCCAACCAATGTACCCACACCTGCATTGCCCCAACCCAAAAGGGCTAGGGGAAAGAATACCAAAGTCATCGCAGAACCACAACAAGTTCCACCTTGTGTCATCTACAAGCAATAGGGCCATCCAACTCAAAATTTCCCTGAAATCCCAGTGATCTGTGTGCATCTAGATGCCATGGACACAAATGAAAACATCCCTATGGTTGAACTCCCAACCGCACCAGTAGTAAAGAACAAGGCATTGAGGACAAACCATGCTTGCACCCTTTGTGGCTTGTATGGACATTACTCCCACCATTTCCAAGACTTACCCGAGTTTCGAATGGCTCTCGCTGACCTCCGTCACTAGTCCCTTGAGTCTGAGATCACCTTGATCGAAAAATCTCACCCCACACCTCCTTCTTTAGACACCATGTCCATCTACATGATGTCCACTTCTGCATACCCTCTTGTCTCCACCATCACCGATGGTCCATTAGACCTGTCTCTTCCATTGTTTCCCCAGCCATAGTTGCAACCTCATTTGCAACCTCAACCTCAGTTACCAGGGAAACAGTGGGGTTCGTTCCCAATCAAAACGATTCTTTTCCTTGTTATTTTCCTTTTCTCTTTCCTACCGTCCGGGATCGTGAGTAAGTCTGTCTTAGCAACCCGCAATCTACAGGATTTCACACTAGGAGATCCTATGTCATTTTGAGCAATGTTTATTCTCGGTTTCAAGCTCATTAAAAAATGAAACAGATTCTTCCATTGTGTCAAGACTCAATATTTCAACCTTCATTCAATCTTCTTGTAAAGTAGACGAAATGAAGCTTGGGGAGCATGTACCCTACCTCTTTATATTAGAGTTAAGCTTCTTGACAGTTTTATTAGGGGAAAGTACCAACCAATGGACATCATGTTGGGGAAATTACTCGTCAATGGGAGTCATTTTGAGCATACTTTATTTTAATTTCAAGCTCTCTAAACCATGAAACGACACTTTGAGCATATTTTTTTTTTGTTCCAAGCTTGTTAAAAAATAAAGCATATACCCTGAGCATTCTTTCAACTTATCTTCGAGCTCGTTAAAAACAATAAGATGGTGTTGAGCTTAATTTCCATTTTTCGTGCTCTGGTTAAAACATGAAAATTGGTTTGAGCTTACTTTATCGCTTTTTTGTATTCTAGATTCAAACCTAAAAAAGGATCCAAGCGCCTTTTATACCTTTGGTGTGCTCATCAAAAACCTAGTGAAGAGGTATCGAGTGTACTTTTACTATTTTTTAGACTCGTTAAAATTGTCTTATGAAAAATAACCCCTTAATAGAGTCCTCTTTAAGCTCTTTTCAGATTATTAAAATGTGAAAAGATTGTCGAGTGAACTTGTCTTCTTCATGCTCGTAAAAGGACCTGAAGAGTCGTCTTCGTGGTGATAGTTTACCCCTTTTCTAGACCAGGGGGCACTACTTGTGAAAAAGTTATACTTTGGCTAATCATGACTAGAAGAGTTATCCTGGGCATTGGTTTATACCTTTTTTGGCCTCAGGGACTAAATTTACGAAAAATTCCATTTTGGAGTCTTCTTAGTCATTTCACACTCTCTAAACATGAAACAAAGAATACGTTTGCTTTCATCAGACTCATAAAATTAAACGATGAAGGACCCTTTCTAGGAATGAACCCCTCCTTTCTTAGGTTCTTAAAACATATGATATTGAACTCATCACTTGATGACCTACAACGAGTGTTTGTTACCCTCTTTGAACTCGTTAAAATGAAAAAAGGTACTCATCCTTTGTGATGGGGAAATTACGGGAAGAGTTTGTGTTTCGTTGTATTTGCGATAGTTCATAGTTACTCTTGAACATGGCACTCATTTGCATATGCATTTCAGTACTTGGGTATTCCATTTGTCTTCAAGTCATGTTGATTCCATGAGTCTTCTTACCTCGCTTGAGTTGTTCAAGAATTCTCCCGCCATCAGTTTCATTAGGGGATTGGTATCATTCTTATGTCAATACTGTAAAGTCATGCCAACACCATGTTCAAGAGATATTTGGTCATTTGTTCACTATATGCAGTTATTTTACCTTCTATCATGTCGGTCATCTCTGTGTTAGTATCGTATATCACTCTGATGTCCAGTTTACACTAAAAAATAAATGATCGTGTTTCATGTCGATGATGGGGGATACATCATGTCCCTCCTTCGATAAGTGTATCCTTTTCAACTTCAACGCATCATCTAGGAATTGGACTTAGATACCAAGTAAAGTACCTTGATCCTACATGCCACAATGGCAGGTTACCTTGCTTTCGACATGATTTTACATCATTGACTCTTGATTGAAATATTCTACTGAGTGTTCAACTTCAAGTCCTTTATTCACACTTGGGAGGATGTACTTAGATACCTTGGTAATCATTGGCATCAATGGTTATTTCCCTCACACTTGTTAATAGTTTACATCAATTACTGGTAATCAAGTGGTTTTTACCATGTTCGACATCAAGACATTGTAATCACATGGTTAGATTCATATCGTTACGGGTTTGGCTTGAAGACCATGGGTTATTTGATATTTTTCCCAAGTTGCAATGAAGTTTGTTTGAGTCATATTACACAGATCCACTTTGTATTGGTCATGGTTGTGTTATCATCTCATCATGGATCTATGTTTGTGTCTAGTAGCCATTATTTTGTTCAGGAAGTCTCTACTACCATGGATCTACATTGTATTCGTCGACAATCTTGTTATGAGTCATATGAGACTTGAGTCAATTGCATTGCAACAACTTCTAAACAACATCCTTGCCTTCGATTTCTTCTTTTCTCAAAGCATTCACCTATCACATTCCTCTAACTTCATGCTTTGGGGGGCATTTTGTTACATTGAAATCTTGTCATCTTGATCCCTGTGTTAACCTTGTGCCTAATCCCTAAAGTTTCCCTACCTAAATTTGATTGAGTTTGAAGTTGTCCCTAGCTCTTTTTCCTCCTCTAGAAGGGATGCCACTCTTTCTCCTAAGGAAAGGTGCACCAGAACTCTTTCCCTTCATGTAAGGAGTGCCACTAGCACTCTTTCCCATCTTGCAAGGTCTGCTGATGTGATGTCTCCTACTGGTAAGTGCGCCAATGATGCTTAGAGAGAAAAAAGAGAATCTTTGAGCCCCTTCTCGAAGGTGGATGAGGTGGAGGATCATCCCTAGATTCTAGGTGAGGTGGAATTGGGTTACCTAACCTATGGGGAATATCCCTTAGATCCCTTCTCCTAATCCTCAACCTACTATATCCCTTTAGCCTTATAAATTAACCCTCTCTCCATTGTGAGGGGAGGAAGGACTATGGAACTCTTATGCTAGTCGGATTTCTAGGTGATCCTTGTCATCCTTTGGGAGGAAAAATGTCATCCTGTTGGAGGCATACTATGTTTCTTTAGAGGCTTGTATTGGATTGTCTAATGGAAGGTTGCAACGTTAAGGCTAGGTTGTGATATTCTTTCCTATGTAATTCTATGTATATCCTTGATTACATTAATACAAATCTCTTTCAATAAATTTTGTTGTGCTAATGATGTTTAGATATTTATTCCTTAACTGTTAGCTTAGATCAATTCATGTTTATATACACATGTATTGTTTGCTTGTTTCCACTTGCTCTACACGGTTTTGCAACTCAAAATTTGAAGGCTCTAAAGCTTGCGTCAACAAAGAGAAAAGAGGATTTTCAAACCTCAGGTAGGTGATCTATATATTAACTTACATTTATTTGATCTAGGAAAGTATACTGTGTTATGTACTTGATTTTATATAGACACACTTAGACTAGGGAGATCTGTCTTGACTCTTCTTGAGTAGATTTATCCACCAACAAAATTTTCTACAATTTTTCCTCTATGGCGTTTACTGATAGAGGTGGAAAACATTGGTTCTAAAGCCTTCATCTAGAAGAAATATTTTTATTAAACATTAAGATCCTTTTCACAGAACGTGGGTCCAGGAAACCATTTAAGATGGAGTTCTTGTGTGTAAACATGTTGTAGGTTTTTACACTATGAGATGTTACATCATTTTTGTTTCTTTTAAACATTTGAAAGTTTTAATGTATAAATTTCAAGAGGGTTTACAAATCCTGCGACTTACTTCAATCTCATTTTCATGCTCTTGCAAGCATTATTCCTATTTTAAAATGGCTCTACTCTGTGTATATATTAAAATCGTTTTATCCTTCAGATAATACTCTGGTATTAAGGGATTTATGTGGAAATTGTGTCTCGACTTTTGTGTAACATAATTGGGCCTTTCGTTGAGAACTATTATGTCTGCACTATTTGATTTCATATTTTGTTAAAAATAATCTGTGAATAATATTAATTATTTGTTAGCGTAATATGTGTTCATCGATAATGTGTTAAGCATTTTAAATCCCTCTCGTCGATACTAAGATTTAATAAGCTGTAAAACATTCACTGAGTGCTTTTAGCGTTTTGATAAAAATAATGGAAAGGAAATATCATTGCGGGCTTCAATCCTATGACCTACCAAAAATACTTCTTTATCTGGCACCATAAGAAAATATAATTGTTTATTGCTTAAATCCTACATTTCCCTTGGTAACATTGTGGGCTTAGCTTGATTTGTTTTACTGCGTTTATTTTTCTGTTAATCTAGTATATTTAGTTGTAGGTTTTTATTATTGGAATTTATAAGCCTTCCGATTGTAAGTTTTAATAATTATTATAGAGGTATTCTTACCCTACAAGTTTCAAACATTATGTTTGTACTACCTACGCTTAAAAGAGGTACTATTTAATTTTTACAGATATAGTGATTCTTCTTAAAATTTGTTAAAAATAAATGTTTTTCCCTGAACCATTTTTGTAGAAGAAAAGAACCTTTCAGCTATGTGATTTTAGTAAAGAAAATTCAAAGTCTTCCGGCTATAAAATGCTATAAGATTAATTTGTTAATGGGTTTTGAACCCTAGCTCGAAGGCTTTGTATTTTAGTTTGTTTGAAAGAAAGTTTTAAAGTAAACCCTAATGTGTTCATTGTTTACTTAGCCAAATGGCATTATTTGTAAAAATCTATAAATGTATATAAAAAGAAAACTTAAGGAATAATTAGTATTCATTAAATATGTGATAAGAAACTATTTATGAAATTATGTATATATATATATATATATATATATATATATATATATATACAGTTTTCTTCTAAAATAAGAACTGCAATAATCTACAAGTTTACTATGAAAAATGTCTAAAAATTGTAGCATTCATTAACTGATAATATAATAAATAATATCCATTTTTCTTATTCTACTTCAAAAAATAATTCATAATCTTAGGAAGACTTCCAACATTTTGAAAATCCTTTAGATATATGTAGGAGATCCTTTCAGCATCTTAAAACATTAGAGATGTCACTTTATTTCCTGCACTGCATCCCAGGAACTATGTGGTTCTTCCATGTACCGTCGATATATAGAACGGCCTTCCACATACCTTTGAGGTATATAGAAAGGTACTTCATGTACTCGATTGTATATCAGAAGGCCCCTATTGATCGATTGGGCATTAGACAATACTAACACAGATTTGAGCTCCTACGTACCTTGTGTATATCAAGAGACCCTTCTAGGATTCCCTCAACCATCTAAGAAAAGAAAATTGGCCATGTTGTCAATGTAATACACCGAGAACAACACTTGGGGAGCTACTACGCATGTACTATCCAGGTAATCAGGTATTCAGGAAAGGGTTGGTCCCACTCCTCCTTGTTGTGCATTACTGTTGGACCCTGCGGTATATCGTGAGTTGCAAGGAGTTGACAATCCTAGTGAGGAACTGAATTTTATTAGCCCCTCTTACCACCTAAGTTTTCTTGTGTCCTTTAGCTTTTGTAGGATAGGTTTTGTGTGTGTTTCTAGTTTTCAAACCCTAGGTTAGGATTTTAGTGACCAACAATCTGGCTGAGTTTCCCTTGAGAGTATCCAAAAGAGTTCAAGGCTTGCTGCCTGACCTTCCTCCTATTACAGTAGAAATCCCAATGGAATCCATAGACCAAGGTGCCATAGATGATTCTCATGTGGAATAGAATCTAGCTGTGGAAGTGAAGGAATAATTCACTACGTATGATAATCCCTTGGTCGAACAACCTCCTATGGCTGATATTGCCTTTCATTTTCCAATGGAAGGTCATGTTGGTTGATCAAATTGGGTTGTTCATCACCCATCTGATGATATCGAGGTGACATAATTTAGGACTACCAGACTATCTTTTGTTAATCCCCTAGGGATGCTCCTTGGAATGAGTAAATTTATAAAAGGATCCAACCAACTATGGATCATTTACGTAATTTTCAGGATCACCTTGCGAACATTATTGCTTCACCTCTTCCACATAGGATCCCATGTCTGCTCTTTTACCTCGCCTTTCAGAATCAACCCCTTCGGATACTGGCCACTCTCGTCATCTCAATTAATGCCTAGTTTGACATCACCAGCTCAAGGATCAATAGTTCATGATCTAGGTCAACCATCCAGCCCTATTATTATAGTTCCAAATATTGGGTCTTCTTCTGTCTCTCCCATATCTTGTACCACTGGGGGAAAACCCCCAACTCAAGTTGCATTAGTATTTAGTGGAGTCACTTCTAGTACAAGATATATCCCTACTATAGGACAGTCAACAATTGTAGTTCCTTACATGGAAACCAAAGTGGTTACTTCTCCTCCTAGTATAGGGAAACCATCAGGGATAAAACCCATTGTTAATCAACCTTCTTGGGGATATAGTTACCCAAGAAATATACCACCCATAAGTAATGTGAAATTTCAACCTACATCTACAGGAGTGGTATATCTCAGTATGCCTTACCCTAAAAACATGTTTACACCATGGGGGAAACCTAATTGGTCATATATGGCTATGCCTGGAGGGATACCTATCAATACTGTTGGAGGTTATGGTGGCCCACCTTTTGGAGGGCCACCTGGTGGAGGTCCACCCTATGGTGGACCACCACCAAGATGAACACCCTCTAGCATACCACCTTTTGGAGGACCACCATCTTCTAGATGGCCAAAACCTAGAGGACCACCTCCTGGGGGAACACGTCCTGGGGGACCACCTTCTGGGGGACCACCTTTTGGAATCCCACCTAGCAGAGGACCACCTAGTGGAGGCCTGCTTGACAGAGGACCACCACCACCACCACCACCTAGAGGAAATCCTCATCCTAGAGGCCCACCTATATCTAGTGGATCTTCAGGATGATCATCCATGGATCCAATTCCCCAACAGCCAGTGTATCAATCGACCTACGGTCCCACTGGTATACAGATGCCCTATTAGTATTACTAGTATGTATAGCCTAATCGAAAACTTCCCTTTTTAGCAACTTTGGACTTGCCTAATCTGTCCAAGTTTACTAATGACTCCATCTAACATAACCCTTCGTGGCCTGCAATTCCAGTTAAGTTACCATCAGATATCCCAAAATTTGATGGGAAGCGAGGAGAAGATACCAAAAACCAAGTTATGACTTCCCATATATGGTGTTCTTCCAACTCCTTGAGGGATGATTCAGTCTGTTTCAGGCCCTCCCAGTGAAAGTTGAATGGTACGGCTTCCAAGTGGTACACTAAACTTCTGCAACATTCGTTTGTGGACTTCAACTCATTGGAAATAGTTTTTCTTACTCATTTCCAGCTACCCATCCATTACGAAATTGGTACAGATATTTTGACATCACTAAGTATGAACACTTCCACACATATATCAGATGATATTCATGAGTGGAGGAGATGACGAAGGCTTATTAAAGCTCCTATCCCAGACCAATTATTGCCTGATTGGTTTACAAAATCCTTGTTGCCTCCCATTTCCCGTGATGTGGCTATGGGTGGTGTTGTTACTGAAGAGTAGGATATCAGTCATGCTCAGTATCTAGAATTGGTTTATTCCTAGTATGGAAATTTGTATGACCTAATCCCTTAGGCTCCTCTTCCCAGTACAGACCCTACCAAGTCACCTGTATAATCTATTGTTGATGGGGTTGTCGGTTCAATCCATCCCTCGTCAACAGCTAATCCTACCAAGCAATATATTACTTCTACTACTACTCCTTCTGCTCCTATGGTATCCTTTGAGGTGAATGCTATTCAAAGTACATAGACCCCTGGTAACAAGAAAAAAGGAAAAGGAAAAGGTAAAAATCCTAGAAACCAACAGGATAATCCCAAGACTATGGACCCAAAGAATGACAATAAGGGTAAGAGGAAGGCTAAGTATCCCTTCCTATTGTGTGGTGGTTACCACTTCACGAAGGAGTTCCCTCGTCGTGAAGAGATTAATATATTTTTGAAAATTAACCCTACCTGATGGTTCTTAACAGCCCCTTTTCATCTCAACAACAATTTATTGATCACATGTGTTCTCAAGGAACCCCTAACTTTACAAAAGAAATCATAATGATGTCCTCGAAAACTATTAGCTTGACTACTCATACTTAGTAATATGACAAAACTGCAAAGAAGAAGGACAAGAATCATTCTCCCAAGAAAGATCCTTCAACTATTTCTTCTCCTTATTCATCTAATTCCCCTCTCTAATTTCCCTTCTTAATAAATTTTATTACAATGACCAATTTTTCACTCTTTCCCTATTTCGACCTTTGACTAGTTTTGATGTCTAGGTCTCCAAATTGGTCCAAATGTTCCCAAATATTCAGGAAAGGTATATGACTGATATTAAGGTTTGAATATTATTTTCAGGGAATATTTATGACCCTCTAGTTTCTTCTGCAAACTTTTTTAATATTCTGGTTGAGGTAGGAGTTTTGACTAGTAATTTAGGGTTCTAATTCCCCCACAATCAATACTGAAAATGGCTTCCCAAATTCACTCGAGCCAAATAGAAATTCAGAATGGAAGTAGGGGAATGTAAAGGAAATAAATATGAACTCATATGAATTTCCATTCAACTTTTAATGTCTGCTATAAATCCCTTAAATCAGATGCCAAAAGACTAGTTTCAACCTTAGGGGAAATGATAGGAAAACTTCTCCAAATGCTATGAAACTCAACAAAATAACTCCAAATGATTATGTACAGAAAATTGAACTCATATAATACATCAATAGCAGTCCATCCATCCATAAACCATCAGTATTTTACTTATCCATTCGAATTTATCAACATTGCATTGGTTCACAACAAGGTAGTGGGGAAATGGAACTATTTCTTCATTGTTTAACATTTACACATGAAATATTTTGGGTATTTATACCTGAGAGTATTATAATATTTAAATACAAAAATAAAATTCCATTCATCCATAATACATAATTATTTCACTTATCCATTTGAATCCATCAACATTACATTGGTTCACAACAAGATAGTGTGGCACTATTTCTTTATTGATTAAACTTTTTACATGAAATATTTCAGTATTTTGACCTGAGAGTATTATAAACTTGAAATGCAGATAAATTAAATCAGAATACAAAATAATTTGGAATTATAATCTTCCCCAAATATATCAATAGCTCACCCAAAGTGCAATCCCTCCAGGAGCAAGAATATGCAATAAAAACTGGAAATGGCAAGAAAACTAGTCATCCACTACCTCTCACAATTCACAAACGACAATTTCTCAAATGAACAGAAGATATTGTCTTGTTTTATTCCTATATTTTATAAAAATAGTTAGCCTTATAATGTTACCAATCCATCCACAAACTCAATCCAATTCGTATTTTGGTGTGTGCTCAATATTTTCCATGTGTCCTCATTTTCCTAGCCTTCCATTTTCCCCCAATTTGAGTAGGAACCCATTGAGCTTCCCCAACTCACATGAGTTCCCTCTTGGATGGTCTATTTCTACCTGAAATGTTATATATGTTATATTTCATCCCTCATATCTGATTTTTTTCATAGGTGTCATAGAATCTTCATCATTGTTGTCATAGAGATAGGGAATCTAGTCCAAGTGTCTCACTAGCTCCAAAATGCCTCTTCCTCTTCCATGGGAGTTACTCTTCCACTCCAATTTGACATTAATTGATTCATGCCAAGTATATTGACCTTCCAACTCATCCTAATACCCTTGGGCTTCTTATGGATTCAAAATGACAATAAACTTGATGCCATGTGGCATAGAAATTCTAGCTTGTGTGGGTCCCACATTCTCCATGTGTCTTCATGATCAATTGACACTTTGATTTTACCTTGTATTTATTTATTTAGCTCCTTTATTAAATATTTATTCCATTCTAATGTTCAAACATCATTTATTACCCCCCTTATTCCAAACCTCAAAGCTTTCACCCCCAACC
The DNA here is from genome assembly GCA_001517045.1 of Pseudotsuga menziesii. Lineage (NCBI taxonomy): Eukaryota > Viridiplantae > Streptophyta > Pinopsida > Pinales > Pinaceae > Pseudotsuga > Pseudotsuga menziesii. Next base: position 569,348 of record LPNX010084008.1, read on the forward strand.
TAGGAAACTAGTAATTTTCCTCCTTGGCAAGTATTTGACCCTTAGCACCAATTTGGCAAACTCTCATGAATATGGAAAATGTGATTAGGCCATTGTGACCCAATGCAAAATTTGGGACATGACACCCTCTTACAATTGAGAAACCTAATCTTTACTTGAATTTGCATCCACCGAATATTAATCTCTGAAAATTTGTGTTTAATCCAAATGCTCGAGCTGCACGATTCCACAACATTGTTGAAGATTTGGCTCAAGCACCTTGTGCAATGTCTACCCTAGAGGTACTCCAAATTTGTCCTACGCAATGCCAAAAATTGCTGACATAATTAGGAGCCTTAGACCCAGATAACACTAATTTGATTTAATGTGGAGAATTACAAGTCTAGATTACCCCACCAGCTCGTGTTTCAAATCGCAACAATAGTATTTGGGAGAAAGGTCCATAGGACCATTTTGGATGAAGGAGCTTCCAACTCGGTATTGTATTTGTATTGTTGGAGAGCCATTGGTTCTCTTGAACTTACGAAGTCACCCACAACCTTGAAATATTTTGACATACGAGGTTTCCAACCTCATGGTCTGTTACCGACCCTTTCGGTCGAGCTTGGGGGAAAGACTGTTTCCATTCAAGTGGAGGTGGTCGATGCTTAGTTGGATTACAATGTGATATTTGGGAGAAAATGGCTCTATTCTATGATGGTTGTCTCCTGGATAGTTTTTTTAACTCTCCAATTCCCTCATTTAGGGAATATTGTGACCATCAATCAACTCGAGTTTTGTTCACTAAATGTGACTACCCCCACTGCAAATAATATCCATATGCTAGGTAAATCCCCTCTGCCTTATCAATCATTTGGGGTAGGTATTTTGAAGTATTCAACCCTCATGGTAGTGTTCCCCTCAACCCCTCCTAGTATGGAAGTGGAAACTATGAACATGATTTCCACAACTGGCCACAGTCCTAGAGGAAAAGAAGTTGTTGAGTCATCCTCTCTAGGCCCTTACGAAGCACTCTATGATGTTGTTCAATCTGTTTCTGATGTCTGTTCTAATGATATTCATCTAGTGGCTTCAGATATTTATCACTTTCTCTATTTGCTAGAATCCTCTCTCCCTAGTCTAAACTATCTCTCACATACTTTTCCGTCGGATGAGTCCATTATGGAGATCATGTGTGCGAATTAACTTGTATGGAAGATCATCACCATAAATCCTCTTTCCTTCCCAATTCCAGCTTGGTCGACTTTGATCTTATGTCTCTCATTAGTATTGATATTCTCAGCAATCCTCAAATGCATGTATTTCTGCAAGGCACTGATTTCGAATGAAACCTTTTCAACATCACTCATACAACCCCTATTGACATATTAGTCAATCCTGGAACTGATGGGCATGTTCATGTAAGCCAGAACTATTCAACAAAAGAAATTGAAAGTTATAGAGCTCTATTCAAAGAGTTCCAAGATGATTTTTATTGCACGTATGAATAAATTCCTAGGATTAATCAATCCATCATTGTACATGAGATTAAAAATGATCCCACTGCAAATCGAATCTGACAAAAAATACGTCAATTTCATCCAAGGAAGGTTGCAGCTATTAAATCCGAAGTGGAGAAAATTCTGAAAGAGGGGTTTATTTATCACATGCCACTAATGGAATGGGTGTCTAATATTGTCCCTATAGCTAAGAAGCTAGTCACTATTAGGGTTTGTATCAATTTCTGAGATTTAAATAAGGATTGTCCCAAGGATAATTTCTTTACTCCACACATCGATCAAATCATTGATAACCATGCTGGGAGCATCATCTTTTCTTTTATGGAGGTATTTTTTGGCTACAATTAGATAGAAATTCTTCCTGTCAATCAACATAAAATGACATTCATTTGTCCATGGGGAACCTTTGCATATCGGAAGTTACCCTTTGGTATAAAAAACGATGGAGCTAGATTCCAGTGCGCCATGTCCTATACTTTTCATGATATTAAGCACATTGTGGAACCGTATTTGGAGGATATCCCTGCTCATTTAGAGCAATGGGAGGACCATCCAGGGCATCTAGGGACATTTTCCTTAGATGCCGTCATTATAATATTAAGCTCAATACACACAAATGTGTCTTTTGTGTTGAGATTGGACGTCTTCTTGGCTTTGTTGTTTTTAAAGATGGCATCTAGATAGATCCTTTGAAATTTGCTGCTATTTTGGCCTTACCCGCCCCGTCTAACTGCACTGAAATCCAAAGTTTTTAGGGGAAGGAAAAATTTCTTCTTCATTTTGTATGCATATTCACAGAAAAACACATGGATATATGCATCTCCTAAAGAAGGACACTCCGTTATTTTGGGATGACCACGCCCAATGAGATTTTGATAATTTGAAACATGCTTTGACACATTCACCGGTGTTTCACCCCCAAATTACTCAAAATACTTTTTGTTGTATGTTGTTGCCTCCACTACTACTATTGGTATGGTTCTAGTGCAAGAAGATCTCAATGGCCAAGAACATGTGATTTATTACCTAAGTAAGAGTATTCTTGACTCTGAAACCCCTTACTCGTGTGTGGAGGAGCTAGCTCTGGCTACGGTCATTGCTGTACAAATATTTTGTCACTACATATTACTATGCACCACAATTTTTCTCGTAGATTAAAACCCTATGTATTACATTTTGACTCGTCAAGTACTAGGGGGAAAGTATTCTCATTGGATTGTCATCTTACAGGAATTCGATCTCGAGTTCGCTAAGGCTACTTCGAAGAAGTCCTTAGTTTTTGTGGATTTAATGTGTGACCTCCCCTGTGCTCTGATGGAAGCTAATCCCAATGATTCATTTTCAATGAATTTTAGTTCCTGATTAGCACAAACGACCCGTGGCATGGAGATCTAGTCATTTATCTCCAAACCCAAAGAATTTGGCCCAACATGCCCTGTGATGATCGTCGTCGCATACATCACCACGCGAAGTATTATCTCATTTTAAATGATATGTAATATCGATGTGGTATTGACTCCATTATTCAACGATGTCTTACACATGAAGAGGCTGAACAAGTGTTGAATGATTGCCACTATGGAGCATGTGGCGATCATCTTTCTAGGATGGCGACATCTCAAAAAATTCTTCGCACTGGGTATTTTTGGCCCTCAATATTCAAATATTGTCCTGAGGTGATTAAGAAATACCCACCCTGACAACTCTTTTATCCTAAAAATCGCACCCACCCTTCTCCTTTACACACTGTCATTGTTGTTAGCCCTTTCGAGAAATGGGGTATTGATTTCATGCATTGTAATCCTACCTCAGTCAGGGGGCATGGTTACATCATTGTTTTCGTTTATTACTTTACAAAAAGGGATAAGGAAATTCCTACATATGTATAGGATGGAAAGACTGCCACCCTCTTTTTGTTTAATCATGTGATATATAGGTTTGGAGTTCAGCAAGCCATAGTCACTGACCATGGATATCATTTCTGCAATCAGATGATGGCTAAGTTGAGTGCTAAGTTGGAGTTTCTCCATGAAAACTCAACTCCATATTATACACAGGATAATGGTCAATTTGAGGCCATTAATAAAGTTTTTAAAACTATGCTGCGTAGGATAGTTGGAGATCACAAATCCAATTGGAATTTGACTTTGTTTTCCACACTGTGGGATTATAGTATTTCATTTAAAACAACAACTGGTTTCACATCCGTTCAGTTGGTTTATGGCCTAGAATTTGTCCTTCCTATCGAATGGAAAATACCGTCCCTCAAACTTGCAGTTTAACTTCTCTCGAACACTTCTGCTGAAGAACAACGGTTTTTGTACTTGACAAACCTTAATGAGAATAGGGGAGATGCTTCCTTGGCTAATGAAGCACATAAGAAATGCGTTAAAGATCAGTACGATAACTCTGTTCAACCTCTTGAATTTAACAAAGGTGACATGGTTCTAAGTTATGATCAGAGACATGACAAGCTAGGGAAGGGGAATTTTGAATCCATGTGGTATGGTCTCTTTATCATCAGTAACATTTTAGAGAAAGGGGCCTATGAGCTTGTAGACTACAATGGGATACCTTTCGGGAAACCTCGTAATGGGTTGTACCTGAAAAGGTACTATGCTTGAATTCATTTCTTTATGGTACCTATTGGTAGGGGTTTTGGGGTAAGTCCGTTGTGCAACATCATGGATGTTGTGCAAGCTCATAAGACATTGCGCAATGAAAAGATGGTGCACAAGGTAGAAGATAGACTATTTTTGAATATTTGTGACATGTTTTGTAGCTTTTGACCATATTTTGTGGATATTTGTCATTACTTGGTAGATTCCCTGAAGAATTAGTTAGAAAATCTTCGAAATGGACCATGAATGTAAAGGCGTAAGCCTATAAATAGAAGAAGAATTGCAAATGTAAAGATATCATAGAATGAGGATTGAGAGTGTGAGGTTCAATTGAATTGTTGTATGTTTTGAATCTATGGTTGATTGCATAGAAGCTAATATAATAAGAAGGAGTTTGATCTAAACTGCTATTATCGTTTGTTGTTATATTTTTGTCTCTTTCTGTTTTCCTGTTCTACAAACTCAATGATGAATGTGAATTGAATATGCGACATGGATCTATGATGTGATGTTTATTGCTTATGAGTAATGTTATCTTTCTAGATCTGTTTTTGCACTTGTAGGCCTGTTATGGTTATGAATGAATGATGTGATCTGTGAAGAGAAATTATGAATGGTTCTGTTAATAATTAACTAACTAGTCATATCTGGTGGATAAGTTGATTAATTGTTGATTCCCATAGTCCTCTTCTATTTTGCGGAAACTTGGTTCCATCAACCCTCCCTCGAACATCTTGGGTGAGATTTCATCCTCTTCATGGGTGTTTCTGGACACGGTAAAAACTGTCTGGGCTAGTGCTTAGGGAGATCACAGAAAGTTGAGCATCGATAGAGTGGGAACCCCTGTCAAATGGGTTTTGTTGGTGGGGTTTGTGATAAGAGATAGAGGAATTACGTCGTGAAAAGGAAACATTTATGGTAGACAAAGCATAGGAAATCAAGGAGTTGAAGAAGGCACAAGAGGAGTTAAATATGAATGCAATAGAAGAAATCACAGAACTAAAGAAAGACACTGACTGCCTTTTTATTGAAAAGGTGCACCTTTTTTCTAGTTACAAGGAAGTGGAAGAGGCCATTATAGATGCTTGTTAGCACATCCATGAAAGAACTATGGATTTGGATGCAGTAGCAAAGGCAAAGCGACTCGGGGAAGTTATCACATAGTTACAATAGGACAACATTATTTTGAACGTTCTGGTATTACCCAGACACACCACCAGAGTAAATTGTGGAACATAAGGGTGCCATTGAGGAGATCATGGCACAATTTAAAGAAAAAGAGCAGGGAGCCAAAAATATTATTGAGGCGACGACACAATTTTTGGGTGGTGTCGTTCAAGATGAACAGTTAGAGAAACTAACAAAGCAGTTGCAAGAAGCAGAGAGCCAGTTGGAAACACTGAAGATGACAATGAGGGAAATGCCACCAATTTTTTATATTACTGTTAGAATAATAAACCCATAGTTACCTACCTTAGACATTAATTAAATCAAATTTTGTCTTATTACCTAGTTTCCTAGATTCCACTCTATTTAGTTTCCTTCTACATGTCATAGAAGTCAACACATGATAAAAATGAGTCATGGAGCACTTGGGAAACATCCTGGAAACCCATTTTATCATGTATACTTTATTCTAGATCCTCCAAATCACATATCTTCTTTTTCTGAAAAGCTGTCCATTTTATTGAGATTTAAGGCAAAAGGAAAAGCTAGACTATGTGTAGTTGACTTGTTTTTTTCCCACACCATCCTCTCTCCTTTTCTCCTAATAAAAGAATGTGTGAGTTGTGTTTAAATCTCTCTTTATGTTTCCTACTTGACTTATCCATTTCATGAGCACCTTGGTGGATTTGGAAACTCCTTTATGCACCTATGGGGGATTTGACTAGATTTAGTAATCCTGCTTTTTGACCTTTTCAAATGGAATCCTTATGCATTCGAATATCTCATTTAATTATATATTTTAGAATCCTATTACTTCATAATGTTGGCTATTGTACACTTACTTAATACAGATTAGTGTTATGCTCCAATTTCAGTCTCCTTTGCTGTGAATTTCGCATGTTTGATTAGCAATTTTGTGAGTGTAATTGTTCTATCTCTTGGGTTCAATTTTCATATGGTATCAAAATATTTGTATATAGATTTATCTTCTTCCATATTTCTATTTCAAGTTCGACATATTGACTGGGAGCATATTCTGCTGACTGAAGGGCACAGTTTCTGAGCTATGGACCAATCTCAGAAGATGATCATCTTGAATCCATTCAAATTATTTGAGTAGAAAGATGAGATGGAGATATTTTTGAGAGTGAAATGTCTCTACAGGGTGACTATGGAAACTAAGGAAGATCCCAATGCAGCTGCAGAGAAAATCAAATAGCACAACAGGAGGGATGAGGCCTATGGTCTTTTGTGTCTAAGCATTTCAAGAGACCTCCTCTTCCATCTTGATGGATTGACATCACCTACTGAAGTGTGGGAGAATATTGTAGAGCCTTTTGGAAAGACATATGAGATGAGAGGACATCAAATAGAGAATGAACTGATCTTCTTGAGTCCCAGTAGCTTCGAATCCTTGCAACTCTACTTTTCCAAGTTTAAAGCCCTTGTTTTGCAGCTAAAACATGGTGGGATCGAAAAGAAGGAAGAGAAAATATTTTTGGCGATACTCTCTAAGCTTGGCCCTAAATATTCAGTGTTTGTTTCTACCTTCTATGCCACCAAGTTGACAGCTTGATCCTGGAAGATGCCTAATCTTCCAGAGTTCATGGAATCCCTCACACAGGAACAAGATAAGTTGGTGATGATGGGCACCATAAAACCTTCCAAAGAGAAAGATTTGGTTGCTGGAGATTCAAGGGTGGATTAAAAAATAAATATAAAAGCTAAAAATCTACGTAAACAAAAGTGAGACAAGAACAAATCTCAAGAGGAGCCCGAAGGTTCCAAGAAGAAGAAGAACAAAGGAAAAATGAGCAAGTGCGCATACTCCAGTAAGGGATATCATCCTGAGAGCTCTTGTATGAAGAAGAAAATTGACATGTTGACCCAAATCCTAGAGAAGAATAACATCTCCCTTCCTGATTGCTCAAAGAAGAGGGAAGGAGGATCAAATTTGGAGGACAAAGAGAGAGTACATGTCTTGGTTGCTGGCACATCAAGCTCACCTAGCTTCATCATAGACTCTGGAGCTTCTAGAAATATGGTTTTGATTAAAGAGGCATTCTCCTCTCTTGACATGTTGAAAGGTCCACCAATAGTTTTGGGAGATGAGTCTCTCACTAACAGTTTGGGGAAGGGAATAATTGATCTTGACCATGGTAAGTTCAATAATGTGTTGTATGTTCCAGGTCTTGCCTATATTCTCTTGTCAGTGTATCAGATGACTCACACTGGGTCTCCAAATAAGGTCATATTCTCCACTGATGATGTTGAAATCACTGATATTTCAAATGGTAAAGTCATAGCAAAAGGTGTTGTTGATCACACTTTGAAGGTATAAATGTTTTCCCATTTTCTACCCTACTCAAACCCCTCTGCTCTTCTGATTCATGCTAATGAGGCAAGAAAGCTTTGCCATGAAATATTTAGCCATCTTAACTACAAGTATATTTCTTATTTCAGTGAAAAATATATGGTCATAGGGTTACCAAAGATCAATTTTTCTAAGGGAGTCTATCAAGGTTGTATCATAGGAAAACACCCAAAGCACAAGTATGAGAGAGCTAGTCATGAGAAAACATCTGCACCTCTTGAGTTGATCCATAGTGACATTGCTGGTCCATTCCCTCATATGTCCATGATTCAAGTCAAATATGCACTAAGATTCATAGATGAATTTTCCAGGTATTGTTGGGCTCACTTCCTAAAGCATAAGTTTGATGTTTTTGACCTCTTCAAAGTCTTTAAAGCCTTGGTTGAAAACCAGTCTAGGAGGAAACTCAAGATCCTCAGATATTACAATGGTGGTGAGTATGTCAATTCTGAGTTCATTCAGTATTGTAAAGATGCAGGTATTCAAATGCAACATTCGATCCCTTACACACCATAGAAAAATGGTGTTGCTAAGAGAAAGAACAGGTCACTGAAGGAGATGGCCACTTGCATGATGGAGGCTAAGACTTTGCCAACAAATTTTTGGGCTGAGTCTATAAACTGTGCATCCTACATCCAGAATAGGGTTCCTCATAAGCATATTGATGGTATGACTCCTTTCGAAGCATGGAGTGGGCACAAGCCAGATGTGACCCATCTCAGGATTTTTGGCTCAAAGGCTTGGGCTAGAATTCCAACTAAAAAGAGGAAGGCTTTGCAGCCCCAAATCCAAGAGTACCTATTTATTGGGTATTCTGAAGATTCAAAAGGGTACAAGCTGATCATATTGAGCACTAACAAATCCTTCATTGAAAGAAGTGTTCAGTTCCAAGAAAAGCCTTTCGTAGCAGTTGAAGTTGGAGAGTCTTCTTCACCACCAAATCCATTGATTGTAAGTGAAGAGACTAATGAGTTTGCTGATTTTGATATGTATGATAATGATACTTTGATTGCAAATCCTAATAGTCCTACAAGACCAAAATGGGCAGCAAAGACCATTCATGCAGCTGGGGAACTACCTGGAAATCCTAATGACACTAGGAGGACTAGATCTCAATTTGAGAGTGCCCTTTGTGTGAAAGATACTCTATTTGCTAAGAAGTGCTATCTGATGGTTGAATAAGATCCACTGACATATAAATATGCAGCACATGATTCAATATGGAAAACAGCCATTAAATAAGAATTCAGCTTGCTCTAGAAGAACAATACTTAGGAACTGGTTGATCTTCCCCCAAGGAGGAAGCTAGTTCAATCTAAGTGGGTTTTCAAGACTAAGTTTGCTACTGATGGTTCACCTTTGAAATATAAGGAAATATTGATAGAATAGGGCTACTCACAAGTACATGGTATTGACTACAATGAAACCTTTGCACAGGTGGCAAAGATGGACTCCATAAGGCTAGCTTTAGCCATTGCAGCTTCGAAGTAGTGGGAGGTACATCACATGGATGTGAAGTGTGCTTTCCTAAATCGATATATCACTGAAGATATTTACATGGAGAAACCTAAAGGGTTTTTTTCTAATCCATCTTTAGAGTGCAGGTTAAAGAAATCATTGCATGGGCTCAAGCAAGCCCCCAGGGCTTGGTATGCGAAGATTGATAGCTTTCTGTTGTCATTGAGTTTTGTTCGATGCAAGTCTGATACTAATGTCTATTTGAAGTTTATTCATGGTTCTTTGATGATTATTATATTGTATGTGGATGACCTTCTGATTACAGGAATTTCAAAGAAAGAGATTGCCTCCTTGAAGGATGCAATGAACCATGCATTTTCTATGACAGATTTGGGATTGTTGAGCCAATTCTTGGGTCTCGAAATTGCTCAATCCCAACATGGAATCAAAGTACATCAGTCCAATTATGTCTTTGATTTTTTGAACAAGTTCAACATGAAATATTGCAAGCCATGCAAGACTCCCTTCCTTTCAGGAGTTAAGCTTGAAGAAGCAAGTTCTTCGCCTATGGTAAATAATACACTATATAGGAAATTGATTGGGTTTTTTATTTATGTTACACACACTCGACCTGACTTATATTATGCAGTTAGTGTGGCTTAAAGATACATGGATCAGCCTCATGAGATCCATTGGAGGGCAGCCAAAAGGATCCTAAACTTTGTTAAGAGAACAAGAACTCATGGGATCTTCAACAAAGCAAAATCTGATCTTGATTTGATTGGGTTTACTGACAGTGATTGGGCAGGTGAACCAAGATATGTGTTCATGCTTGCAGAAATACCAATCAGCTGGTCAATCAAGAAGCAAATTTCCATAGCACTCTCATCTACAGAAGCAGCATATAGAGGAGTTGTAAATGTAGCAACTCAATGTTTGTGGTTGCAGGGAATACTTAAAGAATGTGGCTTCAAATCAGAGTTTTCAACTATTATCTAATATGATAATCAAAGCACCATTTGAATCTACAATGATCTATTTTAGAGACAGTGAACCAAGCACATTGAGATCCATATGCACTACATCAGACAGCTTGTGCATGCTGGTACCCTTCACCTACTCTTCTGTGCATCTTCAGAATAAGTAGCAGACATATTCACCAAAGTTTTTTGTGAGAAGACATTCAGAAATATCAAATCACTGCTGGCGATTTCTGATCATGCTGTGAAGCATGATTGATGACAATATTTCCAAATTTTTTTTTCCTGTCCATGTTTAAAGGAGTATTTTCCCACTGGGTTTTTGCCTCTTTCCTTGGTTGTATGGAGAAGCAGTATGTAAAGGGTGACTAAGCCTTACTGCTAGGCCCTATAGTTTTCTGATATTTACTCATAAAGACAGGCTTAAGGGGGGGTGTTAGAATAATAAATCCATAGTTACCTACCTTAGACGTTAATTAAATCATTTTTGTCTTATTACCTAGTTTCCTAGATTCCACTCTATGCTGGTTGCCTTCTACATGTCCTAGAAGTCAACACATAATAAAAATGAGTCATGGAGCACTTGGGAAACATCATAGAAACCCATTTTAGCATGTCTTCTTTATTTCAGATCCTGCAAAGTGCATATCTACTTTTTCTGAATAGATTCCTGTTTTATTGAGATTTAAGGCAAAAGGAAAAGCTAGACTAGGTGTAGTTGACTTGTTTTTTTCCCACATCATCCTCCTTCATTTTCTCCTAATAAAAGAATGTATGAGTTTTATTTCCATCCCTCTTTAGCTTTCCTACTTGAATTAGCCAATTTGTGAGCATCTTGGTGGATTTGGAAACTACTTTATGCACCTATGGGGGTTTTGACTAGATTTAGTAAGCCTACTTTTTGACCTCTTCGAATGGAATCCTTATGCATTCAAATATCTCATGTAATTATATATTTCAGCATCCTATTACTTCATAATTTTGGCTATTGTACACTTACTCAATACATATTAGTGTTATGCTCCAATTTCAGTCTCCTTTGGTGTAAATTTTGCATGTTTGATTAGCAATTTTGTGAGTGTAATTGTTCTATCTCTTGGGTTAAATTTCCACAATTAAATTATCAGTGGAGTTAAATGAGCTACAACAATGAGTCCAAAAGGCTCAGCAGTGACAACAAAAGCGCAATGACCAGCTCGACGAGTTCCAAGAAATTGGAGCCCAATTGTCGGTGAAAGTAGTCGCTGTGCTGCAGGTTGTGCAGGAGGGTAAGAAGGAAGTGAATGCAAAGCTAGTGGAGCACCCATTAAATCAAGATGTGTTTGGAATTCAAGACCTTGCTGATAAAATTAAAACACAAGTAAATGAGATCACTGAGTAGTATGAAGACTTCAAGTTGAATATCAACAAGTACACCTTGTCCCACTGATGTGGCTCAAGGGAGAGCCACAAGATTGTGTTGAGGTCCTGTTGGTATGGGTTTAGGGATAAGTGCATTGCACAACATCGTGGATGTTATGCAAGCTTAGAAGACATTGTGCAAGGAAAAGATGGCACACAAGGCAGAAGATAGACTATTTTTGAAACTTTGTTTCACTTTTTGTACTTTTGACCATATTTTGCGGATATTGGTCATTAGTTGGTAGAGTCGGTTAAGAATTATTTAGAAAATCATCCAAATGGACAATGAATGTAAATTTGCAATCCTATAAATAGAAGAATAAATTCAAATGTAAATATATCATAGAATGAGGATTGAGAGTGAGGCCCAATTGAATTGTTGTCTGTTTTGAATTTGTGGTTGATTGCGCAGAAGCTAATATGATAAGAAGGAGGTTGATCTGAATTGCTGTTATCATTTTCTGTTATCTTTTTGTCTCTTTATGTGTTCTTGTTCTACGAACTCAATGATTAATGTGAAGTGAATCTACAACATGTATCTATGATGCGATGTTTATTGCTTATGAATAATGTTATGTTTCTAGATCTTTTTTCGCACTTATAGGCCTGTTATGGTTATGAAAGAATGATACGATCTGCGAAGAGTAATGATGAATTATTCTATTAATAATTAATTAACTGGTCATATCCGGTGGATAAGTTGATGAATTTTTGATGCCCATAGTCCTCGTCTATTTTTCATAAACTTGGTTTCGTCAGCCCTCCCTCAAACATCTCGGGTGAGACTTCATCTGCTTTGTGGGTGTTGCTGGATAGGGTAAAACCTATCTAAGCCAGTTCTCAGGTAGATCGTAATGATTTGACCATCAAAAGAGTGGGAACCCCTATCAACTGGGTTTTATTGGTGGGGTTTGCACCAACAGTACCTTGTATATATGTAAATTTCTTGAATTTTTGGTGTGTTTTGACATTTCAATATGGTTTTGAGTTTTTTGTCAGTATGATTTATATCATGATTTGGTTATGCAGATCAGATGGATTTTTATGGTTTTGTTTATGGTGTTTTTCATCATGCCTTGAACCTCGCTTTAGCTGCTTGGGTTTTGTGTTCCCCAACGCAAGACTTAGTCAGTTCAGGAGCAGTTTGTAATTGTCTAGCTACCAACAACATCTTTGAGTATCAAGCAGTGATAGGTTTGTTGATGGAGGCTACATCTCAAGACATTCATGAATTGGTAGTATTCATGGACTCACAGCTAGTGGTTTTTCATTCAAACCACATTTATACCAATAGAAACCCTACACTTCTTTGTCTTTTTTGAAGAGTGCGTCTGTTAGAAAGGTCATTTGCATCATTCACTTATAGGCACATTCCTAGGTCTTATAACATAGTTGTCGACTCATTGGAGAACTACATTTTAGAATGGTATATTTCCCATACATAAATTTTATAAATAAACATGGTTCATTGTAAAATAAAATAAACAGTAAAAGACACACAAAAACTCATGTAAATATCATTTTCTATTTGAAAACATATAAACACAGTAAATAAGTCTATATATTTATTAAATATATATCTATATCTATATATATAT
>LPNX010084008.1:582967-618747 GCA_001517045.1 Pseudotsuga menziesii
AGCTAGCTTTTAGTGTATACATCATGTAGAATGTCTAGTGGTCCTCATGATAGCACATGATAGTTGTCATTACCCTCCACAGTAGGCAGCTAAATGGCCTTGACACTCCAACTATATGTCTCAGGTACCTCCTAGGGAGGTCGTCAATAGAATCATCTAGAATGTCCAGAGTTAACCGGTTGAGGTTATCCTCTAACTTGATTAACTCATCATCCCCTCTATGAATGAAGCGGTCCCTCACTCGAATATCAATTAGGGAAGATCCCCCAGGTCATGCATCTCCAACATCTACATGAAAAAATTAGGTCTCGTCATAATTCACAAAAATTATAAAACATGAATTTGCAAAAAATAATCAATGTCTTGAGTAGTATTCTTACCAATATCGCCCCATTGGGTGCCTGTCAGTAAAGGTAAATCAAGATCCCCCATGAAGTTAGTGTCAATGTACACATAGTCCTCCACCATGAGAAGTTGGTCATCCAACCAAGGAAATAATGTGCTCCCATATTTTACCTTACCCCATAGCCACCGGTGCAAGCCATGATATCTACCCACTGTAGCATGCGAGGGTTCCATGCTATCTGCTAAGTAAAAGTCACCTGAGGTATCAAAAGGGGTACCCTATCGAAGAAGAAGGTCGCCAATATGGTCCAATATCCAAAGTATTTTAACTCCCCCTATCGACACTTAGTTAGCTAGTCCTTGAACACACTCAATAAAGCCTCAGCCTAGTTATAGACCATAGGTGCCATAGCCTCCAAGGAATAAAGCATATGGGCTTAGGAATCCTAGTGAGCCCCTTGGCTCCTTGCCACCCGCAACATGGTAAAAAGCATTGTTTGGATAGGAATATCCCTCACCTCCTTAATGGGAATATTTTTCCTGGACATCTGAGTGTTTGGAAAACAATGTCGATCTATCATTTCTTGTGTTGTGAGGTCTCCTCCCCGAGGACCTGTTGGTGAGACATGCTCACCTCTCCTAGATAGTTCTATAAGGAATTAGATATCCTCTACCTCCACTATATGAATGTGAGAACCCACCTCAAAGTGTTTCTGCTCAGGATTCCACATCCTCAATATGTACTTCAGTAGTCTCACATGATACTTCATACTTGAGACATGGAAAAATTTTAGGATCCCACAACCCTGTAAAGCAGCTATAGAAGCGAAATATTCCCCATCTCTAGCATCATCATCCTCATGTTGTATTTCTTTCCACACCACCATTTTGACTGAGATGACCTACCAATAACCAAAATTGGAGTATTAGAACACATAACCAATAATTAAAAATACTTCAAAAGGTTGATTTTGGCCAAACCGTTCATCTCTCGGGCGCACTTTGCGGTACCACTTATGTCTCTTTGAGACAGAGCGGTGCCACCACCTGTTCAAGTGTAAAAAACATAGTTCTGCATGGGCATCACCTTTCCCGCAAAGGGGGGGAGCATTACCCAGGATGCAAATTTTACCCTTGGGTAAAAATCCCAAAACCCCATAAAATGTGTTGGGAAAAGAAAAAATCGACCATAAGAATGTTGAGGATGGTTGTCGCTCTTACCTGGAATAGACGGATTAAAAATCGGGCAGGTAACGACTCCAGAATCTTCACCAAAAATATACACAGTTGCTCCAAGTAGCTCTCCAAACTTGGTAAATAGTAAAATGAGATGTTTTTCCTATTCCTTTGACTTTTATATGAGATATTTTAGGGTTTTAATACATTATTTTAATATTTTTAATTATTTCTTTTTAAAAATGCCCTTTTCTATAGTCATGAAAGTCAATTTTAATATGTTTGGAAAGTTAATTGTCTTTCAAAAGGTTTTTACAGGGATGAAAGTAAAAAGTATTGACTATCGGTGAGTTTTTTTTTTTTACTTTTCATACTTCCATAAAATGGAAAAATTCGTCGAGCGCTAATTTCGACATTTTGGTCGTGCTCTTTAAACCTAGTACCAATGTTCCGAGTCATTTTCACTTCTTTTTAGGCTCATTAAACCCACTCATCGTGAAAAGAAACCCTAATGGAATCTTCTTTAAACTCTGTTCGAACTCCTTCAATGTGAAAAGATTGTCGAGTGAACTTGTCTTCTTCACACTCATGTAAAATGACTTGACGAGTCATATTTCTGATAGTATTTTACCCCCATTTTTGGTTCGGACTGACTAATTACGAAAAAGGAGAGCTCCATCCAATCATGGCTGGAAGAGTTCTCTCGGACATGATTTTATACTTTTCCAGGCCCTAGAGACTAAATTGTACAAAAAATGACCCTTTGGAGTCTTCTTCCATTTTTCTTCAGACTCTCTAAAAATGAACGATACAGAGTTAAATTTCAATGGACTCGTTAAACTAAATGCTGAGAGACCCTCTTTTGGGAATGCACCCCTCCTTTCTCGGGTTTGAGAAATATATGAGAATGGACTTATCTCAGGATAAGCTACAATGAGTGTTTTTTACCCTCTTTGGACTTGTAAAAACGAAAAAGAGGCACTCATCAATCATGATGGGGAAATTAGGGAAAGGGAACTATTTCATTTTTGCAAATAAATGGCAGTTAATAGTCACCTTTGAACATGGCACTTGTATACATTTCATTCATTCAATTGGGTATTCAGCTTGGTTCCAAGTCGATCCACTTTCATGAGCCATGTCACTCCTTTGAGTCTTTCAAAGAATGCATCATTTACCATCGCATTATGTCTTGGTATTCACCTGGTCTAGTCAATGCTGCCAAGTATTCAAGTCCCGTCGCTTGATATTCAAAGGGAATTCAAATTGAGACACTAATACATTTGGGTGTATTTTTCCACGAAATATTTCCACGTTTTGAACATTCGTGGATTAATACTTCATTTTTTTTATCATGGCAGAAAAAGCGTGGAAATATCGACGTTTTTAATTTTTGAGGAACTTTCGTCTCTATATCGATGATATATGGCTATCTTTGCACACCCACCAAACCAATGCCAGCTTTCAACGACAACCCTTGCTGGGAATTTCCAACTGACCTCTCAAACTCCTATTTTTAACACTTAGTTAATTTTCTTTTGTTCTCACTATGCAAAATATTATTTTTCATATTTTTATCAGATTGATATTTTGAATATGAGACCATCATAAGACAACCTGAAGGTATGGATGGATAGTTAGTTCACCAAGGAACATGCCTATGCTACCTGATAAATTTTATCGTCAAAATAACCCCTCCTTGTGGGCATTTCAAAATTCCTTGTCAATTTCCTAAATCTAACACAATCTATTTTCTTGTGTTCTTAAAATGCAAAATAATATTTTTCTTCCTTTCAGCAGATTTATATCTTTGTCATAAAAAACTCCACATGATAACTGAGTCCATGTTTAGATGCACCCAACAACACTATATAGCCTAACACTTTCATATTTTTTTTCTCATCATCCTATGAGATAGGGCGGGCATTTCCCTGAGGCCACTGAGGTAGTTTTGCTAGTACTGGAATAGTGTAAAACAGCCCGAAACTCTATTTTTCCAGACCATTATCTTTGTCATCAAACATCTTCTTTGATAACTAAAACCATGGTGAGATAGCATATTCAAAAAGTGGTAGGATGATAGCTTCAGATACTTTTCATCATACACCTATAAGGTACGGAGGGAATTTTCCCAAGGCCACATGAGCTAGTTTTTCCAAAACTTACACAATTTTCTTAGTCTGGTCCAATCTGCCTAAAACATTGTTTGGGAAGATTCATAACTTCTTCCTCAGCTACTTCCAAGACAATATGAAGACATGGTCAAGTAGGCGAAATATCAATCTACAATACCCCCATATGATGCGGGAATTTTCTTAAGGCTACCTGAGCCAGTTTTCCAACACAGTCATTTTTAGGACTTTCTCCAAAATTTATTCTGAAACCTCATTTTGGCAGATTCATAATTTTTTCTTTATACATGCTTAAGGAGAAATAATACTATGGTTAGGTAGAAAAACCAACACACTACAAGACCCCCATGTGTTGTGGGAATTTACTCTAACCCATAATTTAGTGCGGGAATCTTTTCGGAGGCTACTTAGCCATTTTTGTTTGCTCTCTCACAAACCCCTATTTTGGCAGGTCCATAACCTCTCCCTCGAGAACTTTCAGGACAAACTGAAGACATGGTCAGGTAGGAAAAGTAAAAATCTACAGGACCCTCATGTGGTGTGGGAATTTATGTTCTCCTATAAATTATGGCGTGCATTTCCCTAAGGCAATTTTTACTAATTTCCCCATAGTCATTTTCTTGTTTTTCACCAAATTACCATGTTTTCCCAAACTGATTATCATTAATGTTGTCATCAATGAAAATCCTATTCATCACAATCTTCATGTCTTTCTTTATAGAAACTAGTATATAATATACTACATTTAGAAATATACTTATACCTAATGTGTTTAACAAGTTACTGTTTGGTATGGTGTAGGTAAGACAATTACTTGTCACTACAAGGATTTTTCACTATGAATGAAAATGAAAGGAAGCTTGCTTAGTCTAGAGTGGCATTAGAGGAGAGGGGAGATGGAAAATGTTATTTCCCTTGTTCTGATTATAGGGGCTTGAAAAGAAGAAGAATTTTAATAACGACAACTGAAGACACTGTAGGGAGAAGGGGCACGCCAAAGGGGGTTATGAATATTGTCCCATGGTAAGAGCTTATTCAATTTTTAATGTATTCTTTGTAATAGTCATCATGTCATGAATTTCAGTAAAATGTATTATAATTTTATTATATGTTCTATACACACTAATTTTAATACGTTTTTTGTAAATATATAGACAATGCCACCAAAATGTCTCCTTCCAGAGAGTTATTTGCCAAGTACTAGAAGAAATACTCACTTACAGGGTGACGAACATCTAGATCAGAATATTGAAGCTGATCAAGTTCTTAATGATGATATGGATGGAGATAACGTTAGTGATACAAATCAGGAAGACGAGATACATAGATTGATCCAAGACACATTTGCTCCAATGGATGAGGGCAACCAGGATGATAGTCATGATGTTGATACTCTACTTGAGAAGTCACATCAACCTTTTTATGAAGGCTGAAAAACAAATCTTCTATCTGCTATATTGTTTTTAGTGAACTTGAAGGTTTTGAATGGTTTATCAAACACCTGTCTCACACAGATACTAAGGTATGTAATTTGTTAATTATTTATGTATGCATGTTCACATGTACATAAAGGGTTGACTTTTTTCCTATATTGCTATTGTTATCCAATTTTTAAATATGGATGCGATATTGATGATTAATATTGTTTACATTGACTTATTCTTTTGAATTTTGTAGATTGTTAGGTGAATTTCTATTACCAACGTCAAATATTTTACCACGCACATATTGAGAGATATATGTGATTATGAAATAATTTGGAATGGAGTATCAAGATATTGATGCATGTACTAATTATCATATCATATACTATGGACAATATGCATTAGAAAATGAATTCCCACAATGTCAACAAAGTAGGTATCGAACCGATAAAGTGATGAAAAAGGTGACTCACAAAGTTCTTCATTATAATTCGATAATTCCATGTCTCCAGCGGTTGTTCAGGTGTCAAAGTATAGCACATTTTATGGATTTCCATGCAAAGAACATAAGTCAAGATGATGTTATTCGAATGCCTATATATGGGTCTGCATTTAGGTACATCGAAGAAAAGTGGCCAATTTTCAAAGAAGAACCTCGTAATGTTAAACTTTCGTTGGAAGCTGATGGTGTCAATCCATTTGGAGAGCTTCGTTCTACCTACTCAGTGTGGCCTGTTTTTGTTTTAAACAATAACCTTCCTCCTTGGATGCCAGTCAAGAGAGAGCGCACAATGTTGGAAATGATTGTTCTAGGTATTTAATTAATTTGTATTTTTTTACTTGAATGTTTGATCACTAAATATTTCATTTCTTTGATTCGTGCATGATAATTATGTATTTTATATATAATGACATATAGCGAAATATAATTAATCATGTATGTTGGACCAATTAGGTAACCACTAGGTTAAATATATGAACGTATATATTGAGCCTCTTATCGATGAGTTTTTAAAGTTATGGGCTGGAATCACTATGTATGACATCTCTATACAAATAGGGCAAAGACAATTTCAATTCCATGGAATACTTGGATGGACAATTCATGATGCTCCCGGCTTAATACTTTTTTGTGGTATATTGTTACTTTCTTTTGTTCTTTAATATTATATATATCTATTGAAAATAACATGCATTATTTTAAATGGTAATTCTAATTCGCTATACTAATTCATGTATCTTGTAGGTCTTCAAACAAAGGGTAAATTTGCATGTCCAGCTTGCGGTCCCAGGATAAAATCTCGTTGCTCAAGGAGTTTTGTAAAGGAATTGTTTGATGAGTATAGGCACTTTCTGCCTAAGAACCATAGTTATCGAACTACAGGGAAGAAAAAATCAATGGTAAAGAAGATAATGGAAAAAAACCACGAAGAATGACACCTCATCTATGGAACTTGGAATATAATATAAGTTGTCAAGGTATGCCAAATTATTTATGTATTGTTGGAATATTGGTCAATACTTAGCCAAATTTCTGAATATGCAAAACAATATTTTTCCTAATTTGGCAGATTGATTTCTTGCACATGTGACCATCATAAGGAAAACTGATAGCATGGGCGGATAACCACTTCAACAAGGAACAGATTGATGTCACCCTATGAATTTTATTAGCACAAGGACACTGTTGAGTATGGTTGTCATTGATGTCAAAGGAGGTCATTAATGAAAAAAGAAGTGTTTATATGGCATGTGTAATGAGGTTGAAAAACACATGTTGGTGTCCTAATGTTTCATGATGTCATTGTTATATTCTAGTAGTAGTTGGTAACAATATGATAATTTGGGGATTTTGATTGAGTGTTGAAAAACTACCCTAAAGCAGATTCCTTATGAAAATGACCACCATAATTCATTAGAAGAAGAAAATGTTGGCCATGACCTACCATCCCACATTTTTTTTAAATATCTATCTTACCATGGCCCCAGTTCGCAGAAAAAACTCCTTGAAAAAGAAGATACAGGTCTCCCAAAAGAAAGATTTTTGGTCAAATTAGTCAGAATTTCTCCAGGGAAATTCCTGCCATAATTTGTCGATTGAAGAAAATGACTGCACCACATGGTCATCCTGTAGATGTATGTTTTTTCTACCTAACCATGTTCTCACATTGGTTTGATAATGCTTGAGGAAGAAGATATGGATCTGCTAAAATAGGGTTTCAGGCAGTCTTACAACAAGTTCAATAAAATGCCCTCCTACGGAAAATGAAGATGACTCTAGGAGTGAAATCAACATAGGTGTGCTCAATAAGGTGTAATACATCATCTAGTAGCATTGTTTTAGGTTTTGGGTGAAATGAAAAATCCACCTTAGGTTTTGGAAAAATTGTCTAAGTATGGAATTATTGGTAAAATCTACCTAAGTGGCCTCAAGGAAATGCATGCCACCTCTCATAGGATGATGAAAAAAATTATCTGAAAGTGATAGGCTCTAGTATTTTGGTTGGTGCATCCAACCATGGTTTCATTTCCCAAAGAGTCTCTAAGGAGGAAGATATCAATCTTCCAAAAGTGCCTCTCACCTTCATTTGCACTATCCCAGTAAAATGCCCACCAAGGTTAGATGATGAAGTTGTAGGAGAGAATATTGGCATGGTTGATTCAATATTATATTACTCACATTGTGGATGTATCACTCTCCAATTTTGATGAAAAAAATAAAATCACCTTGATGACTTTGGGTTTGAAGAAATTTGTCTAAGTGTCAATAAGCAGTTTGGAAGACCACTTTCAAATGTCTGCCAGATGTTGGGTGTATGTAAATAGGTTCATCAATTGGAATGTATTTGTTCTTTGTTGAAATGGATATCCAGCCATAATTTTAGGATGAATTACAATGGTCACATATGCAAAATATCAATCTGCCAAAAGTAGAAAAAATACCATTTTTCATATTGAGAAACACAAGAAAATTGCCTAAGTGTTGAGAACATGATTTTGAGAGGTTGTTTGGAAATTCCCACCAAGGGATATCCTTGTGAAAATAAATTTATCAAATTTCATGGATCAAAGGTCACTTGGACCATTTTTCCAACACTTAGTCATGTCCAAGAATTTCTCCAAGATTTATCCTGAAACACTATTTTGGTAGACTTAGAACTTTCTCCTCAGAAATGATTAAGGCAAATTGAGACCATGGCTAAATAGCCAGTTCAAAAATATATAGCCTGATATGTTGGTGCGGGAATTCTATTCAAAACATGAATTATGGAGGGAATTCTCTTAGAGTCATTTTGACTACTTTTTCATACTTAGTCAATTTCCAAAGTTTCACAAAGTTGCCATATTTTTCCAGAATGATGCATGATTACAACACTGACTTCCTGATCGCACTAGAACACCATTGTGTGTCTTTCCATCCTCACCATACATTCCACGTCATCATATTTGGCATGTCATTACTTCCTTTTTCATTCCTTTGTCTTTCACTGAGTTTACCTTGCCATCGTGTCTTTGGTTATCCTTTTTTCATTCACTGAACTCCTTTGACATCAATGACAATCACATTCAACTTGTATCATACATATATTATATAAATATTTTTTTTAGTGAATTATGCTCAACACGGTATGTAACTATATTTATTAGTTAGTGTTAATGTGATTTTGTTGATGTTGTTGGTTGCGGAGCCTAATCTTCCAGATCTAGAGATATTATTCAATCATGTTTATAACCCATGTGTATTGTACACTCATTCCCCCTGCCTTGGGGTTTGCGGTAGCACCCCAAAAAAGGGGGTTCAAGGGAAACACCCCTGAGACACAGGGGTTTGGGGGCAGCACCCCTGAGAAATGGGGGTTTGGGGGCAGCACCCCTGAGGAACGGGGGTTCGAGGGCGGATCCCCCGAGAATTTTTTTTGGGATGTGTGTTGGACAATAGTTTTGCAGACCCATGGTATTGGGTTAACTGTAGTATTTTCCCATGGTATTTCCCCTATAAAATAAAGTATTGTAACATGACTGTGTATTGTATTATTTTGTATTGGAAGAGAGACTGTGAGAGCGTGAAGAGGAAGTGCAGTGGTTTTGATGTAGGTTGTATCCCTTCGCCTTTTTGGACTGTAATCAAAAGGACTGGAAATTTCTTTGTGGACGTAGCCCATCATTTGGGTGAACCACATTATATCTGTGTCTCTCTGTAATGTTTTAATGTGTTTTGCATATTGTTTATGATTTAACTATACATCTGTTATTTCTCTGCAGTCATGTTTTCTAACAATTGGTATTAGAGCCAAAAGGTCTATTTGGTTGGTAAACTCGTAGGAAAGAAGGGTTCCTGGTTCAAGTGGGAGCAATGGCAGAAGAAGGAAATTTTAGGGTCGAGAAATTTAATGACCAAAACTATCAGTTATGGAAGATGCAAATGGAGGACTATCTGTACCAGAAGGATCTGTACCTACCGTTGGGCGAGAAAGAAAAATGGCCGACAACTATGAAGGATGAAGAATGGGAGGTTCTTGACAGAAAGGAACTGGGAACAATATGGCTGTGCCTGGCTTCATCGTTGGCCTTTAATATTTCGAATTTTAAAAAAAAACAGAGGATGTGATGAGCGCATTGAGTAAACTCTACGAAAAACCCTTGTCTTCTAACAAGGTATTTTTAATGAAGCATTTATTTAATATGAAGATGTCATAAGGTTGATCTGTTTTTAACCATTTAAATGAGTTTAATACACTTACCAGTCAGTTAAGTTCTATAAAAGTGAACTTTGATGATGATTTTAGGGCTCTTCTAATCTTGTGCTCATTTCCAGAAAGCTGGAATAGCTTGGTCATGGCTGTAAGTAACTCTGTCCCTAGTTCAAACACTCTTAAGTTTGATGATGTTGTTGGTGTTATTCTTAGCGAGGAAATGCGAAGAAAAAGCACAGGTGAGACATCAAATAATGCGTTGACCATGGAGGGGAGAGGGAGACAAAACGAGAGAGGAAGGATCCTAGAAAATTGCAGCAATTCTAAAAAGGGAAGATCCAAGTCCATATTTGGAAAAATAGAGTGTTGGAACTGTGGTAAGAAAGGACATCTGAAGAAGGATAGTCAAGCACCAAAGAAGAAAGGTGAGAGGAAGCAAGAGACTACCCAGGAAGTTAATGTAGCAGGTGATGTGTTATAAGATGATTTGATTCTTTCATGAGATAATACTAGTGATTACTGGGTAGTAGATTCAGGGGCTTCATGTCATGCTACACCCCATAGGAAATTCTTTCATGATTATGTTCAAGGTGATTTTTGGCATGTGTTATTGGGGGATGATGAACCATGTAAAATTGTTGGAAAGGGGAAGGTATGGATTAAGTTAAATAATGGAAATGACTAGTTGCTAAAGGATGTAAGGAAAATTCCTACTATGAAAAGAAATCTGATCTCAACAGGGCAGTTGGGAGATAGTGACTGTTTGTCTATGTTTGTAGAAACATGGTGGAAGATCACTAAAGGATCACTGGTAATAGAAAAAGGAGATAGGGTAGGTACGTTATATTTATATCTTCATAATACTGATTATTCTATCTCTGTAGATTCCACAAAAATAGGTGCAGCGCTGTGGCATCATAAGCTTGGCCACATGAGTGAGAAGGGGATGCAGATTGTCCACTCAAGGAAACTGCTTCCAGATCTGAAGCAGGTAAGTTTGGAATTCTGTGAGAACTGTGTTTATGGAAAACAGAAAAGAATTAGATTTCTCAGGGTTGGGAAACAAAAGAAGAGCGAAAAGTTAGAGCTTGTCCATACAGATGTATAGAGACCGGCTCAGGTAAAATATCTTGGTGGATCTCATTATCATGTTACTTTTATTGATGATAAAACTAGAAAAACTGTGGTTTATTGCATTAGAAAAAAATATGATGTGTTTGATACTTTAAGAAGTTGAAATATTTGGCTGAGAATGAGACAGGAAAAAGGTTGAAATGTCTCAAATCTGATAATGGAGGAAAGTACCGCAACAAGGATTTTGACAGTTACTGTTCACACAATGGGATTCACCGCTGGAACACCACAAGAAAATGGTGTGTCAGAAAGGGTGAAAAAAACGACCATGGAGCGTGCAAGGTGTGTGAGATTGCATGCACGGTTGCCCTTATAGTTTTGGGCAGATGCTGTAAACACTATTGTTTATTTAATAAACATAGGTCCTTTAAGCGCTTTGGATGGTGCCATTCCAGAGGAGGCATGGATAGGTAAACAGGTAAAATACTCATTTCTGAGAACTTTTGGTTGTGAAGCATTTGTCTATATTGATAAAGATGATAGAACAAATCTTGAGGATAAATCCAAGAAATGTACCTTTATTGGATATGGGGTTGATGATTTTGGTTATTGCTTATGGGATCTTAAAAATCACAAAATCATTAGGTGTAGAGATGTAGTATTCAATGAAAAGGTCATGTACAAAGATCAGTTGCAGGGAAAGAAATAAGAAAAGGAAAACATAGAGTACACAATGCTTGATGAAATCAAAGAAAATGAAGTTCCAAAGGCACCAAAAAATCAAGAGCAACAACAGGTACCTGAAACTCCTACAAATGTAAGAAAATCTACCAGGTTAAGTAGACCTCGTAAATGATTCTCTCCTTCACTGTATTATTTATTGATGATCGATTATGGTGAACCAGAATGTTTTGAATTTGCAATGCAGGTAGAAACTAAAAAGAAGTGGGAGCAAGGAATGGATGAGGAAATGGACTCATTGATAAGAAACCAGACTTGGGATCTGG
This sequence comes from Pseudotsuga menziesii, assembly GCA_001517045.1. Classification (NCBI taxonomy): domain Eukaryota; kingdom Viridiplantae; phylum Streptophyta; class Pinopsida; order Pinales; family Pinaceae; genus Pseudotsuga; species Pseudotsuga menziesii. The sequence continues at coordinate 594,820 of LPNX010084008.1, forward strand.
TTAAGTTGCCTGCAGAAAAAAAGGGCATTGCTGAATAAATGGGTCTACAGGTTGAAGGAAGAAGATGGAGGAAAGAAGCGGTACAAGGCTAGACTTGTTGTAAAGGGGTTTGCACAAAATAAAGGTATAGACTTTGATGAAATATTTTCTCCTGTTGTTAAAATGACTTCAATTAGAAATATTTTAAGTCTAGTGGCAGTAGAAGATTTGCATCTTGAACAGTTAGATGTAAAAACATCCTTTCTCCATGGGGATTTGGAGGAAGAGATTTATACACAGAAGCCACAAGGGTATGAGGTCAAAGGAAAGGATAATTTGGTTTGCAGGTTGAAGAAGAGCTTGTATGGCCTGAAGCAAGCTCTAAGGAAGTTGTTATTGAAATTTGATAAGTTTATGATAGAACAAGGCTATGATAGATGTCATTCTGACCACTGTGTTTATTTGAATAGGCTAGATAATGGAATATATATTATCTTTTTATTGTATGTGGATGACATGCTTGTTGCAAGCTCTAACATGGAGGGTATAAATGTGCTAAAAAAAAAACTAGATAAATCATTTGTGATGAAGGATTTGGGTGCTGCAAAGAAAATCCTTGGTATGAGAATAACAAGAGACAGGAAACATCACAAATTGACGTTGTCTCAAGGTGAGTACATAGAAAAGGTGTTGCAAAGGTTTAGAATGCAGAATGAAAAATGAGTCAGTACACCTTTGTCTAACCATTTCAAACTAAGCAAGGATATGTGTCCAGAGACATAGGAAGAGTAGATTACATGTCCAATATTCCCTATTAATCAGTGGTTGGAAGCTATATGTATGCCATGGTGTGCACAAGACCAGATATTGCACATGCTGTGGGAGTTGTGAGTAGGTATATGAATAATCTAGGTAAGGAGCATTGGAAAGAAATACAGTGGGTTCTCAGGTATTTGAGAGGTACCACTTCACATGCATTGTGTTTTGGAGGTTCAAACACTATTCTACAGGGATATGTTGATGCAAATATGGTTGGAGATAAAGACAGCAGGAGGAGCACCATAGGGTATGTGTATACTGTGGGTGGAACAACAGTAAGTTGGATTTCAAAAATACAACATGTTGTTGCACTTTCAACAATGGAAGTAGAGTATGTGTTGGGAAATAGGGAAGACCCGGGTTTAAACCTTTAGTGTCGCACCAACAAAAGACCCACAGTGTTGGCCCTTTCGGCAACAACCTGCGCGCAGGTTGCAGTCTCACCCGAAACAGCTATGGGGTGCCGCAGAATTAGGTTTCTGCAAGCCGAGAGGGGGATTACTGTACCTTAGCCTTAATAATCTTACTAATCAATACTATAAAAGCTTTACCATTCATTCACATACAACTTCACTGGAAGTGACTGGTGAGATTATGCAGTATATCATCAGCGGCCTTCTCCTTTTCCACTAGTTCCTGTAATACTGAAGAAGAGTCTGTGTCAGCCTTTTCCTGCGCAAACATGTCATAGGTCTTCAAAAGTTTGAGCTGGCTTTCCGCAATATTGCTCAATTCTAATGCTTCATCAACCAGGGGCTGTAACGCATTTTCCAGCATCGTTACCTTCGTCCTGCAGGACTCAATTTCCTGTTGAAGTTCCTTGCTACGCTTTACTTTAGCCATCTTCTGCATAGGTGGTAGCGTCTTGATTTCTATTCTAACTATGTCTAACTCATCCTGGCGCAACTTGATGGTTTCCTGAATCTTCCCTACATCTGGATGGTCCTGTAGGTTTTCCCATGCTTCTATGCTGTCTTCCATTAGTTTTGCGACACTAGCCACATTATCTGATATTTTTGCTGCTGAAGCCTTGATGTCCTACTGGCGCTGTTCTCAGACCTCTGGTGGAGTCTCAGGAGGAATGCGCAGTTGAAGTTCTGCAATATGTTGCTGGTGTTCTATCTTCATCCTTTCAACCTCGCTGCGGGACTACTGGGCATAGTTTCTCAGCTTAGCAATTCTCTTCTCTGGTTCCTCTGCTCCCTATATGTCGGAGTCAGAAAGACTCCGACATGCCTCGTCCAATGCTCGCATTAGCGTAGTTGTTGTCTGTTCAGCCTCTTTCTTCTGTTGTGCGATCTCTTCTAGGCGTGCTGCAAAGGTTTTGTTTTGTTTGATGGTGTCTTCCAATTGGACTTGTGACACTTGAGTTCGGGTATGGATCTCCTTTGTAATCGCGAGCTGATAGAGGTGCAACTCTGTCATAGACATCTTTGTATAATCAAGCCCCGCGGTTATATTCGTCTGGGGTCTCTGGGTGGCCATTGCCTAATATCCTGCTGCGTGGGTGCCATAGTGCTACTTGTCGCAGTACTGGGCACTAATTTTGCTGTTAGCTCTTTTAACTCCAATACCTTGTTTGCGATACCTGAGAGGCCGGCAAGATGCAGTTCCGCAAACTCTGACCATTTTTTAGTAAGCGCTGTTATAGATTGTTCTAGAGCATGCTCCAGTGCATCCAGCGTGACAGTGGCTTCTTCCTCGATATCTTTGTCCTTCGATGATTTTACCTTTTTGCGGGACTGTGACTTGGTTACCTCAGCTACTTCTGGTGACTTGCGCTTCGTTGGTGGGTTAGGATCTGATATGGTCTTGACCGACTCCTCATCCTGTTCATCCTGTTCATCCTGCCCGCTGTCTCCACCCTGGCCATCATCATTCATCTGCGAATCACTTAGGTCTTCGCTATCTTCCAATGGGCTTTGCTGCTGCGCCTGACTAGTACCTGTGCCAATATTGGTAGCTGGGGGAACCAGAATAGAGGGTTTTTTCCCTAAATCTTTCAGCCATTCGGCCGTCCATTACTGAACTATCCTCCTGATATCTGGTTCGGTGACTACATACGGTAATTTGAAGCATTGCCATTGAGGGTCTGCACGAGCTTGAATGAAAACATGATGCATATCGGCACTAAAGTGCACGACGCCCTCGTATTGAGAGAACACTTTGTTGGTAAGTCGAGGTGTTCACACAATCTCATAGTGAATACTCATAGCATAGAAGACGAACACAGTGTTCGTCATCTGCTGAGCTTCCTTATCTGAGGATATCCATAGGGAGGCATACCTGGCTGCCCCTGGCATGCCGAGGTTGATTTCTACAAACTGGGCTTCAGTGGGTTCTTTCCACCCAACTAATGCAATAAGGATTACAAGCCAGGAATAATGAAAAGGTATACCTTTTTATTGCGCATCGCGGGCATCCTCCAGAAACTCCTTCGCAAGATATCCGGCCCAATTATAAGTATACCCCTCAGCGCAGTTCATGGAAATTCGGATAACCGGGGCAGGTACTTCAGTTGGCCTGCATTTCCGTATGATTTTGCAGGCTAAGAGTTCAGCTGCAAATCGAATGGGATGCTCCTGAATCGCAGAAGTGTGATACCCCCGTTTCCCTTTTGTCAGGCCAAACCTCTCTTTCATGGTTTGCGCAAGCTTTGTATCGTCATGTTTGGACAGAAATTCAGTTCCCGGATCAGGTCCTTCCATGGGTAAACCTGTGATCTTATGGATGAGGGCAGCGTCAATAGGAATTTGCTGCTCCCCTATCCATAAATAGCCGTCATGTACCAGGGCTAGTAACTGCTTGGCCACTACAGTCACATGTATGCCACGTCCAAAATGCAGAATGTTAAGTATCTTGAGTAGGCCAGCTCTGTCCAGGCCCGCAGCCCATGGTTTCACTTCCAGTAGTGTGACCTGATGATCCGGGTACTTGACGCGGTGCAATTATTCTGCTGGTTCAAACTGTGGGAACTTGCCATGGTCGTTGGTGTCGTGATCACTGTACTTAAGCCGATCAATCTTCCTTGTCATATTTCCTATCAACTGTACTCCTGGTGGCAGCGAGGGTGTGGCTAATGTAAATTGCTTTGTGCAACGAGGCAACGCGGTACCCGGGTGAACAGGTGGTAGATATGGTGGCCGCGGTTGTGGAATATTCTCCCTTCCCCCAGCCGGGGCCTGTGCAGAGCCAGAGGGCTCCATAGGATGAGCTGCTGGTGTTTTCCCTGTTTGCCGCTACCGGTCTTGGTTGCGGTTGGTGTGAACTTCAGTTCTAGTCTTTTTCCTGGCAGACCGTGTCTGCATCGGCTGTGGTGGTGCTAGGGGAGTGTCTTCACAGTGAGCTAGGGCAGGTGGTCGATTAGAGCAGGTGATCAGACCCTCTTGCTTGAATTATCTGACCAAAGCATCAATCTCGCGTTCGGTGGTCATGGGTTCACTTAGAAATCTTGAAGAATTGCAGGATGCAATTGTCCCTAACTTAGGCATCTTCTTATACACGCCATCAATCAAATCGGGCAAGACAGTGCATTGAAGGCACCAAGTCTGACGAAAATCTCGTTCATGTGGAGTGCGATTGCCGGTACTGGTCTTGGTACAGTCATTTAAAGCAATTAAAATTCCACCATCGCCAAATTGGCTGCTTCCCAACGGTCGGATTTTGAGCCTCGCTATATTTTTGGGCCGCGGCAGAATCATGGTTGCAGTCTCGGGGCAATAAGTAACCTCGTCCCAATAGTGCCCTTTGACTCGACCTGGTAATATCTACAACAGGACTATTAGGTTTGAAGCCCTAGCGGCGCGGCTTTGCCCCTGGGTTTGGTATCCAATTCCTGAATGAACAATATTTTCCTTGTCGTGGTGTGATCGGAAAGCTATCTCTAAAACAAGACCACTCTTATTAATGGAAAATGTGATCCAAAAGCTATCCACAAGATCATCCCCACTTACAGTACCGTGGCGGAGCACAACCTTCATATGCCCATTTTTCGCTATAGGGTCCAAGATATGTATGAAGTTATGCACCCCCTCCTTGCGAGGTGTGTTTTCCATTACGGTGTAGTTCTGCCTCAAGTGTCCCTGAGGTCTATTCTACCCCTTGAACTTACTTCGCACTTCTAGAGCTTGCCTTATAACTTTGGGGCGCAAGAATTTCTGGCAGGTTCCCCGACGAGGCTGAGACTTTGTATGATCGGTCCCCCATGCTGCGGTAGCTTCTATGGCTATTTCCAGAAGCTGGGTGTGTTGTGACTGAGGTACTCGTTCTGACATAGGTGCAATAATTTATCCAGGGTCTGTCACCCCAACCTGTTCAGGCAATTCTCGAGGCTGTGCGCTAAGGCATCGAAGAGACTGAGTGATCTGCACGCACCTATGGCCATGTAGCTCGTACAGTCGATTCTGCCAATTCTCCAGACCATTGTATGAATCGGACATGCAGGAGCTATCACACTGCCAATCCATTACACCATCAGCATTAGGCTCGACATAATCTGCATCCTTGGCTGTGACATTATAGATGTGGTCTAGAGTATCCTGCTCCCCTTCATCTCTGAGTGGTTCTGTATATCTTTCTCCTTGGGATGGGTCAAGGGGTATAATAACGCCTAGGACATTTCCTTCGAAGGTCATCTATCTCCTTTTAAGATTGATGATTGCAGCATTGGCCATGGCCCACTCAATTCCCAACAGGGCTGGGTAAGGGTTGCTGTCATCAATGATCTCAATAACTTCAAAATCTGCTAGAGTATTGACCCCATCGATGTCGATTGGGACACTAAGAAGTCTCCCTAGCGGTACAATCCGTTGCTAGTTAGCTAGTCACAGTTGTATAGGTGACCAAACCAGGGAAGGCTTTCCCATTTGTTCCTAGGTCTGCTTGGGTAGGACATTAACATCTGATCCAAGATCGAGGATGACATCAGTCATATCATATTCTCCTATCTAAACGTTCAACCTCATTTCCCTTCCCGTTCTTCTGACACGACTAACAGTTTTCTCCTGATCAATTCCTCTCTGAGGGTCTTTGACAGCAAGAACTTTTTGCAGCTCGTTTAGAGCGTTCTGATTCCGCAAGAGTTTCATACAGCTCTGCAAGAAAGAGGATAGTGTACTTACTTTATCCATCGAGGCCTCTTGTGGCTATGAATCCTGCTGATGTTGCCGCGCAGGTGTTTCTACAGCGCCAAGGTCAACATTATCGCATAGGGCCTCCTGGACTGGTGCGTGGTCCTTCGCAGGGTCAAGGGCTGGGACTTTCTTGGAGGCCTGTTTTGTGCACACCGTAGCAGGTTTCTTTGGCGAGTCTTGAGTATGTGTCGTAGCTCCACTCCGGGTGACCACATTGAGGGCTGGGGCAGGTCTTTGCTCCACGGAAATCAACTGAATACTTGGAGTAAGGCCATGGTTGTTTTCCTGAATCTTTGCGAGGAGTTGGGGGCACTGTTCAATCACGTGGTCCACTGCGCGGCAATACCGATAGGTCGTAGTGGGGTTCCGACAGTCGCGAGCCAAGTGACCAACTTGGTTACAATTGTAACACACAACCTGGCCTCTACCTCTGCTGGTCATCCCACCACGGCCGCAACCGCCAAAAGCACCTCTTCCGGAGGTGCCGCCGCGGTAACCATAGCCATCATTATTCTGGGTTTCATTGTGGACTCGGTAGGCATCAGAGGTACGCTCTCGCATAAGGTCATAGCTATGACATTCTTCTTCATTATGCCCAACGGACTTACAGAACTGGCAGTAGGGGTTTTTGGGAACTTGAACATATCTCTGAAGAAGATGGCAGTGCTCAGGGCGATGCTGGCCAGAGGTTCGGCAAATCTCACAATAGAGAACACCGACATTGAATTGGTTGGGCGTGCCCGTATTTAGATAGGTTCTGACCACGGGGCACTGGTCCCTATCGTGACCCTTGAACCGACATTGCGTACACCAGACCTCCTCTCGACTGGTTTTAGCTTTCTTCATGTCACGAAGCTCTAGGGCCATCGCTGCCAGTTGCGCTTGGATTTGAGTAAGACCAGAATCGTCTCTGACAGGAGTGGTCTCTAGCTTCATTGTGATTTCCAGAGCCTCTTGTTGGTCAGCAACCTTCTGTTGCATGAGCGACGTTCTGATATGCGGAAATAATGCAGCGATAAACCATTCCTTGTGCTGCGCAGGATTAATGGTGAAGCTCACTTGGTCTAATAGAACTTTGAATCTCTGGTCAAAGTCCCACATGGATTCGTCACGCTGCTGTTGAATCTCTTTGAGTTCATTAATGCTCTGTGATTCTGATTTTGGTTTCTTAAATTCCTTAATGATGACGGCCTTGATTTCATCCAAAATGGGGTGCTGATTACTGGAGAATTTCATGAACCAGGTCAAAGCCCAGTCGTGAAAGGAAGTAATGAGCTATGCAGTTCTCACATCCAGGTCGGTAATACTCTTCGCGTTCCAGACGGCCTCACATAAAAACCAGAACTGTTCTGGATCTTTTGATCCCGTTCCTTTGAAAATGGGTAGCTTAATGTCATCAGCTAGGTGGGCCATGGTGGTTCTGGCAGGGTTGGGAGGGGGACAGGACATTGATGGGGGGGGATTTACGGGGGCAGGTTGACCTGTGGCCGGAATACTTGGACTTGGTTTCCTGTCACACTGCGACCGAACTTTAGGGGTAATGAAGCGACGCTGGGGGGTAACAGGAGGGTTTTCTTCAGGGTCTGGTTGTGGAGGGTTGACAGGGGGAAATGCGGTGGCCTGTCCTGAGGAGTAGGATTCAAAATTTCTTTTGTACCTTTTCTCACTTCGTGGCAACCCACTTTCCGCATCAAAAATATTCTCACTTGCAAACATATGTTAGTACTACTAAACTAGCAGTCTGATTCAAATAATAAGATACCCTTTTCAACCAATAGTATTTTAATCTTCAAGCTTAAGGAATTTAAAAACTTACCACGGGACCCTTTGAAAAACCGCCGTTCAGTTTCGCTGAAAGAAGTGCTTGTATCAATGGCAAACTCTGTCACGAAGGCTTCCAATGTGCGCGTCGTCCAGAAATCGACAGCGTGGGATACCTCGTTGTTCACGTTTTGCACAAGGTTGACCCTTGTGGGGGTCCACACAGGAATCCGTCGAGCTTGAAATTTCGTCCTCCGCTCTGTTAACCTAGACAACCACTGGTGCAACTCTATGTGGAAACGACCAAAGAAAATTTCATAAGTATCACAAAAAACATACCGTTGTAAAAATTCACTTGCGCATCGACACGGATTCGTATTCTCTTTCTGCGCGAATCTCAGACAAGTCTCAGCAAACCAATCACCGATGTCCTTCACAGAGGGCCTCCAGAACATAGCCCCCGAGGTACAATGTAAACCCCTCTTGAGCAGGTACTGAGTTCAACCGGCAACGGAACCAATTTGTTGGGCAATAGGGCAGACCTGGGTTTAAACCTTTAGTGTCGCACCAACAAAAGACCCATAGTGTTGGCCCTTTGGGCAACAACCTGCGTGCAGGTTGCAGTCTCACCCGAAACAGCTATGGGGTGCTGCAGAATTAGGTTTCTGCAAGCCGAGAGGGGGATTACTGTACCTTAGCCTTAATAATCTTATTAATCAATACTATAAAAGCTTTACCATTCATTCACATACAACTTCATGGATAAATAAACAGTCATTACTTGCTCAACCCACTACAAGGAATTCACAGCGAAGCTAAATATTGACAGCGATTTAATTTATCAGATGTATACATAAAAGATAACAGAAACAGAAACAACATAAGAAACCATGACACCAGATATAACGTGGTTCACCCCCAGTGTAGGGGCTACGTCCACAAACTGTGTTTTATTCAACTTGCTACAAAAACCATAGTTTGATCTGCACACTCAGCTGCAGATCCCTTCTTTCTCTAAAATCCGTGCACACAGCAGCAGGCCTCTGCGCACACAGCTGCAGATCTTTCTTTCTCTTCTTACAAAAACCCTCTGCACACCTAGCTGCAGATTTCGTCCATGCACACAGCTGGGACTTAACCTTTCACAATCAACCTTATCTTTGCCTTATTCTTTCTTACATCATAAAACCTAACCTCTCTTCTTTACACAAGCGCTTATTTATACTGCGCATTTTTACAAAACCATGGTCTTAAACCATGGGCACCCAAAAAAACCCTAAACCCTGGATTTAAACCACGGGTTTATTACAAAAAGGGGGTTTTGACTTACCCTGACACCCCTAAGACTATCTTGACCCATAACTCCGCTTACCAACAGCCGCGAAGTTACCACAACTAGTAATCCTTAGGGTACGCGCCCCAACAGTATGTTGCTGCTATAGAGGCTAGTAAGGAGATGATTTGGTTGTAGAGGTTCATGGAAAAATTGGGTAAGAAGCAGGAAAATAGTAGGGTGTACAGTGACATCCAGAGTGCCATTCATCTTGCAAATAACTCAGCCTTTCATTTGAGGACTAAACATATACAACTCAAGTACCACTTCATAAGATCTGTTCTAGATAAAGAACTGTTAAAACTGGAAAAGATACACACTAGACAGAATCCTGCAGACATGTTGACAAAGGGAGTAACTAGAGAGAAACTGAGTTCCTGCTCATTTTTTGTTGGCCTTCAAGCGTGAAGGTGAAAATAAGAAATTTGCCAAGTCCAAGGTCCAGAGCATAGTCCAGCAAGTGTAGTACCGATGGAGTTTTTGTGATCAGTCTCCAAGTGGGAGATTGTTGGTTGTGGAGCCTAATCTTTGAGATCCAGAGATATTATTCAGTTGTGTTTGTAACCCAGGTTTACTGTACACTCATTCCCCCTGCCTTGGGGTTCGTGGTAGTGCCCCAAAAAAGGGGGTTCAAGGGAAACACCCTTGAGACATAGGGGTTCGTGGGTAACACCCTCGAGACACGGGGGTTCAGGGGCAGCACCCCTGAGAAACGGGGGTTCGGGGACGGAGCCTCTGAGAAAAAAAATTTGGGATGTCTGTTGGCCAACAGTTTTTCGGACCCATGGTATTGGGTTAACCGTAGTATTTCCCCTATAAAATAAATCATTGTAACATGACTATGTATTGTATTGTTTTGTATTAGAAGAGAGACTATGAGAGCGTGAAGAGGAAGTGCAGCGGTTTTGCTGCAGGTTGTATCCCTTCACCTTTCTGGACTGTAATAAAATGACTGGCAATTTCTTTGTGGACGTAGCCCATCGTTTGGGTGAACCATGTTATATATGTGTCTCTCTGTAATGTTTTAATGTGTTTTGCATCTTGTTAATGATTTAACTGTATACCTGTTATTGCTTTGCGGTCCTGTTTTCTAATAGATGTTTCATGAATGTCGTTAAGGCATGAATGGGATTCCACGAGGAATGAAAATTTAACTAATGCAATTCAGTAGGTTTCCATACTATGAGCACCTACAAATAGTTCATTTGTTTAATACAATGCATATCGGGAATAACATAACAGAATTGTTATGGCGAATATTAGTTGGAAGGACTGCCAAAAAAAGAATTCGAAAGATTTGTAGTGACATCCAAGAAGCTAATCACGCATTGCAAAGTGTAATCATTAATTCTAATGGTGATGGTCATCAATAGAATATTAGTCTTTCTTAGTGCTTGACGGAGCAACAGATCAATATCATAAAAGAGGTCATCAGAAAAATCAGGTTTTCGATGGGGTTTTCATCTAATATAAAAAATATCTTAATGAAAAAAAGGTGATTTTGGTGGGGTTAAAACACATGACTGGAATTGATCCGTCCGACCTATATTTGTGTGCATTAAAATTTTGTGTTAAAATAATGCGTTCAGCAGTTTAATTAAATGGAACAGCATTAACAGAAATTAAATACTGAAAACAGATGGAAAATGAACTGATAAACAGATATAAAGAAGCACAGAATCAGAGCATCACAAACAGAAGTTGATAACGGAGTTCACCCCCTCCACTGGGCTACGTCTCCGGGTCCCTCTCCAATGGGTACCGATCCAATTAATCTTTTTAAAATGGTACAAAAAGGTTCTGGAAACAACTTCAGCAACTGTAAACAGAATGATGTACAAAATCTTTAAGACCTTTCTCTCGAAATTACAATCAGCATTCAAAGATAAAGAAAGCTAAAATATAACAGAGAATGTTGACTTCTACAGCACAACATCTGGACACTTCGTAGCAAAAATGATCTCTAAGCTTCTCATAATCGAGAAACGATACTCTGTGCTCCAAAACAATCTGCCCCCTTCTTGGTGGCCAACCTTCCTCTATTTAAGAGTTCAGCGGGAGGGATAAGTAATCGATTCGATTCCATCATCTCAGCCGCTATCTTTTTTTTTTTAATTATTATTGTTACAACCATACCCTGAACCATGCAATTTGGCCAAGTCATTGCACAAGCATTATGTTACCACGACGTTACATATTCCCAAAACGTGGCAACTAACTCCACGCACAGGTTGATCCACAACACGTTGCAATGACCGTTACGCACATATGTTGCACCATACCATAGCATCACATGTAACGTAACCGTTTGATGTCACCACTAACTTCACGATGTTGCAGCAAGTCTGTCACAGCAGTGTGAAAAGTCTGTCACAGCAGTGTAAAAATTATGTCGCAGCTGAATCTATGTCGTAGCTGAATCTGTGTCGCAGCTGAATCTGTGTCGTAGCTGAATCTGTGTCACAGCTGAATCTGTGTCACAGCTGAATCTGTGTCATAGCTGAATCTAGCTGAATCTGTGTCACAACTGAATCTGTGTCACAGCTAAATGTGTGATTTAAAACATATGTTATGTTCTTTGAACCATAGATTAAATACCATTGTACCATATTGGATCAGTTTAATTTTTGAAGATGAATAATCCACCGGATCATTCCTCCCCATTGGAGAGCTTTTCGACCACTAAAAGGCTGAATCATTCGGCAAGTAAGTGAGGGTACAACTCCCTTACTTTTCCAATCTCCATCCATTTTGCTTTGCTAGGATGCGTGCCTTTAAGCCCCACTCGAAGGTACTTAGCATTCCCCCTTCGTGAAGTCCTTACATTTCTGTCAAGAATAACATCATCCTGCATCTCATTCATATATTCAAGTGCCATATCATCAACTGAAGGAATCTGTATGTTAGTTTCTTCATCCATGATCATAGGAGGCTCATACAATTTAAGATTCTCAACATTGACAACTGAATAAATTTCCATGTATGGAGTTAAATTCAAGCGAAAAGAATTAGTACCGATCTTTTCCAAGATCTCAAAAGGACCATACCTGATAGGCTTAAGATTTTTACCTTCACCTTTCACTCTCTCTTTGGTGATATGTAACCAAACTCTGTCACCAACCTGAAATTGATGATCAACTCGATGCTTGTCATGCCTGGCTTTGTACTTTGCCTGGCTCTTCTCCAACTGTTCTTGACCTGCCTGCTGCACTGCTTGGATTCTCTGAATGAACCTTAGCGCTTTATCTGCATCATGATGTCGATCCACTGCATCTTTTCCAAAAGAGAAGTCCATCGATGTTTTTGGCAGATAACCAAAACAAGTTTCAAAAGGAGATCTGTTCGTGGAAGAATGAACTGCATGATTGTAGGCATGTTGTATATACTGCAACTGCTCATCCCAAAGTTTAGGATGCTTACTACAATATCCTCTGAGTAGTTGAACCACTGTTCTATTCGCTACCTCTGTTTTCCCATCGGTCTGTGGATGAAAAGCTGTACTTTTCTTCAGTTTAGTGTCCATAAGCTCCCATAAAGTTGACCAGAATTTTCCCAAGAACCGGGAATCTCGATCAGATACAATAGACATGGGTAGCCCAAAATGCACCCAAACATTTTGAAAAAATAAATGATTTGTTTGTTCAGCAGTGATATGTTTGTTACATGGCATTAAGATACACATTTTGCTGAATCTATCCACAACAACATATAGATAATCATGCCATTTTCTAGACATAGGTAGTCCTCCTACAAAGTCCATAGAAATGCTTTCCCAAGGACGAGAAGAAACTGGAAGAGGTGTGTACAGACCCAATTTCCTATTGCTAGGCTTACTCATTGCACACATAACACAACCTATTATGTATTTAGCTACAGTTTCTTGCATTTGAGGCCAATAACAGTGATTCTGCAATACAGACAATGTTTTACTTACTCCAAAATGTCCTGCAATCAATGAACTATGTGCCTCTCGGATCACATGCACTCTTTCTTTCTCTGGAATACAGAGTTTACCAAGATGATACAAGAGTTGATTTTGCACATAATAGTTTTCTTCCTATTTACCATGTGTTAGTGATGCATATACTTTCTCAAAATCTTTATCTTCTGCATATTGTTCAATATAACTTTCATGTGTTAATGAACTATTTTGAAGAATGATTGAAGCATTCATAGGTGGCCTTGATAACATGTCTGCTACCTTATTATGAATTCCCTTCTTGTATTTAATTACGAGATGAATCTGTTGTAAGAATCCCATCCATCTTAAATTCCTACTTTGTTGTACTTTAGTTTGAGATTGTAAATATTGAAGTGGCTGATGATCAGTATGTATGACTGTTTCTTTTCTCATGATATAATGTTTCCACTTCTTCACACTCTGTACCAAAGCATACAAATATTTCTCATAAGTTGGATAGTTACTTACCGCAGTAGAGAATGTTTCTGAATGGTAACAGACTGGCTTCCTCCCTTGCATCAAAACGGCTCCCATGGCAAACCCGCTGGCATCGGTTTCGATCTCAAATGGCTGCTGTAAATTTGGCAATGTCAGAACTGGTGTTGTGCTAATTTTTTCCTTCAAAGTGTCGAAGGATCTCTGATGCTTGCCTCCCCACTGGAAAATTTCTTTAACACTTGTCAACGCATGTAATGGAGCAACAATGGAAGAAAATCTAGAAATGAATTTTCTCCAATACTGAACCGAACCCAGAAAACTTCTGATTTCAGTAACGGTGTTAGGCCGTGTCCAGTTTACAATGACAGCAACCTTGGATGGGTCCACTCGCAGGTGGCCTCCACCAATAATATGGCCCAAATATACTAGAGAATTTTTAGCAAACTCACATTTAGACATTTTTACATAAAGCTTCTCCTTCTTTAGTACATCTAAAACTTTCTTCACATGTACCATATGCTCTTCCCAGGTTTTGCTAAACACAAGGATATCATCCAAATATACAATTACAAAATCATCAATGAATGGTCGAAAGACATCATTCATGACCCGCATGAAAGTAGAAGGAGCGTTACATAGCCCAAAAGGCATTACAAGCCATTCATACAAACCCTGTTTTGTTTTAAATGCTGTTTTCCAGGCATCATTTTCAGCAACACGGATTTGATGATACCCACTACGCAGATCCAATTTTGTAAAATAAATTGCATGTTTCAACTGATCAAGCAAATCATCAATGCGAGGAAGTGGATACCTATTTTTAATGGTGATTTTGTTAAGGGCCCTGTAGTCGATACACATCCTCCATGACCCATCCTTCTTTGGAACCAATACTATAGGTGAACCGCAAGGAGAAGTGCTGGTCCGGATGACCCCCTTCTCAATCAGCTCCTGAACCTGCTTCTTGATTTCCTCATTCTGCATTACAAACATCTGGTACATGGCTATGTTCAGGAGTGGCACATCCTGCTGCAAATGTATCTCATGCTGAATCTCCCTCTTCGGTGGTAACCCCTTCGGATCTTGAAACAAATCATCATACTCAGAAATAATTTCAATCAGTTCATATTTCTGTTTAGGGTCACATCCTTCTAAATATTTAGAGATCTCATCATTTTTTACCTTAACCATCATTAACACAAAATTCTTACTAGCATTTACCAGCCTCTTCATTTGTCCTGCAGAAACTATTGCTAGATTGGTTTTTATCGTATGTGCTTGTACAATATATTCCATACCTTCTTTAAAAAGATGATACTTATTTTGCTCTCTATAAAAGACTGCTTTCCGGTCATACAAATATGGACTCCCAAGTACAATCCCACAAATGTCAAGTGGTACTACATCCAATTCTACCTCATCGCTAAACTTTTCAGTAATTGCAAATTTTAATACACATTTCTTTGTAACTTGCAATCATGTATCATTAGTAACCCAACCTAGAGGATAGGTATTTTCATGAGGCACAGTAACTAAATGCAATTTCTTAACCACTTCTTCTGATATCAGATTTACTTGTGAACCACTATCAAACAATGTATCAATCTTTGTGTGATTTGAAATGACACAAACATGAAACAATGCACTTCTATCTTTATCATTTTGCTTAGAAGTAGATGGCAGACTTGTACTTGCACTAGAACTTTATTGTGCATCAATGGGAAGTGAGATACTTTTATCCTTACCTTGGATTCCGATAGTTGTAACCTTTGTTTCATCACCTGAGTCAGATCCCAAGTCTTGAATAACTACGGCAGTAGCTTTTTCTTTGCCTTTATCTTTGTTTCCTCTGTACTTCTTTGGCCTTAACTCTGGATGAAGTTTCCAACACTTAGAGACATCATGTCCCTTCTGACAATGCGAACATGTAGGCTTTTCACCCTCTTTCTTCACAGTAGCCATCTTCTTTTTCCCCTTATCTTGAACTTTCGATTTGCTATCAAATTTAAAAGATTTCTTCCCAAAAGTATCATTAGCATGCTTACCCCTAGCTTCTAAATGGGTAGCTTGAACACATACATCATCCAAATTACTGGGGTTAAACATCAACAAAGTATGTTTCAAATAAGAATGCATGCCACCAATGTACTTAAGAAGAGTTTCCTGTGTATCTAATGCAATATTCAATGCAATAGCCCTTTTTCTGAATTCATGAGTATAATCTTGAATGCTTTGTCCTTTAGCTTGTCTAAACATTTGCCAACCCATGGTTAATTGTTGAATATGGCCTAAAGGTAAAATTGCTTCCTTAATACTTCAATGAATTCATTCCAAACTGAAATGATTTTACCATTCTTTCGAAGATCTTGCTGAATCTTTCTCTCCCACCAAGTAAGAGCAATTCCACTCATCCTCAAAGTGGCCAATTGAATCCTGGAAGGGTCATCATTAATGCCCTACACCCTGCAATATACTTCAAGCTGCTTGATCCAATTATCTAATTTTTCAGCATCTACATCTCCATTATAAATAGGTAATTCAAATGTTACATCCAATTTGAAATAAGGCATATTAGGAATTGCATTATTTGAATGAGAAGTATGAGAAGAAGAAAAAGTCTGTTTAGTATCAGGAGGATCACCATCACCTCCTACTCCTTTACCCTTTTCTTCCGGCTTCAATTCTGCATCTATGGATGAAGATCATTCTTCTTTCTTCTTCCTTTCTGCTCGCTCATAGAGTAGAATTTCCATCATGGCTTTCATGCTCATAAAAGCCTCTAAAAACTCAGATTCAGAAATAACAGGTTTTTCCCATTCTGTATGTCCTTCTTCTTCCCCTCGTGGAGAAGACATGGTTCTTGAGAATGTTCTCCTTGAGCCAATCTCAGGATCTTCTTCAACTAATTCTCCTTCACCATGCTTTAACCTGGACCTGGTAAGCATTCACAAACTTGCACAAGCAGTAAACCAGCTCTGATACCATAACATGATCCGTCGGACCTCAACTTGTGTGCATTAAAAGTTTGTGTAAAAAGAATGCATTCAACAGGTTAATTAAATGGAGCAACATTAATAGAAATTAAATACTGAAAACAGATGGAAAACGAACTGATAAACAGATATAAAGAAGCACAGAAACAGAGCATCACAAACAGAAGTTGATAACGGAGTTGACCCCCTCCACTGGGCTACGTCTCCGAGTCCCTCTCCAATGGGTACCGATCCAATTAATCTTTTTAAAATGGTACAAAAAGGTTCTGTAAACAACTTCAGCAACTGTAAACAGAATGCTGTACAAAATCTTTAAGAACTTTCTCTCGAAATTACAATCAGCATTCAAAGATAAAGAAAGCTAAAATATAACAGAGAATGTCGACTTCTACAGCACAGCATCTGGACACTTCGTAGCAAAAATGATCTCTAAGCTTCTCATAACAAAGAAACGATACTCTGCGCTCCAAAACAATCCGCCCCCTTCTCGGTGGCCAACCTCCTCTATTTAAGAGTTCAGTGGGAAGGATAAGTAATCGATTCGATTCCATCATCTCAGCTGCTATCTTTTTATTATTATTATTATTGTTACAACCATACGCTGAACCATGCAATTCGGCCAAGTCACTGCACAAGCATTATGTTACCATGACATTCCATATTCCCAAAACATGGCAACTAACTCCACGCACATGTTGATTCACAACACGTTGCAATGACCGTTACGAGCATATGTTGCACCATACCATAGCATCACACATAACATAACCGTTTGATGTCACCACTAACTTCGCGATGTCGCAGCAAGTCTGTCACAGCAATGTGAAAATTCTGTTGCAGCTATGTCTGTCACAGCAGTGTAAAAATTTTGTCGCAGCTAATTCTGTGTCGCAGCTGAATCTGTGTCGTAGCTGAATCTGTGTCGCAGCTGAATCTGTGAGTTAAAACATATGTTATGTTCTTTGAACCATAGATTAAATACCATTGTACCATATTGGATCAGTTTTATTTTTGAAGATGAATAATCCACCGGATCAGGAGTACATTCATTAAGGTAATTGTGAGTTTTTAATATATTTCCTTATTGGTATGCACTATTTTATTAATTTTATTCTCTTATTTGGAAATAAATAATAATTATGTGTGGTTTGATACAGTATGTTCTACCTTTATCTCTCCCAGGCAACTTTGACAGCAATATAAAACAAATTATTTATGTTCTTTGAAAATACATGAGGTAAGTAATGTTTTATATGGAAAATGTACTTGGTTCGTGATTTGCAGCGGAAATTATTGACATATTATGGTTTTCCCATAAATTTTATATATGGCTTGATATTATTTTATTGCATCATTTCTAGGTGGCTTTTCTCAAAGGAAATCCATAAAGAAGATATAAGGTATTGGAAGAGAGAAATTCCCTGACTAATGTGTGAAATGCAACAGTATCTATCTACAGTGTTTTTCAATGCACAAGAACACTACCTCATACACCAAGTTGAGGAGATTGAATTTTGTGGACCAGCACACACAAGGTCGATGTGGATGGTGGAGAGACAGTTGAAGTCGTTGAAGGATCTTGTTAGAAAAGAGCAAGTCCTAAGGGTTCTATGGTTAAGGGATATATGGTATATCAATGCATGGTGTATATTAGTGAATATCTACCTAAATTAGAAGAAAATATGAATGTGCCTCGCATTTGGAATCTCAACTCCATCAACAAATTTGAATGGGAGGTCCTATTGGGGAAAGGTACAATGAGGACCGTGAAAGGTAATTATTAGATTTTGTGGAATTAATATATTACACATGTATTTTTCCAATTTTATTTTATCATACTGATTTTTTATTTTTTTATTAATCCTGCATATTAAACTGTATTAAACTATGCCTGTAATGATATCTAATTAATGATAGGGAATTCTTATTTTTTCATATACTTGCTCAAGTGTGAGACGCTTTACATTTATATATTTCAAACAACCTTGATTGTATGGAGCATTGGATAGAAGATTGTGAAGAATGCTTCAGTAGGTTATCATGGGAAGAGGTCAGTAAGATGATTAAAACAACTCATCGTCATCGGTATCAATTTCCTAATGTTACGTCGCAAAGGGAAGTTGATTTATCCTATGGTTTAAGAGATAAAAAGGCAAGTAAATTGTTTACCCTCATTTTTCTAGTTACTTCCCATTTTTTCAATGTATTTGGTTTTTTTAAGTTTTCAAATATATTTTCTAAGTCCTATATGACATTTATTAATTCACAATGTATGTTTTACTTATTGTTAATGTTGTAGTTGAAACATCACAATGCGATGTGGAGTAATGGTAGTGAATTTTGTATCAAGTGTTGGATGATAAGATGAAAACTCAGATTGTGGGATAACTACAATGTTTAAGGTCACCAATGTTTCCTCTAGAAGTGATAGAAATCTAGAAGAAACTGAGAATAGGTACTATGGGAATTTGGAGGACATAATTTAGTGTGATTTTAATTCCTTTAAAATAGTTTTGTTTGAGGTGAAGTGGTACAGGCTACAGATGCATGAACATGATCCTGAAAGAACTGTTATTGAGCATGCTAATGCAGTTACCATGGTTAATACAAGGTCTTTTGAACCAGGTACAGAGACTTATGTTCTTCCAAGTCAATGTGAGAAAGTATTTCACTCAGGAGTACTAGGTAAAGCAAGTTGGTCATAAATTGTTAGATACGATCCAAGAGGAAGACCAATAAAGTATAATCATGTAGATGATGAAGATAATCATGAAGAAGAAGAAGATGATGATGATTCAGATCCAGAGTAGGTGGCTGCAGATGATGTGTTAGATGAAGAAGTTGAAGAGGTTGATCATCCAAATGTAGTAGACGATGATCTCATTGATGATTTTTATTACTATATTAGTGAAGATGCCATTGATGATGATGTTTATGTGAATGATCCTTTCATCAATATGTATACTGAACCATATCGTGATACAGATGTTGAGTTGGATGAAGAAGAAGATGAATGATATTTAATTGTTGAAGAGTAGAGGCATGTGTTTATATATTTTATGTGATGATTATATTTATATGTTTTTATTTCCAAATTCCTTTTCAAATTTCTGATTTTAACACTTAGCCAATTTTTTGTTCTTAATATGCAAAATAATATTTTTCCTACTTTTGGCGAATTTCTAAAAAACGGTTCTCAAATACCTTTTCATATATCTCAATCCGTGATACATGTGTAAGAACTAAGAGAGGTTTTTGTGTATTGGTATGTACTTGATAAAAACCTATTTTGGTTTTCAAAAACAATTCTATAGATTCTCACAAACCGCCCAAAGTTTGTGACTAAAACAGTAAATTATTTAATATTTTAAACCCTAAAAAAAAGGTCATAAAGATCAATTCGAATCTTTCAATCCATGACACCTATTGCAAAAAGTGAGAGAGTTTTTTGTGAATGAATTCGTGATGGACAAAAAAATATTTTGGTTTTCTTAAATTTGATTCCATATCCTCATAATATGATGATCGTGATAACTAAGACGTTGATGATGAAGATCATGATTATGATGATGATGATAAGGAAGATGATGATGATGAAGAAGATCATGATGATGATGATGATGATTATGAAGATGATGATGATGATATTGATGAAGATGATGAAGATGATGGCGATGACGATGATAAGTATGATGATGAGGATAATGATGATGGTGGTCATCGGTGTTGTTGTCGTCTTCACCATCATCTTCGTCATCTTCATCATCTTCATCATCATCATGATAATCATCATGAATGAAAAGGGTAATGGGATAGGTATCTTAACAAAATTATTGTTCCACATGATGAAGGATAATGTTACAACTTAGTATATATATATATATATATATATATATATATTTCAAACATGGTGGAGTAGTAGTATTAGGTTGCATGGCTATTTTATATAGTTACGGTCTTAGAGGTTAGCATGAAGGTTCATAGGTATGTCTTATATGTTTTCCTCTATGTCATGAAAAGGGATATGCTATTGATTTAAATGAGCTTATAATTTAAAAAAAATATTCCAACCAAGTGGTCAATTTCCAAAACAATCAAAGGTTGTTTATGTCTTCTAGACCTAACATGAGTTATTTTGTCAATATATTTAGAATGTTTCCAAAACAATCAAAGGTTCTTTATGTCTTATAGGCCTAACATGAGTTATTTTGTCAATATATTTAGGACGTATTCCATTCTGTCACCTAATTTTATTCAAGCACAAGGATCACCTAGGTTGCAAGGTTTATGATTTCTTTATTTGAAGGTTTTGATAGATGTTGATTAACTTGACCCAAATAGGTTTGCAAACTAGATTTTTACCTTTTGTGTATCATGTATTTATTTTAATATATGGTTATTGTGAGCTTGAAGTTTGATCAAATAAAACTTTAGCCATCATTTATATGGGCTATTGTGAAATTCAAGTGTAATAAAATAAAACTTCAGCCATCATTCTCTTTTATTTGAAAATGAGCAAAATTATTTATCAATCATTATGTTTTATTTAATGGTAAAAGTAGTGATTTTTTATTTTTATTTTTTAGTTGAATTTATTTTTTATTAATATATTTCTTTAATATTTATTATTGAATTAGAGTGATCATTTATTATGTGTTCCTAATAATCTTTTTTTTTTATGATTATTTATCGTAACTATACATTAATTCAGCTTGAATGGAAAGACACGATAATAAATAGATAACATCTTTAATATAGAGTGATATGCCATATGCTCTTATAATTTTACTATTTTTCCTAAGAGGCCTATTCTTGACTGTAAATTGTCTTTAATATGGATAGAAAAGAGTTAATAATTTTTCATCTTGCTTAATCAAGCCATTAATTGATTGGTTGAAAGATAGTCTATCCTTTAAATAAATGTGAGAAATGATTCAATGAACATCCACACCATTGATAGCTAAATTTCTCATCATGTGGAGATGACTTTCATTTTATTTCCCAACTATTTATTTGTTTGACGGTTTTGATGTAACTCTTAAACCAATGATCTTGACACGTCATTGTTCATAATTGTGCAAGTTGTTCATAATCGTTGTTGCCAACATAGTTTTCTCCAGCAATTAAAACTGGAACAACTCAGTTTAAAGGTGGAAGCAGATACACACATCCCTCTACATGGTTTCATGTGGAACAATTCTTGATTTTTATTTCTACTTTGTATCAACAATCATAATAAATTGTTGGAGTTAAACATAAAGTTGAATCGCTGTATGTTTAGTTCAATTTGAGATTTTAATTGTGCAAGCTGTTCATAATCGTTGTTGCCAACAGAGTTTTCCTAGCAATTAAAACTGGAACAACTCAGTTTAAAGGTGGAAGCAGATACATGCATCCCTCTGCATGGTTTCATGTGGAACAATTCTCAACTTTTATTTCTCCTCTAAATCAGCAATCGTAATAAATTGTTGGAGTTAAACAGAAAGTTGGAATTCAGAGAAAGTTGAATCGTTGTATGTTTAGTTTCAATTTGAGAGTTTAATTGTGCAAGCTATTCATAATCGTTGTTTCCAATAGAGTTTTCTCCAGCAATTAAAACTAGAACAACTCAGTTTAAAGGTGGAAGTAGATACACCCATTCCTCTACATGGCTTCATGTGGAACAATTCTCACTTTTTATTTCTCCTTTGTGTCAGCAATCGTAATAAATTTCTATAGTTAAACAGAAAATTGGAATTCAAAGAAAGTTGAATCACTGTATGTTTAGTTTCAATTTGAGAGTTTAATTGTGCAATCTGTTCAGAATCGTCGTTGCCAACAGAGTTTTCTCTAGCAATTAAAACTGGAACAACTTAGTTTAAAGGTGCAAGCAAATACATGCATCCCTCTGCATGGTTTCATGTGGAACAATTCTCGATTTTTATTTCTCCTATGTATCAACAATCGTAATAAACTGTTGGAGTTAAACAGAAAGACTCAGCATCCGTTGGATCAAACGATGGACGGTGGCGATTAAAATTCACTCAAATGTTTAGTCCCGCATTTACCGTGGAAGTTATGTTACAATGTGTTTATATACCCCGCTCATCCCTATTGCTTTCGACGCGTAGAGCAGAGGTTATGGTGGGGGATCTGGGTGCTTGGAATCCACAAGAATTTCACCATCCCAAAGCCCGGGATGACCTATCAGGCCCCCTAACCTTTTGGCGAATGTGGCATTGAGATGGATAGTGATGTGTCAATATTTGATTGTGATGGTAATATAAATTGAATTTGGAAAATTGTTGAAGAAAGTGAAGGTTGATGTGTGGTAATAGAGGCGAGTATCTCACAAAAGCATTTACTAATTTATATCCTTAGGAAAGAATTATTTTTTTGAATTCATAGTGTTTAAAACCCTACCACAAATTAAGTGTAGAAAAAAATAAAACAAAGGTTGAAAGTGTCATATGTATGCTAACAAGCGTATGTATTCTAAATTCTTTTAATTGGAAGCAATGGCGACTCTGAGATATGTTCAAGACTAATTTCCCACAATTTCAATAAGGTTAATGACACCATATCAAGCATGGTTCAAGATGAAATCAGATGTTCAACATTTTGAGGTATTGGATGTGTTATCAAGTCTTATATCCTTGCTGAGAAGGAAAGGATGTTCGATGCCAAAAACATTTAATCCATATTGATCAAATATATTATGGAGATGTTGAAATTTTTAATTATCTCTATATTCCATTGAAGTTGAAATTTATCAAGAGTGGGGATTTGATCTTTGATGAACTAGTTGAATGAAAGAATTGAGTGGGAAAGTTGAATGAGTTTCCTGACCAACAATGTGATGCACCAATATATGAATTTAAAAATGTTAATGTTGCAATTCAATCCATCAAGACCACAAGTGATATTAAGGATCCTGAAACCCCACTTGGTTAATTAATTTTTTATGGGATCTAATGGAAGATTATGAAGAAGTGCATCGAACACAAACCTGTACAGAGGAACATGCTTATCTACAACCTATGATCATAAGATTTAGCAATTGATATGAATTGAGAGAAAGAGAATTGAGTCTTGAATCTATGAAAATTCCACTTCAAGGATATAGTGAAGGAATGGTAACATGTCATGGATGAAGTATGAGACTCATTTATCAAGAATCAACTTGGAAAATTGCAAATATATGGTCCTAGAAGAAAGGAAAATGAATACAAGTTGATTTTTAATATCAAGCATAGACCAAATGATGATATAAGGCACACTTGGTTGAAAAAGGATATATACAAGTTGAATGAATAAAGTATGTAGAAACATTTTTGTTAAATTTGAGCATATAGATCTGTAGACAAACACACAAATCACAAAGAAGATCTCACAATTTACTCAACCATTGAAGAATGAAACAGTGCAAAAGGATTGCAGCTGTGAATGCTTTCATTAATCAAAAAAGTAATCCAAATAATAATTACAATGATGTAAAATGGATTTAATAGCCACAAGCAATTCGAATCCACA
>LPNX010084008.1:619131-642292 GCA_001517045.1 Pseudotsuga menziesii
CGTAACTGACTCCTAACTTGTCTTGACTAGTCATCAACTGAAGTTAACTGACCTTGGTTGGTTTCGGCACTCCCAGTTGCTTCCTAAATTGTAGGGATTGATCTAGGAGACTCCTAAACTTATGCAATCAAGTGCAATACGTGGCAGTGAGCCTTAATTAGTGTTCCCCATACTTTGGTAACTGAAACATGTGCCCCAATTAGGTTAAGTTTAACCAATGGTGCTAATGACTATAAATAGACTGGATGGACTCCCGATTTAGACATGACTCCCGATTTAGACATATGACCAAATTTGGACAAGGGAGGATTAATAATCCTAACACCCCCCCTGAATGCTAACTTGGACAAAATGTGGGCCCTGGTAACTAAGACCATAGTTCACCCATTACATCAACAGCCCCAAGTGTTCGGCTCAAAAATAAGGTGCTTGGGGAAAAACCACATGGGAAAAAAAAAACCCCTTCTAATTAAGCAGGTAGAATCAAGATCAATCTGGTTCTTCTGTGCATAGGTATCCTGGGGCCTGGAATGTGAACCTATCCATTATATGTCTAGAGGAATATTCCTCTTTGGAAGAAGAATGATATGCTCAACTAAATCAGAAATATAGACAGCTGCCGGATGAAGACTGGACCCATGTAGAGCAACTGACGTCAACTGAAAAGTGAGGAAAGGTTCTTGAGAATTCAGAGAATGTGAAGAACACTCAAGAAACTGATATGTTGCAGCCATGAACAGCAAACCATGAGTGGTAAGAACAGCCCCAAGTGTTCGGAGCAGGTGTCCAGGCAGATGCAGAAAATCTTCCTCTTTACTAGTTCTGTGAGAAGATGAGCATGTGATCAATGGTAGAGAAGCACTGGGACTGTTGAGAGTGAATGCTAGAGCTACATAGTCTGATATAGCTTCTGAAATATATAATGAATCACATAATAAAATATCAGCAACCTCATATGAGGAAACTAACACCAAATCCCCATCAGCAGTTTTGAAGAGAAAGTGCGGTACTTGATTTTTCACACCGGAATTGGTGAGAGCAGCTACAAGCATGACTGAATTCTTTTGAATTTTAAAATATGAACCGAATAATATCAGATCAGAAAGTAAATCAGATCTAAACAGGTTCAAAACAGATCCAAAACTGTGAAATGGAATCAAATCCCCAGCAGTAGTTTTGTAGGAGACTTGCGGTACTTGTTTCTTCACACCGTTGATGAGAACAGCTACAAGCAGTACTGAAAGATTATGAATTTGATATATTAAACCAAGAAATATCAGATCAGATCTAAATAATATCATATCATATCCAATAATTTTAATATCAGATTCAAATAAATGGTTAACCGTGACGGTCGATGCACAGCTTTTTTCTTCTTCAAAATTCTGAATTTTGGTGCATGCAATCCTGCAGGAGTTTGCTGGAAAAACTAGATCATGGGAAGTGAGTGGATCACTCTGGTAATCTGATATTTCTTCCAAAATATCCAAGGTATCACATATTTTCACACCAGTAGCAACATTAGAGGGAGAAAAAACAAATTTCTCTTCACTTTCGGAAGCAATTACTAGTAAATTTTGCACAGAATTTAAAGGAAAATTACCGGTGAATGTTTGCATGGAAGTGCAGCAGAATTTTTCTTCAATATCAGAGATTCAAATGTCTTCTTCTGTTTTAGAAATATGAGAAGATGAGATATCAGAGATCTCATGAAATTCCGGAGCATCAGGAGAAGGAGTCACTACATAGAGATTGTCTTCAATTCGAATTGACTGTGTAGAAGCTTCTGCTTCTTCTTTATCTTGAACTACTCCATCAGAGAGAGTGGAGGCCGAGATTTTTGGATCAAGGATGCTTATGGTGATGGATGTGCTCCATCTGCTATGAATTCCAAAGGTTCTATCCAATCTTGTCCAGAGTTCCTTTAGACCTTGTCTCATCAGAGATGAAATCATTTTGAAGTTGTCCCTGCAAAACAAAAAAAATGATCCAGTAGGAGATCTGAGGAGGAGAAGTGCCTTGTCCACCAAGGATTTGATACCATGTTAAATTTGAGCATATAGATCTGTAGACAAACACACAACTCACAAAGAAGATCTCACAATTTACTCAACCATTGAAGAATGAAACAGTGCAAAAGGCTTGCAGCTGTGAATGCTTTCATTAATCAAAAAAGTAATCCAGATAATAATTACAATGATGTAAAATGGCTTTAATAGCCACAAGCAATTCGAATCCACATGAGGAAGTTCGAATTGATGACTCTACTTGACTGCAGGTAACCAAGACTTGTCTAAATCACAATTGGAGTTCTAAAACACAACTAACTGTTACATTTAGTATTAAATAATGGTTACCTGAGTGTGGTAGGTGAGAAAAGCACCCTACATGTGTGAAATTAATTAAACCATTATTTAACTGAATGTAACTGACTCCTAACTTGTCTTGACTAGTCATCAACTGAAGTTAAGGACCCAGTAGTTAACTGTCCTTGTCTAAATCATAACCGGAGTTCTAAAACACAACCAACTGTTACATTTAGTATTAAATAATGGTTAACTGACTGTGGTAGGGGAGAAAAACGCCCCACATGTGTGCAATTAATTAAACCATTATTTAACTGAATGTAACTGACTCCTAACTTGTCTTGACTAGTCATCAACTGAAGTTAACTGACCTTGGTTGGTTTCGGCACTCCCAGTTGCTTCCTAAATTGTAGGGATTGATCTAGGAGACTCCTAAACTTATGCAATCAAGTGAAATAAGTGGCAGTGAGCCTTAATTAGTGTTCCCCACACTTTGGTAACTGAAACATGTGCCCCAATTAGGTTAAGTTTAACCAATGGTGCTAATGACTATAAATAGACTGGATGGACTCCCGATTTAGACATAAGTCCCGATTTAGACATATGACCAAATTTGGACAAGGGAGGATTAATAATCCTAACATTTTTTAGTAATAATGGCATGACCTGGATAAGAGTGTTTTTGGCATTCATGGCTGATGTGGATATATAGGTCTTTTGAAGTTTGATGTAAATATTTTGTTCTTGAAAGGTGTGTTGGAAGTAAATATATACATGTATTGTCTCAAAGGATAAGTTCACAAGGGAGGGTAGTAAAAGATGTGAAACATGAAGAAAGAGCTTAATGATATGAAGGAATCATCTTGAGATTGGTACTAGTAGATAGATGGCCATTTGATTAGAGATGGTCTTCTGCAACATTAATATGGAAACAAGAATGTGTGCATCAAGTGGGTTGGTAAGAGCATTTCTAATATTATAACTATATGTAGATGAAGTGATTGTCTTAATCCACGTTGAATGTTTTCAAAACAAAAATACCTAAGATGAAAAAACATGCGGAGATCCATTATTCTCTAGGAGTTCAAGTATAAAGAGATAAAAGGAGGAGGCTAATTCAATAAATGAAGGTAGGTATGAAACTATAATGACGATATTTATAATGAGTTAATATTATCCCATAACCACACCAATGGAAGTTATCATAAAATTGTCAAGAGACATGCCTGTTTAAGATAGAGGATGAAATAGCAGTGATGAAAACAGTTCCATACGAGAGTGCCTTTGGAACCCTAATGCATCCAATGGTTACTATGAGTGCTAATATATCCCATGTTGTGAAAATTATTATTATTATCCATTATGTAGTGGTTTTAAGTATATTTTCAAGTATATTAGAAATACAACAAAACTTGGTATCACATTTAGTGGGGAGTAAGAAGGATGCGCGAGATTTGCTTGTTCAATATGGTGTGGGTTGGGAAGGAGACATAGATGAACATAAATCAACATTAAATGATATTTGATATTTGATGTAGATAGTTGTTGATCTAAGATAAGCACTCAAGATGAAATCCCTTTTTGCCCCTAATTTATGAATATTTTTTGTGTTTTAAGAATCCACACATGTTCTATGTGCCAAGGTTATAAAATTATTTATATATAAACCGTTTATTTGGGGTTTCCAAATAGTGTGACTTTGAATAACTAAGAATTTTATTATATCCATGATTGGATAGACACTAAATGAATTTTGATGAGAACCTTGTGATTATGTTGTACTTGAACATCGATAAGATATTTATCGACTTCTCTTATAGTTGAGCATATATGTGCCATGCGTATGATTGGGAATTTCACATTCTAAAATTAACACAATGATTTCCTTATTGTTCTATCTTATACCAAACATATATTTATTGATTTATATGTGTGATGATGATTATGATGATGATGACGATGACTAGGATGAGGATGATGATGAAAAAAATGATGATTATAATGAAGATGATGATCATGATGATCATGATGATGAGGATGAGGATGAGGATGATGATGATGAATATGATGATGATGATGATGATGATGAAGATGTTGTTGATGATGATGATGATGATGAGGAGGAGGAGGAGGGCGAGGATGAGGATGAGGATGACAAGGAGGAGGAGGATGATGATGACTAGGATGAGGATGATGAAGATGATGATCATGATTATCATGATTATCATGATGATGATGATGATGATGATGATGATGATGATGAAGATGTGATGACAAGATATTTACCTTGGTATTCACTAAATTGTTCTGAGCTCCGCCAACATTATAATAGAATGGTTATGAGTGATTATTCACTCCTATAAAGAATGCACTTTATGGAACTACCAAACTGCTCAATTTGGATCTTCCTCTTTTAAGACACTAGACTATGTCCATAAGTCTTGATTCTTCATGTGCACAAATCTAAGAACAGGAGGCTTCACAGGGCCCAAAAAGTTGTATTTTGTTTTACTACTTCCTCGGATCATATTGAATTGTCAGATTAGTCCTTGGAATGGGTGTTAGGAGCAATCCTTAATTTTTCACTCAACTGGTTGCTCCCCCTATCATGTAGACATCTTCATTCACTAACCTCCCCCTAAAATTGCGAAGATGAAGATGATGATGATGATGACGAATATGATGATGATGATGAAGATGATGATGATGATAATGAAAATGATGATGAAGTTGATGATAATGGTAATGGAGATGCTGATGAATTGGATGACGATGATGTTGATGATGAATATGATGATGAAGATGAAGATGTTGATGATGCTAATGAAGAATATGACGATGATGATCAAGCTGATGATGGTGATAACGAAGACGTTGATGATGAATATGATGATTATGATGATGATGATAAGGAAGATGATGATTGTTACAGCTGATTTTACCACACATGGTATATCACACATTTATGGCCTTCCCTATCCCTCTCCAGACTCTTTTGACCCAATGGACCATTTTTGTGCCTTTGATGTTTCCAAGATCATCCCTAAAAACACCATTTATTTTCCATATGTGACTTGTAAATCCTTTCTCATGTATATACGTGGATATAACCCTTAAACCCACATACATCAGGATGTGTGCAAAAGGCCAAAGATTTTTGGAGTTTTTCTTGATGTGGATCCAAGTCACTTGTCTCTCGGCCTTCCATATGCCTTGAGATCGCTCGGATTTGACCTTCCATTACCCCATTGAAGCACTATATAAGGAACCCTTTGGATACATTGAAAGGAGAGGAATTGAAGAGAAAGAAAACTATAGTCCATTGTTGCTGCAACTTGCTTATACTTGAATTTACATCCCTTTGTCCCTTGGATTACTTAGTGTTCTTCCCAAGCATTCCTTTGCTTGTGATCTTTCTATCGAGAGATGGAGGATTGAGGTGGTGGAGGCCCAGGTGGAGGACTCAGTTTCTATGGTTCGTAGATGTGCTGAAAGAGGTTGTCATTCTTGTAATATCTGATTTATATTAATAGAAATATATTTTCTTGTCTAATGATGTGCATTTAAATGAATATTGAATCCATGGATTCTTTTAATTGCTTATACATTATTGATTATATATGCTAGAGTAGATCTAACACCATTATATAGCATGCTTGTCTTGTTTGTTGATTGTTGAGAGAGCAAATTGCTAACACAAGAGGGATTGGAAAAGCTCAATAGGGATCTACATAAACCATCCAGAATAAGGTATGTTTCGAGATCCTTTAGTGTTAGATGTTTTATTTCTCTTGCATATTGGGAAGGGATTGATTTCTGCGGTTACTCTTTCTGTTGTGGTACACCCAAAGCCATAGGAAGTTTTCTCCGTAACAGAATTGGTGACCATACTGGGGACTCTAGTTAGCTCCTGTTTTGCATTTGGTTCCCATGCCGACATTTTTCCTTTAGGGTGTGGGAGTCCTTTGTATAGTATCACCATGACTTTTCATAAGACCCTCATACCCCTCTTGATCGTTTTGTTGGCCTTTTCCCCGAGACTCCCTTATGTCAAGTTGTAATTGCATTATCATGAGTTTTGCTTGCCTCATTGAGCCTTATGTCGGCTTCCATAACTTTGATTAACAACCATATAGCTTGATCTTGTCTCATCTCCAGCCAAGCAAATCCATGGTATATATCCTTTGTAGCTTCATTCCCCATTTTTACTAGGAGGGGACTTTCCACCGATTGTCATTATCCTACACATGTTTCCTTGCATTGAGTGTAGGTATGTTCCGCTACATCGAACTAGTCTGTTTTCCCCTTGACACTCATCTCCTCCTATATTTGTAACTATAAAACACTTTTATTCTTTCTCAAGATTTTCAAAATATCTGAAAAAGTCCAAAAAAATAAAAAAACCAAAAAGCCAGACAGGAAAAGATGTTATCTTTGGCAGAAGTTGAGTCATGTCACCTTGAAACAGAGAAATGTATATCACATCCATTGGTTGGGTTAATAGTTTGACTTTAGGAGCTGTACTCACTTCTCTGAGTTTCTCTCCACTGATTGGTTAAGCTTCCAGTCCCTATGGAGCCTCTTTCGATGCCTCCTGTGTCGCAGAGATGTCCCAGTTTTGTATATTGAGTCTATGCTTCCTACATTCAGCCACCATTCACATTTATGCTCTTGTTTGAATGAATTTGAAGCCTGAGTTGGCCATTCCTCAGTTTTCTCGACTTTGCATGTCGGCCATTCCTAGAACATGTCCTGGTTCGAGCACATTATGATTGAGTCCTTCCACATTATATAGCTTTGCTGAGTACCTCATGTTGGATGATGGGGGATGCCTTAATCCCCTCCTTCCAACCGATTTCATCCAATCAACTTCATATCATTTATTCTAGGATAGGAGTCTAGAGTCATTTGAGTTCCTTGACACTTACAGTCATCAGTGGTAGGTTCCCTCGCCATCGAAATTTTTGGGAATACATCAATGTACCATGATCAATGGATTCTTCCAAGTCTTCATCCCTAACTCATTTATTCACACTTGTTAGATTGCACTCTAGTACCTTGATTCCCATTTTCATTATCGGTGGGTGATCTCACATCCGTTAATGATATACATCAATGACCGGTAATCAGACGATGGACTACTATATTTGACCTCGACACCTCTATTCACATAGTAGGACATGTACTCGTAGCGGTTTGTGTAGAAGAATTTCCATATTGGTGGCATTTCATATATGCTACCTCCTTAATCGTGCCAGCATTCATGAGATTTTAGCTCTCGTGACTTGATTCCAGTGTATGTCAAATATCTTCAGCCATTATGGAGATCTTGATCCATTGTATATCTTCAAATTTCAGGGAGATCATGATATTTTGTATATCTTCATCATGGAGATTCTGATCTATCTATATTGTACGTGGAGATGACCACACATGTCATATTTTGTATCATGCATATTCATGGTGACTGTACTCTTATGTATCCGGGACTGTTGTATGTACTTGTAGTCATATGCAGAGATATTTGTACTATATTATTGGAGGGCTGGTTCTTCCACTTGGTTCTTCATCACTCCACCTTTGGGATGGACTTATCATGTATTTTGGCCATTGTATCACCCCTCTGACCTCACACATTAGGGGGCATCTGTTACAGCTGATTTTACCACACATGGTAGATCACACATTTATGACCTTCCCTGTCCCTTGACTGACTCTTTGGACCCCATGGACCATTTTTGTACCTTTGATGTTTCCAAGATCATCCCTAAAAACACCTGTTATTTTCCATACGCCACTTTTAAACCCTTTCTCGTGTATATATGTGAATATAACCCTTAAACCCGCGTACATCGGGATGTGTACAAAAGGCCAAAGATTTTTGGAGTTTTCCTTGGTGTGGATCCAAGTCACTTGTCTCTTGGCCTTCCATATGCTTTGAGATCGCTTGGATTTGACCTTTCATTACCCCGTTGAAGCACTATACAAGGAACCCTTTGGATACATTGAAAGGAGAGGAATTGAAGAGCAAGAAAACTATAGTCCATTGTTTTCGTAGCTTGCTTATACTTGAGTCTGCATCCCTTTGTCCCTTGGATCACTTGGTGTTCTTCCCAAGCTTGCCTTTGCTTGTGAGCTTTCTATCGAGAGATTGAGGATTGAGGTGGTGGATGCCTAGGTGGAGGCATCAGTTTCTCCAGTTCTTAGACGTGCCGACAGAGGTTGTCATTCTTGTAATCTCTGATTTATATTAATAGAAATATCTTTTCTTGTCCAATGATGTGCAATTAAATAAATATTGAATCCATGGATGCTTTTAATTTCTTATACATTATTGATTATATATGCTAGAGTAGGTCTAACACCATTATATAGCATGCTTGTCTTGTTTGCTGATTATTGAGAGAGCAAATTGCTAATACAAGCAAGATTGGAAAAGCTCAATGGGGATCTACATCAACCATCTGGAATAAGATATGTTTCAATATCCTTTGGTGTTATATGTTTTATTTCTCTTGCATATTGGGAAGGGATTGATTTCTGTGGTTACTCTATCTGTTGTGGTACACCCCAAGCCATAGGAATTTTTCTCCATAACAATTATGATGAAGAAGATAATGATGATGATGATGATGATGATGACCATGATGATGATGATTATTAAGATGATGATGATGATTATGAAGATGATGATGATGATATTGATGAAGACGAAAAAGACAGTGGTGATGATAATGAGAATAATGATGATGATGATCATCGTCGTTGTTGTTGTCATCACCATCATATTCATATTCTTCATCGTCATCGTGATCATCATCATCACCATCATCGTCTTTGTCCTTGAAGGGACTTATGTATAGGATATCACTATAAGAAATGCAACCAATACAAATTATGACAAAATCCTAGTTAAATTATATTAAATTAAATTAAACTTCACTAAATTAAAAACATAGAGTTGTTTAAGTATAATTAATTTAAAATGCAACAAAATATAAAATATGCAAATAAACAAACAAAAAAACATAGAATTCAAAAACACCCATGCACTAGCTCATTATCAAAACAACAACGAACAAGTTCACTACCGCACACTAGTTCATTAGCAACATCCAGAGAACTGGTAATTTGATGAGAAAAGCAGTGGTAAATCAAGGAGCAGGGGATACCATTCCAGAGGATACCGCCATTCCCAGTGGAGGAAATCCGTTCGTAGTCTAGAGGATAACAAAACAATCCGACTGCAGTCCAGAGGATACCGGCATTCCCAGGGGAGGCAATCGGGTTGCGGTCTAGAGGATAACAAAGGGCCCAATGAATTTTGTAAGCCCATTAACCCTGGAAACATAGGAATTTGGGAAAAACATGTCAAATTTCCAATCCAATATGGATTTGCTACAGTCATGGTGAAATTATAATTTTTTTGTTGTGCTACCATCGCTTCTGGTATCGGTGGATCTAGTAAGGTTTTTCTCATGCATTATTTGGGACATCTGGGTCTTGGTATTGTTATACCAAAATCTTATCACCATTATGTGATAAGACATTCGACATACCTACTTGCCCTGAATCCCAGCTTCTGTAGTGGAAACCCATACTAAATGTCAATCTTTCATACAAATTCCCAGCACCGCGCTTACTTTTTTATCCAGAAGCAGTACCCTTGTTCACACCGCCCATCACCTATTGCCCACAAGTGGTGCCACTGCTTATGGCCCTTGGTCCATAAGTGGTTATTACCAGAACCGCTCTGTTATTGAAGGAGAAATGTGGTACCCTGGGTAAAAAGGGAAAAATAGAAGTTTCTCGAGGCTTCTAGATGATAAGTCTCATGTCCTCCCTTATCCCTACTATTGTGGGTTAGTTGAGCTCGAGATCCCTCATCCTAGTATCTTAGAGGCCACCTCACCCACTTATCTCTCAACCTACCCTTTCCATTAAAGCCTTATAAATATGAGCTCATGGCCATGGTTGAGGGGGAGAAATCTTAAGGTATTGTTATGCTGTTGTATTGATCACTTGGTCCATATCATTGGAGATCATAGAGAGAGCTAGATTCAAAGCTTATGGGGATGAGAATGCTTGGTTTCATGGAGATCCATGTCAACACTAAGGCTTGGTTGTAAACTTCTTCATATTTCTTTAATGCAAGTTGATTTCTGTCCCACATATATTGTTGTTGTTTGATTTCACATGTATGTTGTTAGATTCCTTAGTCACTAACATGGATTAGTAGATTATATTCTAGTGGTTTCGATATGTTTGCATGTTGAAGCTTATTGCAGGTACACAGGGTAATGATCGAAGCATTAAATTCCAGGTATCTACGACGTCTAGGGAGAGTCTTCAACCTCTTTCCTCTATTTGTTCTGGATCTTAACCATTCAGACCGGTGGAACACCTTGTTGTCTGCATGAGGTGAAATATTCCAGCTAACAAATCTGGTGACTCCACTGGGGACTAGTTATATCAGTCGTTCTGATTTTCCTTAGTATGCAACTCTTATATGAATCCAAGCTCCTTCTTCTTCAACTCTCTTCAGTCATACCTACTTTCTGACTTGCTTCATTTGGGTTTGAAACTTCCAGATCTATTTAGATTCGAGTTATTTCGATCTTTTATGCTCTATTTTCATACTCAATTCAACAGTATTTTCCTTGATCTAGTCTTTTTTTTTACTTGATCCATCGTTCTTCTTGTGTTTTGGTGATCTACAGGGAATCGCGCCTATGCTGTGTATGAGAAGCGGTGCCACCACCTGAACAAAGTGGGAAGTACATGGTGCCAACTCCTATAACCTGTTGGTGAGAAGCGGTGCTATGTTGGAAATGCTCTATCAACACTTACGAAGCGTAGTGCCATGTAGGCATCATTCCAAAGCCTTTTTCCCCATTTTTCTTTGAAAAATTTTGGATTTTGTTGCTTTAAGTTCTGCTTATCAGACTTGTGTTACTGAATATGATGCTTGTGGTCTGACAATTTTATGGTTTAAGATTGATTTGAGTGGAATTTCAAAATTTTGATTAGGTCTTTTGATTGTTCATCCACTTCTATGCTTGTTGGTTGTGTTTGTGAAAGGGTTTCTTGTTTTCTAAAAAGCTCAAGATGTTATTAAAATCTCTTTTTGTTTCTGTTGCATAGACTAAAAGAAGAACACTAGATTAGTTTCTATGTTTCATTTCTTATTTGCATAGTAAACTTCTTTTTCCTTCCTTTAAAAAAGAAATTTTTTTACTGAGACTAGGATATTATCATTGAGCATTGGACATTGGTTTTCTCATTGGATTTACAAGCTTTCAGGACCTTCATGATCTTTCGTCTCTCACACATTTAGAATTATCTCAATCAAAATAAAAATAAAAATGGTAGTTTTAAGTTAGATTTGCTTATGTTTTGAGAAAATTAAAAAATAGAGTGCATTTGCATATAGGTGTGCTTCTTGTTTTTCTTTTAGGAAAAGAGATTCTTCTCCTTCTCATTTGCTTTCAGAAAGAAGAAGTTAGTTTGGAAAAGTGATTTCTTGTCTTTGATTTGATGTTCATGACTGTTGTGTGGAAGTATTTTTGGTTTTGAAACAAAAGGAAAACATTCTCTTTCCCTCCTGTAAGTAGGCATACTGAACGGTAAAGTGAACATTTTGCACTAGCATATTGCATGGTTTTACTTTTCTGTCAAAACATCATGCATTCACCTAACCGTACAAGTTAAAATTAATGGTAGTTATAGGTTAAAATTTACATAGTAACTTGAGTGATAGTTTAGAGACGTGTTCGGGCATCGTTAAGCATAGGAGTTGTCATTATTTGTCAGCATTACATTCTAGGACTCATGCAGTTCTTCCACATACCGTCGGTATATTGAACGGCCTTTAACGTACCCTTGAGGTATATAGAAAGGTACTTCACGTACTCGAATGTATATCAGAAGACCCCTTGTATACAGTTATGCATTAGATAGCACTACTACTGATTCAAGCTCCCACGTACCTTGAGTATATCGGGAGACCCCACTAGGGTACCTTATCCATCTGAGAAAAGCCCTTTGTCCATCTTGTTTGGAGCCATACACCAAAAACAACATTCGGGGAGATTACTATGCATGTACCCTCGAGGTATATCATGAGTGGCGCCTTCTTGACAATCATAGTGAGAGACCTGACTTTTGAACTCCTCCTATCATTTTAAGTGTGCTTGTTTTGACCTATAACTTGTTTAGGGAATTTATTTTTGGTGTGTTTTCTAGATTTTTAGACCCTAGTTTAGTTAGGAATTGTACAAACTGGCTGAGTTAAGACAGTCCAGAAGAGTATGTGGCTTGCCACCTAATTTCATTCCTGGTTTAGGAGAAAATCCCATGGAAGCTATCGACCAAGGAGCTGCTACCACCTCCCAAGTGGGAGACAATGTGGTTGCGAAAAGTGGAGTACCATATTATTCACACTCTACTCCCTTGGTCCAACAACATTCTCAGGGAAATACATCATTCCATTCTCCCATGGAAGGTCATGTTGACGATACAACCCGTCCAGATTTTGGTCCCAATGCTCCGTTTTGGGAGATAGATATAGGACAGGCCATTGTCTCATTTGGCACCCATGTAAAATCTTCTGAAGATGAAAAAGAATGCAGGAAATCTCATGTTGCCATTCTCTATGCATAGGAGATTGACAATTAGATCGATGACCTATTAGGCTCGACACTAGCACGTTCCACATCTCTTCCTGTGGGATATCGTTCACTAGCTGATTCTACAAGACACATTGAACTGATTATAGATCGTCCAATAACAACCCATAACCCAGGTCAGATTACCACCCCTATCAACTCTCATGTTATGTCTATGCCTAACCTTCCCAGGTCTTCTGCACCTAAGATTCAATCTTCAATTCATGTTTTGTCTACACCTTCTAGTGCTGAGGGGAAACCCCCAGCACGACCTCCGTTATCTGACACCGAAATTGTTCCTAGTAAAGGACAAACCTCTAACATAGAACCATCTATAGTTTATGTCCTTCCCACCCATACTAATGTGGTTAATCCCCCATCCAGTTCAGGTCAACCCTCTGGGGCTCAACCTGTAACCATTCAATCTTATGTAGGTTATGGTTATCAAATACCTGTAGGTAATCATCCACCCAATCCTATAGGAATGCCTTATGCTGGAATTCCATACCCTAGTAACACTTTTACACCATGGGGGCAACCCAACTGGTCTTACATTCCAGCTATGGGGAGGATACCTATACATACTGCAGGAGGTGGAGGAGGACCACCTTATGGAGGTCCTCCCCCTACGGGGGCCTATTGGCCCCAAAGGATCTTACAACTTTCCTCCTTATGGTCCTGGTGGCCCTAGTGTTCCTAGGGAACCTGGTGTATTTCCTCCTTCTGGCCCTCCTCCTAGTGGTTCTGGAGGCTCTGGAGGTTTACCTCCCCTTGATGGCCATGGAGGGTCTGGTTGTCCGCCTCCTGGTGGTCCTAGAGGTCCTAGTGTTCCCGGTGGTCCTGGTGGTCCCGGTGGCCCTGGTGGTCCTCCTCTTAGAGGCCCTAGTGGTCGTAGCGGTCCTAATCCTGGAAATCAACCCCCTGGGGGTAGATCTTCTGGTAGTTCTTCATCACGACAACCTGTTTATCAGTCTACTTATGGTCCTATTGGTAATTATATGCCATATCAATATTACCAGTATGTGCAGCCCAACTGACAGTTACCTTTCCTAGCAACTTTGGACTTACCTGATTTTTCCAAGTTGATTAATGACCCCATTCGACGCAATCCCTCATGGCCACCCATTCTAGTAAAGTTACCATCAGATATTTTGAAACTCGATGGGAATCAGGGAGATGATCCAAAGAACCATGTTATGACATTCCATTTATGGTGTTATTCCAACTCCCTCATGGATGATTCCATTCGATTGTGACTCTTTTAGCGAACTTTGATTGGTACGGCTGCGAAGTGGTACATTGAACTCCCACAACATTCGTTTGTGGATTTTGGCTCATTGGAAACCGTGTTTCTTACACACTTTCAGCTCCCTATTCGTTATGAAATTGGTATTGATCTTTTAACCTCTCTGTGACAAAACACCTCCACCCACATATCTGATCATATTCATGAGTGGCGAAGGCAAAGAAGGCTTAGTAAGGCCCCTATTCCAGATCAGTTACTAGCGGATTGGTTCACCAAATCCTTGTTGCCTCTTATTTCTTGAGATGTGGCTATGGTCGATGCCGTCACCGAAGAGAAGGCTATTAGTCAGGCTCAGTACCTAGACTTGGTTTATTCCCAGTTGGGAACTCTTCATGACTTGATTCCTCAAGCTCCTCATCCCAGCACTGATCCTGCCAAGCCACCAGCAGAAGTACCTGTTGATGGGATTGTTGGTTCAATCCAGTCCCTGTCTGCAGCGAAACCTTCCAAGTAAACCCAAACTGGCCCCCCCCCTACTCCTTTGACTCCTAAGGTTTCCACTGAGGTCAATTCTATTCAAAGTACTCAAACCTTGGGTAATAAAAAGAAAGGTAGAAATTGAAATAAAAAACCTGGAAACCAGTCGAAGACTCCACGACCAACCAGTGGTGATAACGACGAACAACCAGTGGTGATAACGACAAAGGGAAATAAAAGTGAAATATCCCTGTCTGCTCTACAGTGGTGACCATTTTTCAAAGGAGTGTCCTCGTCGGGACGAAATCTCCCAGTTTTTAAAGTCCAATCCCGCACTTGCAATACTTATGGATCCTTTTCCCTCTCAACAACAGTTGATAGATCACATGTCTAATCAGGGTAATTCTAGTTCATCAGAAGAAATTCGTATGATGTCCTCGGATACCATCCATCTACAAACTCGAAGTCAGAATTATGATAAGCCTACGGATAAAAATGAAGATCATCCATCTTCAGGGAAATCACCTTCTACTAGTTCTCTTGAGTCCTCGTCTACTATCCCCTTATCTATCGAGAAGCCTACTCTCGACATGATTTTGTGCCCACCTAAGAGTACTCTTCGCAAGGTAGTATTTAATCCCAATTCCTAATCCACTCAATTTTATAATGTGGTTGAATATCTCACTCAGTCACCTTGTGCAATGTCTACCCTAGAAGTGCTCCAAAGTTTCCCTACACAGCGTAAAAACCTGTTGACTGCATTAGGATCTTTAGACTCGGATAACACCAACTTGATTCATTTCAATGTTGAGAAATATATGCCTAGGTTACCACATAAAATTTA
This sequence comes from Pseudotsuga menziesii, assembly GCA_001517045.1. NCBI lineage: Eukaryota > Viridiplantae > Streptophyta > Pinopsida > Pinales > Pinaceae > Pseudotsuga > Pseudotsuga menziesii. The sequence goes on from LPNX010084008.1 coordinate 634,672, forward strand.
TTTTCAAGTCATTATGAAAATGTTTGGAAAGAAATTTTTTTGAACAATCCTAGATGAAGGAGCTTCGACTTCCATTTTGTCTCTGTCTTGTTTGAAATCCCTTGGCTCTCCCAAGCTTGTGACATCACCTACGACCCTTAAGGCCTTTGATGAATGGGGTTTCCAATCCCATCGTCTCATATCATCCCTCACGGTCGAGCTGGGGGGGGGAGACCATTTCCATCCAAGTAGAAGTGGTAGATTCCCCTTTAGATTACAATCTCCTTCTAGGATGAAATTGGTTCTACGCTATGACTATTGTTTCTTCAACAGTATTCTAAACCATGCAATTTCCACATCTAGGGAGAATCATTACTATTGACCAACTTGATTTCTGTACACCGGATGTTACTAACTCCACAGCTAATAACATCCCCATGTTAGGCCAGTCCCCTCCTCCTTACCAGTCGATTGGGGTAGGCATGTTGAAGGATTCATCCCTCATGGGATTTTTTCCATCCACTCCTCCTAGCATGGATTCCGCGTCAGTCCATATGATCGCCTCATTTGATTGTGAGCGTGGGGGAAAACATGTTGTTGAGTCTACCTCATTAATTTCTCACGAAGCTATGTATGATGCCACTCAAACCTCTTTCAATGATCACACTGATGACCTTCATCTAGTGGCTTCGGATCCCTACCATTTACTGTATTGGTTAGAACCTTCTCTTCCCACTCTAGATTATCTCTCTGAGACTTTTCCTTTCGATGAGTCCAATATTGAGATCATGAGCACGAATGAGTCCATTTGGGAGGATCACCATCATAGATCCATGTTCCTTTCCAACACCAGTTTGGTTAACCATGATTTTGCATCCTTGTTTCCTACTGATATTGTCAACGTACCCCAAAGTCCTATATTGTTGCAAAATATAGATTCTGAAGGAAACCTTTGCAACATTACACAGATGAACCCGATTGACATATCAGCCAATCCTGATACTATCGAGCATGTTCATGTTGGGAAGAACTGCTCCCCAGATGAATCTGAAGCCTATAAGGCACTTTTTAAAGAATTTCATGATATTTTTTCCTGGTCCTACGAAGAGATGTTGGGGATTGACCCATCCATAGTGGTCCACAAGATTAAAACCTATCCCTTGGCCAAACCTTCCAGGAAAAAACTTAGGCAAGTCCATCCTCGGAAGGTTGCAGCTATAAAGGCTGAAATTGAGAAGCTTTTGAAAGCTAGGTTTATTTATCTTGTACCCCTAATGGAATGGGTATCAAACATTGTCCTTATCAATAAAAAGTAGGGCACCATTAGAGTCTGTATCGACTTTAGGGATCTCAATAAAGATTTTCCCAAGGACAACTTTCCTACCCCGCACATCGATCAGATTATCAACAACTATGATGGAAATGTCATCTTTTCATTTATGGATGGCTTCTTTGGCTATAATCAGATTGAGATATTACCCTCCGATCAGCATAAGACGGCATTCATTTTCCCATGGGGAACCTTTTCATATAAGAAGTTACTATTTGAAAAATGTTGGAGCTACATTCCAGCATGCGTCCTATGCATTTCACGGTGTCAAACACATTGTTGAACCGTACCTTGATGACCTCCCTACTCATTCATAGTGACGACAGGACCACCCTGGTCATCTTAGAGAGATATTCCTGAGACGTTGTCATTATAATATATGGCTAAATCCGCATAAATGTGTTTTTTGCATTGAGACAGGATGCTTGCTAGGATTTGTGGTATCCAAAGATGGCATCTGGATAGATCCTTTAAAAATTGCTGCCATTCTTAATCTACCAGCCCCAATTAATATCCTTGAACTCCAAAGTTTGCATGGGAAGGAAAAATTTCTCCGCCATTTCGTGTGCAATTTCGTAGAGAAAACACACGGTTATATGCGTCTCCTTAAGAAGAACACCCCATTCTTCTGGGATGACCAGGCCCAATGCACCTTTGATAATCTTAAGCATGCTCTGACTCATTCACCCATGATACACCCCCTTGATTATTCAAAGGACTTTCTCTTGTATATTACTTCCTCTGCTACTACCATCGCTATGGTCTTAGTGCAAGAAAATATCCACAATTAGGAGCACGTGATTTATTATGCCAGTAAGAATCTCCTAGATTCTGAAACCTGTTATTCACATGTGGAAAAGTTTGCATTGGCTACGGTCATTGCTGTACAAAAGTTTCATCATTACATTCTAATCCGCACTACCACCGTATTGGCAGACTAGAACCCGATGTACTACATCCTGAATCATCAGGTGCTTGGGGGAAAGTACTCCCGTTGGATTGTTATCCTTTAGGAGTTTGATCTGGATTTTTCCAAGGCTACATCAAAGAAATCCTTGGTATTTGTAGAGCTTATGTGTGATATTCCTTGTGCTTCGATGGAATATGAGCCCAGTGATTCATTTCCGGATGAATTCCTATTCCTGATAAGCACTACTGATCCTTGGTATGAATATTTTCTGATTTATCTCCAAACACAGCATTTTCAGCTGCATTTATCTCATGATGATTGCCACTATATCTGTCACCACATGAAATACTATCTCATCCTAAATGATACTTTGTATAGAATTGGGATTGAATCTATTCTTCGGTGATGCCTCACTCATGAGGAGGCTGAACATGTGTTGAATGATTGGCACTCTAGAGCATGTGGCAGTCATTTATCTAGGATGGCTACAGCCCAGATGATCTTTCGTGCTGGCTATTTCTAGCCTTCTATCTTCAAATATTTTCATGAGGCTGTTAAGAAATGCCCACCTTGTCAACACTTCTTCCTAAAAAGCACACCCATCCTGCTCCACTCCACCCCATCATGGTCATTTTCCCATTCGCCAAATGGGGGATTGACTTCATGCATTGTAAGCCTACCTAAGCCCGGGGGCATGGTTACATGATCGTAGCCATTGATTATTTCACTAAATGGGCTAAGGCCATGCCTACATATGCGGAAGATGGTAAGACTGCCACTCTCTTCTTGTTCAATCATATCATAGCTAGATTTGGAGTTCCGCAGTCCATCGTTACTGATCATGAATCCCATTTTCATAATCATATGATGGAGGAAATGAGTGCCAAGATAGGGTTTCTCCATGAAAACTCTACATCATATTATCCACAAGCTAATGGTCAGGTAGAGGCCATTAACAAAGTTTTAAAAACTACGCTTCGTTGGATGGTTGGAGACCATAAATCCAACTGGCACCATGTTATTTTCTCCACTCTTTGGGCTTATCAAACTTATGTGTAAATAGCTACTAGTTTCACACCATTTCAGCTTGTCTATGGACTTGAAGCCGTCTTACCGATCCAATGTCATATTCTATCTTTACAACTTGCTGTCGAACTTCTCCCAGACACTTCCACAGAGGAAGAAATATTTTTGTACTTGAGTAACCTTGACGATACTCTCAAATATGTTGCCTTGGATAATGGGGCACATAAGAAGTGCGTCAAGGCACAGTATGATAAATCCATCCAACCTCGTGTCTTCAACGAGGGTGACCTAGTCTTGACCTATGACCAGATGTATGACAAACTAGGGAAGGGTAAGTTCGAGTCGATATGGTACGGACCTTTCGTTATTTCTAAGGTGTTAGAGAAAGGATCTTACGAGCTCATTGATTACGATGGAATCCCTTTGGGGAAACCTCGCATTGGGTTGTACCTGAAAAGGTACTATGCCTAGGTTTTCTTGGATAGTATCTTATATATATGTATATTGATTGACTTTCAGTGTGCTTTTAGTATTTTCAAGATGGTTTTGAGTTTTGGTTTTCGCATCTATTTATACCATGTTTTTGTCATGCAGATCGCTTTCTACGGCTTCGTTGATGGTGCTTGCTGCCACACCTTGAATCTCACCTCGTCTGCTTGGGTCCTCTATTCCCCAGTTGAAGATTTGGTCAATTCAGGACCGGTTTGTATAGGTCGTGCTACTAATAACATCACTGAGTATGAAGCAATCATTGATCTTCTAACTGAAACTTCCTCCCAGGATGTTCATGATCTAGTAGTCTTGATGGACTCACAGCTCGTGGTTCACCATTTGAACCACGTCTACACCATTAGGAACCCGGTACTCCTCTGCCTCTTCCGGAGAGTGCGTTTGTTAGAAATATCATTCAAAACTATTATTTATAGGCATATCCCTAGGGAACATAATGTAGTCGCTAACTCATTGGCTAACTACATCTTAGACTAGCATATTTCCCATTCATGACGGTAAATCAAACATGGTCCATTGTAAATAAACATTTAGAGACACATGAAACTCATAGAAAACACATTTACCATTTGAAACATATAAACACCGTGTAAAAGTCCATATATATATATATATATATATATACGAAAAAGTTTACAAAAAATAGCTCCCAAGACCTCCTCTGAAGCATGTAGGCTTTCAGGAAAAATCATCATACAAAATCCTGAAGCTATTAGCCTTCAGTACATATCGCATACACTAGTGGTGCTTGTGATAGCACATCACTACTCGAGCTACCCTACGTAGAAGGCTACTGAATCGGCTTGGTACTCCCACTATAGATCTATGATATCTCATTGGGAGGTCATCTATGTCAACATCTGGGATATCTAGAGTTAACCTCTCCAAGTTCTCCTCCAGCTCCCCAGTGATATCATCACCTTGTGGTACAAAGCGGGCTCCATCTCGCCTATCCAACGGAGATGCTCCTCAAGGTCTCACTACTCCAACATCTGCATGAGAATATACAGGTCTCATAACTTAACATAAAAAATATAAAACATAAAAAAAATAAAAATGTTTCATCCATTTTAGAGTTTCTTGCTTCTTACCAATATTCCCCCACTAGCTTCCAGGTGGGAATGGTAGGTTAGGATCTCCATTGAAGTCCTTGCATGCATAAGCATAGTCCTCAACCATGAGGATCTGATCTCAGAGCCATCTAAAGAACAGATCACTGAACATCACCCTTCCCCTACCCGCTCCTGTGAAAGCCATGACTTGGACCTACCTCAGCATACAGGGGTCTCGTGCTCTCAGACTCCAAAAGGTTACTTGAGGCCTCATCTGTGGAACCCACTTGAAGAAGAAGAAGGCTAAGATGGAACCAAAGCTAAACCGCTTCATCTCTCCTTGCCAACAGTTAGTCAGCTGATCCTTGAAGATTGGAAGCATTTCTTCCACCCAGTTGAACACCGTGGGTGCCACGGCCTCTATGGCATACATCATGTGTGCCCTAGAAGCTTGTTGCACACCCTAAATCCTGGCCACCCTCTGCATGGTAAACAAAACAATCCGTAGAGCCCTATCTGTCACTACCTTGATGGGGATTGTCTTCCCTGACATACCTGTCCCTAGTGCACAATGTCGATCTATAAGCTCTTTGGTAGTAATGTCCCCTCCATGGGAACCTGTCAGTGAGATGGGGGCACCCCATCTCGAGAGACGAGTCAGAAAGTAGATATCCTCTACCTCCACTGTAAGTATATGGGCCCCCACCTTGAAATACTACTCCTCTAGATTCCACATTTGCAGTATGTGTTCCAGTAACCGTTCATGTGACACCATGCTTGGGGTCTGGAAGAACTCCAGGATCCCACAGTCCCATAGTGCAGCAATACAACCCGCATTTCTCTCGGTAGCAGCATCCTCATTGTCATGCATTCTTTCATTCCATATCACCATGTTTTGAGCAACCTAGACCTGCCAAAAACAATAATGGTATGCATTAGAATCATCCTTAAATCATTGAAAACCAAAAGAATGATTTTAAATTGCCCATACTATTATTTTAAGTTATCCACAGTCGGTACCTCCTATGCAGCATTGGAGACAAGCGGTGGCACTGCCTGTCCACTGTATTGTTGGTGCGGTTCTCTGGTGGTACCGCGTATCCCGCAAGGGGTAGCCACGATGTCCGCATTTTGAGTTTTAGGGCTTTCCATATGGGCCCAAAACCCCACCAAATCTAAAAATAAATACTATGAAATGAAAGATAATGGTTTTAGCTATTACTTGCAACTGACGATGCTGAAAATGGATGATGGAAACTTCCGGTATCAACTATGGAAGATCTGGCTAAGAAAATGCTCCAAGTGCTCTCTACTAGTGGTAAATAGTGAAATGATTTCATTTTTTACTATTTGCTTGACTTATATAGGAATTTTTTGGGTATGACTTGCTATAGTTTTGATGTAAAATCATGTTTTAGTCAAAATTTATCTATCGTAATCCCTAATGCTAGTTTTGAATGCATTTAACACTTGTTCGTGAGACTATTGTAGGATAGGAGAACTCTAGCAAAAAGCTTTGAAAGTTTGTTTATGGATTTTTTGTACTTTCATAAAACGGAAAAGGTCGATGAGCGTTTATTACAACACTTTGATCATGCTCTTTAAACCTAGTATCAAAGGTCCGAGTTTGTTTCTGAATCTTTCTAGGCTCATAAAATTTGACATTGTGTAAAGAAACATCATGGAGTCTTCTTTTCACATCTTTTTTCAAACTCCTTAAACATGAAAAGATCGCCGAGTCCATTTCCAAATCTTTCCAGGCTCATAAAAAATGACATTGTGTAAAGAAACCTCATGGCATCCTCTTCAAACTCTTTTTAGGCTCCTTAAATACAAAAATATTGTCAAGTACTTGTCTCCTTCATAATCATAAAAGTATTTGAAGAGTCGTCCTTCCGACGGTAGGTTATCTCTTTTTCAGTTCGGATAGGACTACTTACAAAAAAGGAACACTCCAGCCAATCATGACTGGAAGAGTTCTCTAAGGTATGATTTTATACTTTTTCGGGCCTTAGAGACTAAATCATATGAAAAAAGACACTTTGGAGTTTTCTTCTGTACTCATTCAGACTCTCTAAACATGAACGATACCGAGTTTTATTTTAGTAGACTCACTAAATTAACCATTGAGAGACCTGCTTTGGGAACGAACTCCTCCTCTCTTAGGTTTGTAAAACATATGAGTCTGGACTTGTCTTATAACAAGCTATATCGAGTGTTTGTCACCCTCTTTGAACTCGTAAAACCAAAAGGAGGCACTCATCAATCATGATGGGGGAAATGGGAAGGAAATCATTTTTCAAATAATGGCAGTTGTTTGTCATTACCTTTGAACATGGCACTTGTCTGCATAATCATGTCAGTCAATTGGGTATTTAGCTGATCCCCATGACAATCCATTTTCAAGATTCATGTCAATCCTTTGAGCCTTTCAAAAGAATGCATTATCGACTGTTGCATTATGTGTCTGTCCCATTCAGTCATGTTGCCAAGTCATTTTGTTGTGCCGCTCGATGTTCAAAGGGGATTTGAAGAAGTTTTACCTCTGTAGTCTACACAGTCTTTCTGTCAGTATCTTTGAGTCAGTCATATGTTTACTACATTCACATCATTCCAGAACTATATTCTGATTTTCATGTCATCGATGTGGGACTCATCATGGCCCTCCTTCAATGAGACTGTTCCCGTCAACATCAGCTCATTATCCAGGAAATAGTCATTAGAGGAAATTTGGGGTCTAAAATGGGCCTTATAAGAAAACGTGCCAAAATAAGTTTTTGTGAGTTGGAATTAAAGAACCAATAGAATTTCAAT
>LPNX010084054.1:3800-49664 GCA_001517045.1 Pseudotsuga menziesii
GTTCCTGATCAGGATAGAAAATAGATTAGGATAATTAGTTGTTCATTTTTTTTGTCAATTATATTATTTGAAAATCCATTTGAATCAGATCCTTCTTTATCAATTACATTCAATTTATTTCTTTTGTAAATGATTGTGCAAGGTGTATAAAGTGTGTTTGTATATAATATTAATTTTGTTTATATTATATCTTTTCTGCTTCTGTATTTATAACTTATTCGATTGAATCCGATAGTCTAACACCTTGTAACATATAACCTGAATTAACATTTGTAAATAATAAGGATAGGTTTGACAGCCAATCAGTAGCACTAATTAGTCTCTTAGGATCCCAGGCCAACAGAGCCTTTAAACCTGTAGGGAGCGACTACTTAAAACAGCTTGGAACCTGCTCTAAGGATCTTGGACTGGGTCGTTTTCCCCTGTTGCGGGCTTAGTCAAATACGCCCGTCAACAGAAGGAGACACGACTCGACTGCTTCCAAAGATAACATATATTCCTATCCGTCTTTTTAGTTTTTTTTTTTTGGACTTTTTTTTCTTCAGATATTTTGAAAATATTGAAAAAGAATAAAATTCCTTTATAGTACAAATCTAGGAGGAGATGAGTGTTAGGGGACAAGAAAACTAGTTCCGAGCATTGGAACATGCCCATGCTCAATGCAAGGAGATATGTGTAGGATAATGACACTCGGGGGAAGGTCTCCTCCCAATAAAAGGGGTGATGAAGCTAGAAAGGATATGTAAAATGCTCTGCTTGGCTAGACATGAGACAATCTCGGGCTATATGGCTAATAACTCAAAGTCAAGGAGCCGGCATAAAGCTGAAGAAGGGAAGAAAAACTCATGAAAATACAATTACAACTTGATATATATAAGGGAGTCCCAGGGAATGGCCAACATAAATTTCAAGAGGAGTATGAAGCTCTTGCTCAAATATATGGCAGGACTAAAAAAGGGACTCCCACAACCAAAAGGAGAAATGCCAGCATGGGCACCAAATGCAAAAGAGGATCTAATTACTAGGGCACCCATGTATAGGAAAGCTCTACCATTCACATAACGCCACTTCTAACAACAAAATGAAGGTTCTGTGACATCATGGAATGGATTCATACCTAAGGTTAATATGAAACAGTCATAAGGCCATGAAAAATGCAAGCGGATGTGAAATCCTAACCTATATGCCAGTTTAGACATGATACATGTAATAGGCACGAATGGGTCAAAGCCTCGGAGAGAGTGTACAAAAAATGGACCCTACATGACAACAATATTAGTCCAAAACGATTAGAAACAATCAATAAAGAATCCAAACTATAGGATATAGGTAGCATTGATCATGACAACTACATTCAATGGAAACAGTGTGGTGAATGATGGGACATAAGAAGGAAAGTAAGGTGAAGACCCATTGTTCAAGTATCCACTACCATCCCCGTGAAGGTTACCACTGGTGTAAAGATCGAGCGAAGGGAATAAAAATCCTCCACAAATGGAGTAGAGGATGGAATATGACCATTCCCAAATCCATTACCATGGTAAGGGGCTGTGATGCCCCTAAGTCCGACACTAGGGTTCGTACTAGGACCAAGGATAGGTGACAGGATACCAGGCATGCCAAAAAAAAAAGTATCTGAACTTAAGAGAACATAAATATACTCAAGTAACCATGATCCCAAAATCCCACTAACGCACAAAGAGCACTCTCCTAAGAGAGTCTACAACCAAAATACAAGAAAACCAAGGGGAGGATGTGTGAGCTCTCGAATGCAGCAGGTATGTCTCGCATGGGAGAGGATCGAAACTCCCATACACTACAAGAGGAGGTACGTAACCAATTCTAGTATCCCTCATCTTCAACGCATAAAAATATTGTGTTGTCTGACCCCTACCTAGCTAGAACACCTACATAATAACCTCTACAACTACCCCCTTGATACCTAGGTAAGGAAACTAAGGTCACCTTAATATAACCAATGCTTAGGTGGACAGTCACAGGTGGGATCGACCGTATGGGTAGGGAAGCAAAGCCCAAATCCTGAAAGAATAAACTAGTACCCCAAGGGTGCACCGACTGTACCTCAAAGGCCCCCAGATACGAATACAATCCTGAAAATATCTCTAGTGATCACAGAAAGTGACTAGGGGTCATCCCAATCACAATCACATGCACTACCTCATGCTTAGCTCCCGTGTAAGAGGAGCGTCCTGAGAAACACTAATTATACCAAGGGTTTCACACTCTCACCTGGACAGACACCTACTTGTTTTGTTTAGTGGTCTAGGAGAATTAACTCACAATAAACTATTCCAAAACCCTTAAACCTAATCTTGTTGATGCACCCTATAAAAGAAAATAGTGTAATTAATTTTATTAAAGCGTTGATTTTAATTGGATGTGATTACTCAAAGGGGAATGGTCGTGCAACTAATGAAGTTATGACTCAGCACGCACACCTAACAAACAATGCCAAGTGCAATTTTGTAGAATGAAAAATAGGGTATGCCACTACATGAGATGCAAAAATATTCATTCCTTTCCAAATGCCAATGCAGTATTTTCTATATGAAATCCTAAATACAACTCTCATCCAAGCCATCCAATGCAAGTACCTCATCAAGTCCATATGCAGAAAATACAACTACTTTGTATTTTTCAATATAAAAGAATGAAAAATGCAATAAAATTCATTTAAAAACTCTTAGTCTCTGCATCAAGTATAAAACACAATCCCAACAAGACACCGAGACAAAAAAGAGTAATGTATTAATGGCAAAACAAAAAGATAAATGACTAAAATTATTGTCAAAGAAAAATCGATGAAAAAGTAGTCTCTAGTGACAACAGAAGCAGTCAACAGACAACATCAGAACCCAGGAGGACCCAGCCACACTCACAACCCACCCACCAAATTCTCACATCATAGACTCAACCAAAAGGGAGGATGTATGTGACTATTTAAAAAAAGTGGCATATGTACACGACTAGGTAAGGAAAACCCGCGTATGTACGTGAATTTTCAGCTGAAACCTACATATAAAGAGAATACAATGGTAAAAATCAGGCCAAGGTTCAAACCACTCAAGGGGAGTGTTAATGTATGAACATACTATAAATTGCGACACAAAAATAGGGAGAAACAAAGAGCAAGTCAAGAATATCAAGCACATTGTATACCCAAACCCCAAAGAAAAAAAAACTAGGAACATCCCAAGTATGGTCTCCAATTCTGTTATGGAGAGAAATTTTCTATGGCTTGGGGGTACCATAACAGATAGATTTCACACTAGAAATCAATCTTTCCCAATATGCAAGAGAAACCAAACATATAACACTAAGGGATACCTAATCGTACCTTGTTCCGGACGGTTGAAGTATATCCTTGTTGAGCTTTTCCAATTCACACTTGCATAAGCAATTTGCTCTTAACAACGGCAAACAAGGACAAGCATGATCTATAATAATGTGTTATACCTACTCTAGCATATATATTCAACAATATATAATCAATTAAATACATCCATGGATTCAATACTCATATTCAAATGCACATAATTGGATAGGAAAATATATTTCTATTAATAAAATCAGAGATTACAATAGTGACAACCTCTATCGACACATCTACGAACCGGAGAAACTAAGTCCTCCACCTAGGTCTCCACCACCTCAATCCTCCATATCTCGATAGCAAGGTCATAAATAAAAGGAAATCTTGGGAAGAACACAAAGTGCTCCAAAGGGACAAAGGGATGTAGACTCAAGTATAAGCAAACTGAGGCAACAATGGACTATAGTTTCTTTTCTCTTCAATTCCTCCCCTTCAATGTATCCAAGAGGTTCCTTATATAGCACTCCAAAAGGGTAATTCAGAGTAGAATCCAAGATATCACAAGGCATATGGAAGGCCAAGAGTCAGGATCTTCGGACTCATATGAGAAAAAACTCCAAAAATATTTGGATTTATGCACACATCCCAATGTATGCGGGTTTGAGGTCAAAAGTTGTGTGTACATGCGAGTATGGGTTTAAAAGTCACATACAACAATAAACAAGTGTTTTTTATGGATGATATTGGAACATCAAATTACAATATAAGTCCATGGGGTCTAAAGAGTTTGCAGAGTGACAAGGAAGGCCATAAATATGTGATCAACCATGTGTGGTAAAATCAGCTATAACAGTATTATTTATCCTTTTAATTGGGTCCAGAGAATATCCAATGTTAGTATCACACATGATCTCATCCACATCAATATCAATTGATTTATCTGATGCTAGATCAAATTTTGAATCAATAGCCTACAACAAAAAGAATATAAAACATTACTAAAATGAAAGCAATATACTAAGGAAAAAAACATAATTAAATAACATATTGCTCATGTTCAATTTAAAATATTACATTTATTTATACCTGTTTCCTCAAGGATGGTGTCATCTGATCCACAGCTAGGGCCTTGCCCCAATCATCACCCTGCAACAAAAATGCAGAAAACATTATCATAATGAAAGCAATATACATAGGAAAAATAGCTAACATAAAATATATATTGGTCATATTATATTTGTGCAATTAGAAATAGGTATACTTGTTGGCCCAAGGAGCGTGTACTCATATGATAAACAGTTGGGGACTGGCCCCGATCACTTCCCTGCAACAATTAATTGTATAAAACATTATCGAAAAGAAACTAGTGAACTCACAAAAGAAAAATCACTCAGTCTGTGATGAAAACACATAATTAGTTGTTTCCTCATGGATTTTCTACTCCTCTGGTGAACTGTTGGGAGGATGCCCCGATCACTTGTATGTGATGAAAAATACATAATTCATTATTTAAATGAAACCAGTATACTTATGAAAAGAAATAATAAAAAAACATGTTGCACATATTATAGTAGTAAAACAACAATGAAGTATACTTGCTGCCTCGAGGCAGGTACTGTCTGATCTACTGGTGGTAGGGAGCTACCCCAATTAGCACCCTGCAACAAAAATATAGATAACATGATCTAAATGAAATGATTATACTTATGAAAAAACATAACAAATAAGCAGTATTTTCATATTATAACTGTATAATTACAATGATGTATACCTGATGCCTCGAGGATGGTGTACTCCTCTGATCAGCTGATAGGGAGATGACCCGATCTCTACCCTGCATATTAAATATAGAAAATGTTAACAAAAATAGAACAATAGAATACGAAAAAATACATAAGATATTAGATTCAGTAATTAAAAGTTGGGTAAATGGTTAGATGTACATCTCCAATAGTGACCACATTTGTATCTATTCGATTCAAATTGTAATTAATAAGCAACTATTCCTTTGCAACTATTGATTTAATGGCACACACAAAAACACGGTTTCCTTCACACCCCTCAAATATGTAATTAGTTTGCTTAAGTGTATACCCTGGTTGTGTACTGTTTATAAACCCCGCAATATTCCTTGTAGCTTTTGGCCTTTCGTCAATGTACAACTTCACTCCTTTATTTTGATCCTCGTCTTTCAGCTGTAAATAATTTGCAGATAATATTTATATGTGCATAGTTATTCTATATTGAACTAGTCGTATCCAATATATGTAGCTGTAATAGGTTCCAACATACTCCATCAATTCAATACAGCTGTCGTAATCGACCATTATGTCATCCATGCAAAACAACCCCAAACCATGTAATGAAGATGGTGCAATACAATATATCCTCTCTTTCACACAAAAATATGTGGTTAGTTGAGGAATATACTTAGGTACCCATTGTTCAGTATATGTTTGTACCTCAAGGGAACCTCGATGTCGCCTAAGGTCTCATCTTCATAAGAACATGACCCCCCTTCAATGAGAAAAAAATGCATGCATATTTGGAATTTTCTTCTTATATTTTGACATCTAGTTGATATACTTTTTCTAGACCTTTTGAATGTCTAACTTTCCTCTTGTCTTCTTAAAATCCCCTCACTTGAGGAAGAAAAATCTGACAAATACCTGTTTGGTTCTGCCTGCACCATGGGAAAAATCATTCAAGATTACATCTCACCCATGTATTTCTCATGAAGTGTGGCTTGAATCAGTAGTGAGGTTTATGGTTATTGTTTTCCATGAATGGTTAGGTGATGCATGTGGAATCTAGTACCTAAAGAATAATTTATGAATCTAATACAAATCTAGATCCAGAAAAGTATTGTTGTAATAAATTCAAACATAATTTTCATCTCTTTCAACTTTAACACTCCACTAGTCATTGCATTAAAGATGGTCTTTGATATGAGTTATCAATTCCAATTCACTCAACTTTACAGGAGCAATAACCCTATGCATTGAGTACACTTAGAGTAGGGTACCATAGGTCATGTGGTCACATAAAAATAAAATATTAAAAGTAATAAGGTTAAGCCATGATACCAAAGGTGGCCAAGGTACCACACAAAATAAGGCTGCTAGGACCAAGTAGAAGGTGAAGGACCATAATTCAACCAAAGGGTTCAAAACAAGAGAGTAATGAAACCCCCATACACACAATACCAAGGTGTACCATAAAGGTGGAGAAACAAACACTTTTCCCACAGGACCTACAAGACCAATGACTTTAATATTTTATGTGTCTCAAGATATATTGTCACATATATTTTTATCTTCACTGTATAAGCAGAAGTAAATAACAAAGCTACATCCAGAAAAAGTACCGTTGTAATAAATTCAAACATAATTTTCATCTCTTTAAACTTTAACACTCCATTTTTCATCGCATTAAAGTTGGTCCTTGAGATGAGTTACCAATTTCAATGGACATAACATAAATTGTAATAAAATTTCGTCAAAGATTTACTAATGAACATTAATTAAAGAACAATAATAATGCTAGATAGATCTGGTTTGGATCTTCCTTATACTTAGACATTTTGAGTCAGCTCTTGTTACTGTAAGGACAAGTTGTCAGAAGAAAATATACCTTGAGGGAGAAAGAGAGATATCTAAGAGTGTTGATGGTTTAGGTTCACATTTCACGATTGGATATCATGGGTTGGAGATCACTGTTTACATTTCACAACACAAATCTAGCAACCTTAGAAGAGGTACCATAATAAAACATAAAATAAAGTTGAGTACACTTAGAGTAGAGTACCATTGCTTATGTGGTCACATAATAATAAAATATTAAAAGTAATAAGGTTAAGTCATCATACCAAAGGAGGCCAAGGTACCACACACAATAAGGCCACTAGGACTAAGTAGAAGGTGAAGGACCATAAGTCAACCAAAGGGGTCAGAACAAGACGGTAATGCAACCCCTATACCCACAAGACCAAGTTGTATTGTAAAGGTGGAGAAACAACCCCTTTTACCCATATGACCTACAATACCAATGACTTTAATCGTTTCTCTCTCTCAAGGTATATTGTCACATATATTTGTATCATCATTGTATAAGCATAAGTAAATAACAAAGCTACATCCAAAAAGGTACTGTTGTAATAAATTCAAACAAAATTTCCATCTCTTTAAACTTTAACACTCCAATGGTCACTTTGTTAAAGTTGGTCCTTGAGATGATTAACTAATTGCAATGTACAGAACATAAACTGCAACAAATTTCCGTCAAGTTTAACTGATGAACATTAATTAAAGAACAATAGTAATGCTAGATAGACTTGGTTTGGATCTAGTTTGGTTGCATCTCATTCATTGGATAGCATGGTTCACATTTCACGATTGCAGTTCATTGGTTGGATATCGCGGTTCACAACACAAGGCTAACAACCCTAGAAGAGGTACCATATGAATTTTGGTACCCTACTTTAACTGTACTCAACTTTACAGCAGCAATAACCCTATGTTGCGTCCAGTAAATATCATATCTATACTTCTTTCATCCCAAGATACTCCAAGAGTGAAGTTATGAATATAAAGTTGGCAAGTCTTGTAGAATGGTCACTTAGGAAACCCTAAGTTTTAGGGTGGTTCCCATAATAAAACATAAAATAAATTTGAATACACTTAGAGTAGGATACCAAAGGTCATGTGGTCACATAAAAATAAAACAATAAAATTAATAAGGTTAGGTCATGATGCCAAAGGTGGTCAAGGTACCACACATAATAAGGGCGCTAGGACCAAGTAGAAGATGAAGGACCATAAGTCAACCAAAAGGCTTAGAACACAATTGTAAGTAAATCCCCATACACACAAGACCAAGGTGTACCATAAAGGTGGAGAAACAACCCCTTTTACCCATAGGACCAACAAGACCAATGACTTTAATATTTTCTCTCTCTCAAGGTATATTAACACATATATCTTTTTCATCACTGTATAAGTAGAAGTAAATAACAAATATAGATCCATATTAGTACTGTTGTAATAAATTCAAACATAATTTTCATCTCTTTCAACTTTATAAAATTGAATTCTATTAAGTTAATAATAAGAGGGAGATTTCACAATAAGTGTGATCTTCTTTGAATATTTTATATAAAAAATAACCATATACGTTAATTGAATTCTTTGAATGCACGCCATCATCTTTATTTGAAGGATTAATTTATTCTTAGGATATAGGACTCCAGAATGTTATCTATGCATCTAACCATATGATTAGTTTGTCCAAATAGTCTCTAAGGTTGATGACTCTAGATCTTATCCTTACACCATAATATAAGGCATAACAACCATCTTTAGTGTGTTAAACCTTAGCAATAATGAATGCCATTTGAAAATGTAGGCTACAAGGTAGTAAAAGGACATGACTCATTTTGTCGGGAGCTTCCAAAACCTATCAGCAGCAAGCAGCTATAATTAGTAAAAATGGATACATCATTGTCAAGGGTAGGCCATGTAATGTGGCTGAAGTATTCCCTTAAAAGACTAGAAAACATGGTCATGCAACTCAATTTCAAGGGAAAATTTGACATTCTTCCATATTGAACGATGTCAAACAACCCTAAAATTTAGAGGTAGGCATTGTCAAATTTATGATTGCATCTATCCAGACGAACATCAGTATAAATAGGGAAGTTACTACAACATATTTATTAGTAATATAAAAGTGACTAGCACTATCTCCCACAGCTCAAAAACGGAATGGGTTCATAAATGATCCACCCCTTAACCTCTACAAAAGGTATATCCACCTCGATATCTTTTTTTGGTATGAGAAATATTATATTAAATAGGACATGGAAGATCCATACATAGGGGTTAGAGCCCTAGTTACTACCATAGGATACCACACCGGTGAATTCGGAGGTAGGATAGTGAGTTATGTTGGGGATCTGAACTATATTGGTCAGGGACACTGTCATAGGATACCACACTGGAAAAGTCAGAGGTAGGATGGAAAGCTATGATAGGGAGCTGAAAGATGGTCAGGGTGCAGAATGGCTGGGGTGTGATATATGTGTCTGTGAATTTCCATTTTTTTTTTGTTAGCCGGAAATACACACCTCCTGCGGATAAGAGCTGGTTCCCTAGTCTGAATGGTTCAGATCTAGAACAAAACACAAACACAGAATGCTAGACTCTCCCTAGATCTGGTTAATCACTTGAATGGAATGCCATGATGCTTCGCTCAAAGGTTTTCCTCACTATCCTCACAGAAGAACCTATAAAATATGGAATACAACAAAGAAAACACGATAGCATACAATATAATCAACTAGATTGATGCTTGTGACCAAGGAATCAAGCAATACATACAAATAAAATAGTAAATATGGGAAAGAAAAGACATTCTTTATTAATAAATGATTGGAGGGACTACAACCTTCATGCCTTGGTGTTGAGAGTTCCTTCCAATGGATCCTTGCCTCTAACTTCACCTTGCATCCAAAGACTCAAGAATGATTTTGATAGAGTTTGGGTATGCAACACAGTTCTTCCTCCTTTTTCCCATGGGGGATGAGCTGGTATTTAAAGGCATGGGAGGATAGGTATGGTTGAGGAGATCATGGGTGAGGTGGATATTAGATCCTAAAAGGGAGGATCTTGAGCTCCAACTGGTCATAAAACACAGGGATGAGGCTCCACATAGGCAAGTTTAGAGAATCCTCTCGAAGCTTCTCTTTTTTCCTTCAAAACTCGAGCACCGCTTTTCCAAAGAAGCAAACAGGTGGTGATAAGGGGGCACCACTTTTGGAAGTAAGGGAAAGAGTAGTGGCACCTCTCTTTTCTCATGTATTAGGAGTGGTGCTGGCTCTTTTCCTCTTGGGTATCACTTTTGGTCAATGGGGAAAGAGCGCTACTAGCTCAAAATAGGGAAAAATTGCAAGGGGTTAATTTATTCCTTCATTTCTCTAGGGAAACTCTGAGGGATTAGAGCAGTCAATGGGATACCTATCTCATAACATGAGGGTGATGGGATTTCTATATAACACCCTAACAAGTGTGAGGGATATCACCATTAATGTCAAGGATTCCCAAGGTACTCCAGTACAATCTATTGAGCGTGAATAAAGGTCTTGGTGTCGAACACCTAGTAGTCTTCCGATCAAAGTTCAATGATGTGAACCTATGTAGAAAGTGAGAGAATATGTCATTAGGGCATACAGATATCAAGGTACTAAACTTGTTTCTAAGACTAATTCCCAGATGATGAGTTGACATCAACAGGAATAGTCTCGTTGAAGGAGGGCCATGATGAATCCCACATTGACGACACGAAACTTGGAACAAAGTTCTAGAATTTTGTAGCTAATCTAAGCATAAGACTGACTCAAAAGTAACTGATTCAAAAAATTTGTTTTGACTGTAGGTGTAAACTCTCAAAATAGTTTCCCTTTTGATCATAAGGCAGCACGACCGAAGACTTGGCAGCATTGACTTGACGAGGCAGAACACAATGCGAAAACGAACAATGCAATATTTGAGAGACTCAAAGGAGTGGCATGACTCATGAAAGTTGATCGACTCAAAAACAAGATGAATACCCAATTAACTGAATGAAATGGAGACAAGTGCCATGTTCAAAGGTGACTAACAACTTCCATCATTGCAAAATGTTTTCCATTTTCCTTAATTTCCCCATCATGATTGATGAGTGCCTCTTTTGATTTTTACGAGTTCAAAGAGGGTAACAAACACTCATTTGAGCTCATTCGAAGATAAGTCCATTCCCATATATTTCATGAACCTGAGAAAGGAGGGGTTCGTTCCCAAAAAAGGGTCTTTCAATGTTTAGTTTAACGAGTCCAACGAAAGAAAACCCGATGTAGTTCATGTTGAGAGAGTCTGAACAAACTAAAGAAAAATTGAAAGGGTCCTTTTTCGTATGACTTAGACCTTAAGGCCCAAAAAAGTATAAAATAATGCCTTGGAAAACTCTTCCATCCATGATTGGCTGGAGTGTTCCTTTTTCGTAAATAGTCTATCCGAACCGAAAACGAGATAACCTACCGTTGGAGAGATGACTCTTCAAATAATTCTACGAGTATGAAGAAGACAAGTACTTGACTATCTTTTCACATTTTAAGAGTTTAAAAAGAGCTTAAAGAATACTCTATTAGAATTTTTCATGTTTGAATCCAGAGCACGAAAAAGTAATAAACTAAGCTCAAACCAAATTTCGTGTTTTAACCAGATCACGAAAAATGAAAAGTAAGCTCAACACCATCTTACTGTTTTTAACAAGCTCGAAGATCAGTTGAAAGAATGCTCGAAGATTGGTTTCATTTTTACGCAAGCTCGAAAGAAATGGGTAAACTATGCTTGAAAAAATCCCATTAACATGATATACAGAGGTTGGAAGATTACCCCCAGCATGATTGCTAGTGAAGCTTACCCCTAACATGGTTGCTAGTGGCTTGAAATAATGAGAATTAGGCAGGTGAAAAGAAGGTTCAAGTTCTAACACTAAAGTGAAGACTCGATTCAAGGGAAGGGGATCTGTTTCAATTTTTACACAAGCTTGAAATGGAAGGTAACTATGCTTGGAACATGGTTTCATTTTTATGCAAGATTGAAATCAAAAGGTAAAATATGCTTAAGGAAACCTATTTCATTTTTGAACGAGCTTGAAATAAAAAATGAACTATGCTCAAGAATGGTTTCATTTTTATGCAAGCTTGAAACCAAAAGGTAAACTATGCTTGAGGAGATCTATTTCATTTTTTAACAAGCTTGACATAGAAAATGAACTATGCTCAGGAATGATTTCATTTTTATGCAAGCTTGAAACCAAAAGGTAAACTATGATTGAGGATATCCATTTCATTTTTTAATGAGCTTGACATAGAATAAGAACTTTTCTCATAGGCATCTATTTCATTTTTTAACGAGCTTGACACAGAATGGGAACTATGCTTGCAACAAGTTCTAAGCCAACATGATGTCCAGAGGTTGGTGGGTTTCCCCCTTACATAAGAAGCTAGCAACTTAAATCTAGTATGAAGTCCAGAGGCTAGAGCCATGCCCCTCATTTTACCTATGATGGGAAGAAGTTAATTAGAAGGGGAAAGAGCCACAAGAACATGCAGGACATTCAGGGAAGTTTGATGACTAGGAGTCACATGATAATTAGGTTTAACAAAGGAAAATTGATCAATGGTCACAATATTCCCATCCTGGGGAAAATACATCACTCGAAAGAGTGTGGACACTACAGCTTTCATGGCATAAACATAATCACGTCCAAGGAGAAGATTTAAATCTAAAGTACCTTGGACTACCATAACATCGATGCAGACAGTTTTTCCTTCCAAAATAATAGGAAATTGAGGAAGGATCCGTAAAGGCGCTGTAGGTCTTCGATTAAAAGCCAATATCTGATCGGTAGCTGGCACAAGTAGAGGAGAACCTATGGCTTTCCAAGCAGTAGAGGATAGAATGATAACAAAAGCCCCTTTGTCAACGATAGTGTGAAGTATACTCTTAGAGGAAACTTGCACAACTATCTGGAAATGAGCACTCAAATGAAGACGATATTCTGTTAGGTTACTCCAGTCAAAGGAAATAACCTCACTACTAAGAGAGGGTTCTGTTGAAAGAGACAAAAATTCTTCTTGCATAGAACAACTAGAGCTAACTATGAAAACTTTAGCTGAATGGTTTTCACTCTCACTTGGAAGAGAGGGATCGGGTGGAGATGACGTCACTCGACCACTTTAACTTCACCCTTCAAAGGAAGAGTGGGATCAATCATGGATGAATTTGGATTAACCACTTAGAATTCACTCTTGGAAGTGAGAGTGGGATTGACCACAGATGAATCCAAATCAACCACTTTAACTTCACCCTTCAAAGGAAGAGTGGGATCAACTAAGGATGGACTTGGATTGGCCACTTCAATTTCACTTTTTAACAGAAGAGTTGGATCGAACGAGGTTAGAACTGGATCACCCATTTTATCAACCAATGGGGGTTCAAGAGACAACTTATGATAACCTGTTGGAAGCCGTTGATGAGAAACAATAATATATTCCAACAACTTAGAAGATTCATCCATGCGAGGACAAAGGTAAGTAAAGTGCATGTCCTTACAAAGCAAACAAGGATTTCTGACTTTACCCTTTTGACTCTTAACCATATAAGCACTAGTTGAGGGGGGATCATTAGTCTGATGACCAGAGGCTGATGACATCAGTTGTCGGGAAACCTTATACCACTCTTCTAAAAATAGATACTGACCATGACAATCTTTCAGAAGGTGATCACCCTTGCAAATCCTACAAGGGAATTTGGGTTTACACGGTATTTGGGTGTGCAGATTAACAATCTCTGCACTGGGAGGAGTGATTGGTTGAGACTTGGTTGTTTGTTTGTTTTTATTCTTCTTCTTATCCACCTGAATATAGTACTACAACTTTTAATAGGCGAAGAGGTGGAAAAGGGAGAAGACACATCTGGTGAAGAAGGAGAGGGATCAACATGAGGTTGATGCTCTTGCGATGAAGGATTAGGATCAGAAACAACTGGTGTACATGGGATAACTGGACTATAGAATAACCAAACAGGTAATCTAATAGTCAATCCAGGAAGGCTTAATGTAGCCATGAGAGGAGGACCAACATCCCCATATGGAGGGAACACAAAAGACATGCTTGGTAAAGGAGTCTCTTGGTTGGTAGTCCCGCAAGGTGAAGCCATATCTATGTAACAAAATTATCTCTCTCTTCTAAGAAAATCCTAACTATACAGACAACAAGCGCTACTCAAACTAAATAAGCAAGAAAAATATGTGAGAGGAGTGGATTAAAGGTCAGTTTTCTCACTAGGATTATCAAGACTTTACAAGCTTCGCCCGTAAAGCCAAGATGGCCAAAAGGTTAACTCGGTTTCGATAGGGTATCCTAGTGGGGTCTCTCGATATATGCAAGGTATGTGGGATATCAAATCGGTAGTAGTGTTTTCTAATGCACAACCATTCACAAGGGGCCTTCCTATATACAATAGAGTACATTAAGTACCTTTCTATATACCTCAAGGGTACGTGAAAGGCCATTCAATATACTGACGGTATGTGGAAGAACCACGCAAGTCCCAGGTTGTAGAGCGGACAAATAATGATAGCTCCTACGTTCAATGATGCCTGAACACGTATCTAACCTATCACACAAATTGCTAAAAATGTTAAATCTAAGCTAGCTCTTAATTTTATCTTGTGCATTTAGGTGGAACCATGGAGTGAAAACTTGAAATTAAAGAAGATGCACGCTGATCTATATGATAATGCAAGTTTTCCTCTTCAATGAAATTCTACCAAAGAGAGGGAGAGAGAGGTTCAATTTATTTGAAACATAGAATAAATCCCATACAAAAATAAAAGACACTTGTTTATATGGTCCTTCCCTAATTTAAACAAACAAAATCTTCTCTTTTGAACTGAAAAAGAAGTGAGACCGCTAATGAAAAGCAAGAAAAGATTGTTACAACTTTATACAAAAGTGTTCACCTTTTTCAACTAAAGTGAGAATGAACTAATCACAAAATCATACAATAACTTTCATATGCACTTTTCCACAACTTTATGAAAAAAGGAAAAAACATACAAAAGTCATGTATAACAAAAGGAAGAAAAACTGAAATGAATCTTTTCTTGTTCTATCAAAGAAGACAAAAATCAGAGATCTAACAAAACCAAGTTCTATTTAAATCCAACTATGAATCTTGAAAAGACCAACATGAATATAAATTATTGAGAATAACTATGGATTCATACACACTCAAGGGGGGTCCGGGTTCAAAAAAAACAACAGAAAAGGAAGTTACAGACTGAAAAATGAACCCAAACAATCACCAAAAAACCCAGTGAACCAAAAATATGAACATCCAAAGGCAGACAAAGGAAAAACAATCAAATTGAAAGCAGATCTACATATCTATGCATCGAAAAGTAGATCTAGAAATTGAAAATGAAGGTGGAGGTTTCAACTTACCAATGGTCCAGAATTCGAAGTAGATCCCCAGTGGAGTCGCCACTTTTGTTAGCCGGAAATACACACGTCCTGCAGACAAGAGTTGGTTCCCTAGTATGAATGGTTCAGATCTAGAACAAAACATACACACAGAATGTTAGACTCTCCCTAGATCTGGTTAATCACTTTAATGGAATGCCATGATGCTTCTCTCAAAGATTTTCCTCACTATCCTCACAGAAGAACTTGTAAAAGATGGAAGACAACAAAGAAAACATGATACCATACAATATAATTAACTAGATCTATGCTTGTGACCAAGGAATCAAGCAATACATACAAATGAAATAGTAAATATGGGAAAGAAAAGACATTCTCTATTAATAAATGATTGTAGAGACTACAACCTTCATGCCTTGGTGTTGAGAGTTCCTTCCAATGTCTCCTTGCATCTAACTTCACCTTGCCTCCAAAGGCTCAAGAATGATTTTGATAGAGTTTGGGTATGCAACACAGTTCTTCCTCCTTTGTCCCATGGGGGATGAGCTAGTATTTAAAGGCATGGGAGGATAGGTATGGTTGAGGATCTCATGGCTGAGGTGGAGATTAGATCCGAAAAGGGACGATCTCGAGCTCCATCTAGTCCTAAACCATAGGGATGAGGCTCCACATAGACAAGCTTTGAGAATCCTCTCGAAGCTTCTCTTTTTTCATTCAAAACTCGAGCACCACTTTTCCAAAGAATCAAACAGGCAGTGATAAAGGGGCACAACTTTTGGCAGTAAGGGAAAGAGTAGCGACACCTCTCTTTTCCCATGTATCAGGAGCAGTGCTAGCTCTTTGATTCTTGGGCAACGCTTTTGGTTAATGGGGAAAGAGCGTTACCAGCTCAAAAGAGGGAAAAATTGCAAGGGGTTAATTTATTCCTTCATTTCTCTAGGAAAAATCTAAGGGATTGGAGTAGTCAAGGGGATACCTATCTCATAACATGAGGGTGACGAGATTTTGATTTAACATTTTTAATTTGTTTTTTTGATAATTATTTTCTCTTATTTTACGAGCCGAATGATTCTATAGAGCACATGACCTTTGGTACTCTACTCTAAGCTTTAATATTGAACGATGTCAAACAACCCTAAATTTTAGAGGTAGGCATTGTCAAATTTAATGATTGCATCTATCTGAGTGAACATCATTATAAATCAAGAAGTTACTACAACATATTTATTAGTAATATAATAGTGAGAATTATCTCATGTATGTCAAAATTGGAATGGGTTCATAACTGGTTCATAAACCTCAAATTCAAACCCCAAATGCAGAGATACATACATTTTTTTTTCTGCCAAAATGATGAAGGGTTTGAAGTTACTGGTGTCATTGTGGGTGGAATTTGATGTCAATATTTCCTGTTGAAGATGATCCTAAAACTCCCCTTGCTTCATGAGTTGAATGATTCTATAGACCAGTTGATGCGAGCTTTACTCTTGAGCTAAAGAACCTAGAGAGCATGAACTCATTATTATATTAGGGCCGACCCCATAACTGAAATGAGGAATATTCTAAAAACTATGACAAGTAAGAGCCATAGATAGGGGTTAGAGCTATAGGCACTACCATAGGATACCGTAGTGGTGAATTCAGAGGTAGGATGGTGATCTCTGACGGGGATTTAAACTATATTGGTCGAGGACACTATCGTAGGAGACCACACTGGAAAAGTTATAGGTAGGATGGCGAGCTATGCTAGGGAGATGAAATATAGTGGAGGTGCACGATGGCTGGGGTGCGAGATATGTGTTTGTGAATTTCAGTTTTGTTTTCAATTTGATGTTTTTATATTTTGTTTTTTGTTTTTTATTTTTGTATTTTGTTTTGTTTTATTTTCATAATTTTTATTATAATTTATATTTTATTTTAATATTTTTGTTTTATATATTTTCGTAGTATTTTATATTTTAATGCTTTATTTACAAAGTTTAATAGTATTTTTTTGTTTTATATTTTAATACATTACCTTATTTGCAAAGTTTTTCAAATGATAACCGTGATGATGATGATGATGATGAAGATGAAGATGATGATGATGACGATGATGATGATGATGATGACAATGAGGATGATGCCGACGATGATGATGATGATGATGATGTTGATGATTATGATGAGGATGATGACAATGATAATAATGATGATGAGGATGATAATGATGACGACATTGAGGATGATGAAGATGAGGATGATGACAATGTTAATGATAATGGCGATGAGGATGTGGATGATGATGACGATGATAAAGACAACAATGATGGGGATGATGATGGTGATGGTGATGATGATGATGATGATGATGATGATGATGATGATAATGATGATGATAATGATGATGATGATGATGATGAAAATGAGAATGGTGATGATGAGGATGATGACAATGATAATAATGACAATGAGGATGAGGATGATGATGATGATGACAATGAGTGCATTGCATTACCGAGCTTCTCTTTGTTTCAAGAATAAGTTAATGTTCCACTAGTACATGTGAAACTTTTTCCCACAACAAATTGTTGCTATAGAAACACATCTCCATCGCTATAGTGACGTTTAGAAGTCTAAATTTTCATCGCATAATTATCGTCACATTAGCCACTCTTCGAATATTCCGTCAGTATAGAGACAAAACATCAATAACATGTGGTGATTGTGTTTTTTGATTCAAAATAAATAAGTGTCGATATAGCGATGTGTATGTGTCATTATAGCCACGGTTGCACGTCGCTATAATGACGGTATATTGTGGGAAAAATAGGCGACTAAGTCAAATTGAGTCATTTGAGCGTTGTTTGGGCGTCGATATAGCGACGAAATATTGTCGCAAAACTAAGGACTTTTTCATATTTGTCACAAAATCAAGATACTATTTCATATCGCTTTGATTTAGCGACGTACAATAGTCATAATAGCAAAGTAGGTTGGTCACAATAGTGACAACAACCCGTCGCTATAGACACAAAAGTATGTTGACACCAAGAAATAGCTAAGTCATTGTTCATTGCTATAGCGACCGTTTATCGTCGTTATAAAGATGACAACTTGTCGCTATAGCAACGACTGTTTGTCGCAACCTAGAAGTGACTAAGCACTGATTCGTCGCTATAATAATGTTTCCATGTCGCTATAGCATCAGAAGTACGTCATTATAGCGATGTTTACTATGTATTTTTTAAAAATAAAAATAAAAAATTCACAGCAAAGATTGTATTTCAAATCTAGGTCAAGTTCCTAGCAAGAAGATTCTCCCAAAGAGATGGAGTTGACTATCAGAAGACATTTGCTATAGTTACCAGATATAATTCCTTCAAAACCATTATTCTTTAGCATCAATTTTTGGTTGGTCTGTACACTAGATGGATGTAAAAACTACTTTTCTTGATGCTCTAATTCAAGAGGAACTATACATAAATCAACAAAGAAGGCACCCTATGCATGGTCCTCTAGGATTGATAAGAAACTTCACCAAGAATACTATAGATCCTAACCTTTATTACTTATTTGATAAAATCAATATGCTTGTCTTGGTCCTCTGCAGATGCCCTGACACTTACATGTAGTTCAAATAAGCTCATTGCATCGTGTAAAACAAATTTGGCCTGTGAATTTGACATGACTAACATTGGCCTTGTGCACTTTTTCTAGATACAGACATTTGGAAGATACAAATGATGTCTTGCTTGGGAAAGGTAAGTACACAGTTGATATCTTAAAGATATTTTAAATGTTGGATTGCATACCCTTGGCCACTCATGGTTCCAAATCTGAAGTTATATATTAATGACTAGGCGTTGGTAGATACTTTTTGTTTATAGAATGTTGATTGGTTCCCTTATGTATCTAGTAAATATCAAACTCGATATGGTATATATTTTGTGTTTAATAATTTGATCTAGTTCATTGTTGAACCTAGTAAAATTGATTGGATTATTGCAAAGCCTGTGCTCCAATACTTGAAAGGCTCAATTCATATTGTCTTGAGGAGTGTGCGAGATGATGGGTTGATGTTGCATGGTTTTTTAATTCTAAATTGGTATCAAGAGCTAGAAAGATTCAGTAGGAAGCAGGAAATAGTTGCAATCAATTCAGCAAAAGCAAAGTATATTCTTATAGCAGCCAGCTACTCTAGTTTTCAAGCCATATGGATTCATAAATTGATAGCAGAGTTTATCAATCAAATGTTGAAGCACACGATATTATATTGTAATACTTTGAGTTGTATCAAAATCTCTAAAAAAAATGAAATGCAATATTTCATGCTTTCTCCAAGAACATAAATATTCTATACCATTTCCTCAGAGACAGAGTTCAAAAGGGAGCAGTGGTTCTTCAGTATGTTCCATCAGATTCATAGTTTGCAATATTTGACGAAGGCCATCACTAAAGGTAATTTTGAGATGTTGAAGGATAGCCTTGGCATGGTGGTGAACAATTTCATCACAAAGAGGGAGTGTTAGATTATTTTTCCTATGTTGCTCAATCCATCTCAACCTTCAGCAGAGGTGCACGTACAATAAGTCCTAGTTCCTCAGCTTGATTTCTATGCACAAGACTGTGGATATTGGCATAGAAATGTGGGTGTGGGAACTTTAATCAGGATGAAGAGTCGTGGTTATAAAGAGAGTTAGAGGGTGTATTTAGCATGCACCAACCTTAGTTGATTTCAAGTCTAGTATGTTTTACAGAATTATAAGTATTGTTTTATTTTTAGTATGAGTTCAGTTCTAAGTTTGCAAAGCACATAAATAGATGAGTTTCTAGTTTAGGCATTTTGAAGTTTGCATGATAGCTATTTATTTCAGAAGGTGATTCAATCATTCAGATTTGTACTAGTTGTTCTTATTTTCAGTGTGATACATTTGTCGAATCTAGCATTCATATTTTACAGTTTTGATAGGAGTTTATCAGTCAAACATAAAAGCTTCGTAGTTTTAAACTTGAACTTCTGAGAACATAATATACTTACCATGATATGAAAATTCAAAATTAATAGTTTAGTATTTCATTCATTTTATGAAAAATAGAACTCAAATAATAGGTTTTCCAAAAGCAAGGGTTGGGCATTTTGAAAAGGAAACTATGATGTCATCTAATGAGTTCTACTATTTTTTGTTATTTGGTAACCAGGGAAATTATGATTTTACCTAATGTGTTCTGCTGAGTTACTATTTTGTTCTTTTCTCAAAGACGCAGACACTTCATCACATAGTAGAATAGGAATGCATTTGAACTTCACATCCAAGATGTTTAGCATAAACTATGGGCATGTGTGCATTTAAGAAAAGTCAAATTTGCATTGAAGATTACACACATTCTTAAAGAAAACATTCAAAATTCCAAGTGATTCCATTCTAGCCATACCTGCATTCTGGAAAGGACTTACAGTTGTGATGATGGACTTACCTGGAAATTATTATCCTTCAACTAATTATGGCATAAACCTTTCTATTATTTACTGCTTATTCTTCCATGAGGATGGTTAAATTTTCAACCAAACACTGAGAACAAAAATAATTACAGTTTCACAAAAATAAATGCTCTCAATAAACAACTAACCAACAGTCTTATGGAAAAGAACTTAAAATGAGAACTTTATGAATGAGTTGTTGATACTCACCATAGGATTGACATTCCAGAATTTGAGTAATTAGTCATGACCAATGAGATTTTGAAGAAATCAAAGGAAATAATCATATCCTTAATACTTTAACCCTTTTTAGAAATACCTGAAGAGTAGAGGAAATCAACTTAGTGAAAAACATTGAAAAATAAATATCACACTCCATATTTGAAAATTCACCAAAATTTTAGGCTCAAAGGAATTCAATAGGATAAAATTCAAAATTACTTACCTCAGTAGCACCCCATCCTAGTCCTATACAAGGAGCAAAACCTTCTCTGTCTTTCAATTCACTAGACTACACAAGGTGCCACTCTAAAGACACAAGATCCAAAAAAATGTCTAATGCACATTTGTGCTCATTTGGAGAAAAGATGCAAACTCTCAAGTAGACTCAAATCAGTTGTATTTTATAATTATTTTTCTCCATTATTCAAACTCAAAGTTGAAACAATGAGACAAGGATGCCCAACATAGAAAAACCATACCTCAATATCCTTCATATCCAGCATGTCCCAGAAACAATGAGTTGCAATAAACATTAAAGTACTTAAAACAATAACTGTAATAAGAGTAGCGATTTATATCATATCTAAGTTGTTAATGAAAGACAACAACACATAACAGTAGCATGATATATCATATCTGAACCAATTATAAACTCAACATAAGATGTTAGGGTAGAGCCCCCTTATCCTCAGAAAAAATGATTCTAAACAGTCTTCAACCTCTTACTATTAGGTTACTTGCATGAGACTCAACTAGACCAACATACTTGCCAAGGTGAGATCCCAGAACTGGAAAAGAATGTGAAATAAATCATCCAACCCTCACAAATGAAAAACAATAGCAACACAGCAGTACAACAAACTCGCAATAAAAAAATGACATCAAAGTACTCCAAAAAATGTCATATAAGGTAGCGATATGATGGATGGAACCTAACTAGGGAGATTAAGGTGAACGCAAGGGTGCATGAGGAGTTTCCTTATATGCCCACAAGTGGAGTCAACAAATTCCAGCAATGCCTCAATAATATTCTCAAGCATCAAATATGCCCGAACTTGAAAGTAAAAATTTCCCCATCTAGTTAAAAATTCCCACAGGGCAATAGAGAAATAAAAATTTCCACAGGGAAATAGAGTAACACCACAGCTTGTAAAAATTCCCGCAGCTAGTTAAGTATGCCCACGTTTGAGTTTCAGAATACACTTACATCAATTCTCAATTTGGATAAGCAGTTTCTTTGGGAAAATGTTTGCAGCCTGTTGAGAAATTCCCTGCATCCAATTTGTAAATTCCCATTGGAATGATAAAATGCCCATGCTACCTTATATAAAATTACCACAGGCATCAAACATATGCAAACATGCCCAAAAAAATTCCCGCAGAAATGCACAAAAGGATGAAAAATGCCCGCAGGAAGCCATAGCAATAGATGAAGTAAAATGCAGGAATAAATTAGGTACAATATGTTTGCAGAAATCTACAGTTGTGAGATATTACTTTTCATCGATTCTGAATATATATGTGATACAAATTAAATATCTTGAGATGAACAAACCAACAAGGTTTCAGGGGGAGCAGTATGGTTAGATAAAGAAAAATAAATAAAGTGAAGCAGCATTGTGATGTTGTCATTGATGCATGCTTACCTTTTATGAATTTACTAGATGACTATTGATACATTCATTATGAGGGAATAAATGCACAAAAGGTTGAAAAAATCCTGCAGACAGCCATAGCAATAAATGAAGTAAAATGCGGGAATAAATTAGGTACAATATGTTTTCAGAAATCTTCAGTTGTGAGATGTTACTTTTCATCGATTCTAAAGATATATGTGAGACAAATCAAATATCTTGAGATGAACAGACCAACAAGGTTTCAGGGAGAACGGTATGGTTAGATAAAGAAAAAAAATTAAAGTGAAGCAGCATTATATAGTGCAACTCGTCTCTTCGATGAATGATATTAAGAGTAAGAGGGGAAATTTTCTTTTTCCAAAACAAAGATACGATGCAACTTTCAATATTTTTCAACTATTTTCAAACACACAAGCATCTCCAACATTAAGACTAAAAGATCTCTGGAAGGGAAAAGAAGAACAACTTCTAATGGCTAAAAATCTATGCTCTCCTAATCAAATGTATAAAGAAGTAATCTAACTACCCAGGCAAGCCAAGAGATATCAAAACAAAACAAGCCAACAATTTTTTTATATATATATTATTTGAAAAGGAAAGAAAGATAACAATTAAACTCAAATAATCATAAATAAATTACATATATTCTTTTCTCATAGGCCTCAGATCACTTTTAGAGAAACAATCAAACAAACCATGTACCCAAAAATGCAATTCATAACAATTTCTTCAATTCTAAGCTTCCTATCAATGAAACTCTCTAGATCTGAACTTCAAGAAGAGATATCAGACTACCAGGCTATCAGATTTGAGAGGAAGACAGTATGAAAATAAAAAATCAATCAAAGGGGAACACAAAAGTTTAAATTAGAAGCTTCAAGACAGTGGGTGGCCTACCTTGACGCACTGTGTAAGGATGCACCAGAGTGCTAGGAGGGTGTCAACGCACTGTGTAAACTGGGTATAAGCACCAACAACGCACTATGAAGACATCAAAAGGGTGCTACTAGCGCTACTTGTCAGAATGTAGAAGGCACCAAAGTATGGTCGGCGCACTATCAATCATACCTATGGGTCCTAGTGAATCCACAGATTTAAAAAATCCAGTAACCTGCAAAAGAAGCCAATGGTGGATTGAGATGGATTGATAGGGAAGTAAAAAACACTTCACAAGAGGCAATTAAAAGGATGGTAAAGTGGATTACTCAACTTAACAACTCAAATGAGTTAAGTAAACAAGAATCACAAGTTTATAAGGAAGAGAATTACCAAAAATATGAAATCTAACTAGATCTGCCCCAGATCTCATCGGATCTATCCCAGATATGATTGGATCTATATCTCCCTAGTATGGTCGCTAATTTTGTTTTCCAGGAATACTCCAACCAGTGTAGACACTGCTTGTTCCTCTATCCTGTATGGTACAATTCTAGAACAAAAATTCACAGCAGCATATCCTTTCCCTAGACAACTGATCTACTTGAATGAACAACTCTCTTACCTCAAATCTGAAAGTTGTTGTCCTTGCTTCACTGATCTTGATGTGATCTACTATACTTGCAAAGAAACATAAAAAAGAGACAAGGGATGAGAGTAACAAGATAAATTAACTATCTATATTAGTGGTCAATGAATCTAATAATAAATGATTGATATTCACACAAATCATATATGGGAAAGGGAAACACTTTTGTATTAATCAAATGAAATGAGAAAGATACAACCAAAGCCTTGATGTCAATAGCTTTGTCTCGACAAGGTATTTGACACACTTACACAACTCTCCACTTATACAAACTCTTTGCTCACAACACTCTCTCAACTTTGCCTTAATAATAGACTTCAATCCAACAACATAAGGATGTTATTCTTGGTCTCTCCTCACATGGTCCATGAAGCCTTATTTTATAGGTCAATGGAGGCTCAAATGAGTTGAGATATCTTGGGAAGAGGGTAGGGAATTATGCCTATGGTTTTGGAGGTCGAATTCCATCTCTCCCAAGTAGATAGGATCATCCTCCACGAGAGATTTCACTTGGAAGCTTCTCGAAACTTCTATGTTTTCCTTTTTAGGCATGCTGGCACTTCTTGTATTAAGGGTATGTGCACTAATGCACCATTTAGTGAAGGAAAGGTTTCCGCCCACACCTATTGTCAATGAGCAAGATGTGCTAGCCCTTCTGGTGCTTTTTCATAGAAGGAAAGATGTGCCTGCCAATATAAGAGTGGGAAACAAGTGACCAAAAGAGTTCTTGGAATGGTGTTTTGAGAGATTGAAGCATTAGTGTATATTTTAGGTGCAACATGCATAACTTGTTTCACTAGGAAGAACTTCCCCCCTCATGTTAGACTTTATAAAAAGTATCATTTCAACAAGTACATTTGGATGGAGATCACAGGTATTAATGATAACAAAATCTTTATAGCAACTTGTTATTTAGCACCTATTAATTATAACTTTTATTAGAAGAAGAATTTAGATTTAAATTGTCCTTATAATGAACTAGAACATGATATTTCTAGTTTTTAGGAATGAAGGTAATATCCTCTTAATGGGTGACTTTAATGCTCAAACAACAAGTAACCAAGTTATATATTAAGCCATGATTGCAACCCTCATCCTATATGGTTAGACAAAGGATTTTCTTTAGCCAAAAACTAATAGAGAAGTTCTAAATATTTAGGGGAGAACTTGTTTGTGTCCGAGCTAATCAAGCTTTGCAATGCTCAAGATCTAATCATTTGCAATGGTCTTATGAAATGGCCCAATTCTAGTTCTATGAATTGTATTCGTGGGATTGGAAGTAGTGTCGTTGATTATGCCATTTTTCATCTCTCTTTATGCAACCAAATAACAAATTTTCACATCTCAAATGATCATGAACCTGACTGAGATCATATACGTTTAATTCTAACCCTCAATTTTGTCATGCATAGTAGTCCCATAGAAAAAAAATCTCAGAGCCAAAAGGAATTAATCTTCAACAATGGTTTAAATAATAATTTGTTTCCTCTCTCTACTAAGGGAAACAAATAATACCTCTATCATAATTTCTCTACAACCCTCTCATATTCCATTAACAAGTTCTCTATTGAAGGGTTATGTAAAAAGAGAAACAAAAAACAAACCAACCCTTGGTACGAAAAAAAAAGTGTTAAATTACAAGAAATAAATTAAATAAGCTAATGATGAGTACCTAAAAGTTGTCAAGATAAATAGGTACAAATACCTCGTTAAAATAAAAAATGGTACTATATAAAGAATAATCAAAATAAGCTTTTACAACTCTCTAATATGGATACTAAGAAATTTCAGATGCAAATTCTAAATCACAAAACTAAACATAATAATATGATTACTTTGAAGGACTTAAATTCATATCTTAAGAAGCTTTATGAATCCCCTGATGTTGTGAACAACATTGAACCCCTTGTTATGGAGGATGAACTATTTTATTTAGAAGAAATTCATTTTAGGATTAAGCACCACAAAATAGGAAATCTAAGGACATCAAACGTTACCAAGCATAAATCATTAAAATTGGAGGGCATGTTCTCATCCCTCACATCCAAAACCTCTTCGATCTAGAAATCAAGCAAGGATTCCCTAAACCTTGGACTCAGATACTTATTGTGCCCATTTTTAAAAGCGTAAACAAAAAAATCCCTCTAATTATAACACCATTATAATTATCCCTCTCTTATACAAGTTATATGGTATTATTTTGGAAATTAATAGAATCATATGGCTGCAAATTAAAGGTAAAAGGGCTACATGACAAGTCATTCATACAGCTCACAACGGTGTATCTTAACCGATGGTTCACTTGATATGAAGGACATGTTGTAAATGGAGGTCACGAGTTCAAATCACCCCGTCTTACTCATGCCCCATGTGTTCGGGTCGCGTGGGTGCAACTAGGGGTATAGTGGTAGCGATATTAGATCCCTGGACCCCATGTCACGCGAGCACCATCCCAAAACCCAGTTGTTGATACCCCTAGTACAAAAAAAATTCATTCATACAAGTTATCATTCCACTATAGACCATCTCATTACTCTCAAGATGATTTTGGAGGAATCTCCTAATAACAATTTTAATCTCCTTCATTGGTTCAAGTGGATTTTATGAAATATTTCAATACATTTTTTAGAAATAACTTTTGGAAAATATTAGAAGAGTTAAAGGTTCATTTTGAGTTGACAACCATTTCAATAAGCTTGTACGATAATTTCATTTCCAAGTGTAAGAACATTGAGGGTTGGTCATAAGATATTAATTGTAATATAGAATTGAACCAAGGATGCCTCGTCTCCCCCACCCTTTTTGGTATATAAATCAATAAGTTAGAAGATTGTTTAGTAAATATAGGAATGGTATGGCATTAACAATAGTTATCATCATCATTCTTCTTTATTATATTGATATTTCTCTTCTGGAAAGGTGTCCCTATGATCTTGATACACAATTAAGAATTATCAAGCATTGTTTCTCTAGTATGGGAATGATTGTTAATAGCGACAAAACCAAAGTTATAATAATAAAATCCAATAAGGTTGCTTACGGTATTTTTTGTATGAAAATAACAACTTGGAGGAGGTGACTTCCTACAAATATCTTAGTATTAAGATCATTGGGTTCTAATACCCATTATAGTAAGAAATCATGATTATTCTTGTAGTTAAACATATAAATCAATTAACAATGAAACAAAACACGGTCACACATAGTGCACATAAACTACCTTGGAAACCCCTCTACCAGGGAAAACCAACAAAAATGAGATTTTCCATTCATCTATTAACAATACTCTTTACTAGTGTTTACAACAATGATTTACAAGATTCCTATATCTCAAGCATGAATTCAATACTCGTGTACACATAATTTTCCTTCACCATAGAATAGTTTTCTACATTACATAATATTTATATATGCATGCACATACACTAGCTTGTCATACCCAAGTTAGTTATGGTTAACTTCTCATTAATTTCAATCCATAACTTCTTAATTGAATGCAATTATTATATTACAATCAACTTGACTGATTCAACCACTGTCGATCACCTGTCAAGCAAGTGTTCATCGAATCCATGCTTTCTTTGTGCTCGCCAACTTCCTTGTTAACCAATCATGATCAACAACCAATCGGCTATACTAGTCAACTTATCAACCAAATTTTTACCATCTCTTGACTTCAGTTCTAGTTGAATTGCTATCATTTTAATATCAACTTTGACCCTCTATTTACATAAAATAATATCATATACCCAAAAATCTCCCACTTGTTGTATTCTTTGAATACACAAGAGATTTATGACCTTCTTTTCACTTAAGAAGGGATATAAATGCCATTGATTTCCTACAACCAAAGAAACTTTTCAGTGCTCATGGACTTGGTCAATGGGTTTGCAATTTTCTTCATAGTGTTTGCCTTCTCCAGCAACACTTTTGGTTTTCCACCATGTCTCTCAAAAAGTGATAATGCACATTAATATGATTTTCCCTTGTGTGGTATGTAGGGTTCTTTTGCAAGAATATTACACTTTGACTATCACAATGCAACCTAATATCTTACTATTTAATCCCAACCTCTAAACACAAACTCCGTAACTAAAACACCTATTTTCTTGCATGAGTGGTTTCCATGTATTCATTCTTAGTAGTCGACATTGCAATGATTTACTTCCTCCTACTCATCCATCTAATTAGTACACCAAATAACTTGAAAATATATCCACTAGTTGACCATATGAAATCGAAATCTCTAGACCAGTCGGAGTCGACAAAACCATATAGGCATATTTTCTTGTTGACTTTTAGGTTTCCCTTGATAGCATATTTCATAATCCATCATGTCACGCAGGTACCTAAAAAATCTCATGACTATGATCCATTGATCCTTTCCATGTATCGACATGTATCTTCTCAATGCTTCCATTTCATGGGAAATATCATGTCAAGTACATACCATTGCATACAATATACTACCTACATCACTACCATAGGGAACATGTGTTAGGTACTTTATTTCTTTGTCTATCTTAGGGTAATGTTCAATAGATCATTCAACTCCTACAATAATAGGGAACTTGACTGGTTTGCACTCTTGCATGTTGAAACATTTCTGAATTTTCACTCAACATATTTACTCTAACTTAACCAGAACCTTCTACCTTCTAAATCTCTCTTTATTTAAATTCCAAGAATGAAATGAGCTGCACCAATATCCTTCATTTCAAACTTGGAGGACAACTTTGAACTCTTGAAAATTCTCAAAGACCTTAATTTTCTTCCTCAAAAAGTACAACCATGTAATTCCGGAGAAAGCATATATGAAAGAGACGTAATATTGTGATCCTCCTAATGATGGGACCGGTACCAATCCAGACACATCACTATGTATTAAATCAAGTATTTCCTTGTCCCTAGTAACCTTGGAGGATAAACTTACAAATATTTGTTTACCATAAATGAAATGTTAACATAATTCTACTTCTTCAAAACAGTTAGGAAAACCTTTGACCATATCTTTATTGTGCATAGAATGAATTCCTTTCTCACTAATGTGTCCCATCCCCTAATTCCACAACTTGGTCTAGTTGACTAAACAAGCATATACATAATCATATTTAGTAAAGACTATAGTTCAACATCCTTTGGTGTATTTTATTCCCAATATATTGTACAATGTTACATCTTGGAATCCTCTCATCCTTACCATCACTCCTCACATAATATTTCACATATCTTTCTCAAATACAGACTTCACACTGCATTTTCGATTAGGTTTCGAGCCATACCTAGGATATGAAGCACACATGGAAGAGTTCCTTTCCTTCCTTATTTTATTAACATTCAAACTTTACCTCATCTTACAATCCCAATAAGTGAATCATATCCTAGAATAAAATCATCACCGTCAAACTTCTGATATTCACATAACCATTATCTACATGGTGTCACATGAAATGATGCACCAAAATTGATCAATCAAGAACCATGATATGATTGTGTACTTCTCAAGGCCAAACACACATCCCATTTTCTTCAGTTAAAGGATTAATTCCTATCATAAGTTCTTCGTCGAATCATTTTCTCTTCTCGATTTTTGTCAACTTACAATCTCACTCCTAATTCCCAATTGTTTTGCATTGTTAGCATCTTCTCATAATCAGACTAGGGGATTTAGATCTAGTATTAGATATACCCCTCAACTTTGATCTTCTATATTTTCCTTTGTTGATCAATTGACCTCTCATCATCAAGGTTTCATGGGTTGAACCTTCCATGTTCCTTTGTCTTATCTCCTATGACAACATAGATGCAACCATCTTTGATCTTCAATGTGGCATAAGTAAATTTGAACACAAAATCCGACGACATATTTATCTGAATTTCGATAGGACTTTGTTGAATGTTCGACGACGTAGAATATTTTTAAATGTCAGTAGAATAGCATTGGATATCCAATACTCTCAAAATCACGTCGTAAATACAACAACAATTAGTCGCATGACCAACTAGTCAATCGAACGATAACTCATCGATTCTCCAACAAATATGTCGTCGATTAACAAACGTACATTTCTAGGACTGTCTTTGGTAATGAGACAAAACACTTGTCGGTTTATTGACTTCATACTCCACCCTTATGGTCGGTTAACTGATAAAGAGGAGTAAAAAATCCGACGACTTAACGACAAAAATACACAAAAATCCATAACAGTTGTTGTCGGCTGTATTGTCGGTTAATAGAAACCATACTCCACCCAGGGGGTCGGTTAACCGACAAATTGTAGTCAGATTTTCTACTACTTAACGACATAAAAAAACACAAAAATCCATCATAGTTACCGTCTGTTGTATGGAAACCTCTTCGAATATAGAAGTATATCCATCAGAAAAGTTTGAGTCGTTAAAAACAAAGTTGATGAGTAGGGGTCCCATCCCAACTTAGGGTATCATTCTAGAGGTAGGAGATATTTGTAGATCCTAAACTTGTTGCATTTATTCAATGCTGGTAACACCAGTAAGAAACCAAGCTATATGCTATATGCTAGTAACACTAGCAGGAAACCAAACTAAGGTCACGATAGTGTTGAACCGTTTTTACTTGCAAATATTGATTAACTAATTATAGTTCATAAGTAAGTGTAACACTAATTTTGTATGAGTATAAAACAACAAAACAATCAAGATTAGTAGTAGATCAATGGGATGTATAATTCCTTCGAAAGTGAAAGTCTTGAGTTAT
Organism: Pseudotsuga menziesii; assembly: GCA_001517045.1. Classification (NCBI taxonomy): domain Eukaryota; kingdom Viridiplantae; phylum Streptophyta; class Pinopsida; order Pinales; family Pinaceae; genus Pseudotsuga; species Pseudotsuga menziesii. The sequence continues at coordinate 34,744 of LPNX010084054.1, forward strand.
TGTAATGCTTTGCATTTTCTCCGAAGGTAGAATAACTCTTTGGCATGAGTATCTAAGTGATTTTTCCCTCCAAAAGAATCAAAGGAGTATTTCACATCATGCTTTGAAATTATATTACCGTCCATGAGTAGCCAAAGTAGTTCATTGGTTCCCTGCAACATCTTCGAAGATGATAGAGAATTATTTGTTTTAAGTTCCTTGTACACACGGGTTTCGATTATTTTTCAAAGATAAATAATGACCTTGGGTAAGGTTTATTTCTAGGATTATTTTGCAATTAGTTACTATCAGAGCAATTTGATTTCCTACTTTATCCAAAAAAAATTCCCCTAGGGTAAACGACTAAAAATAACTTCATGTTATGAATCTGCATTTTGGACCCACTATCCTATATTTGAACTCATACATTCTATTGATTACCTATCACTTTGGTTAATTGGTATATAGGATACTTTTGGGAAATTATAGTGCAAATGGGGAATTTGGTAGACACCATGTCATACCTTTAATTGCCACTACCAAAAAAATTTCCTTTGAAAAATTACCAATTAACTACCCACAAGAATTTACAATTTTCGTTTATTTTGGTGTTGAGTCCTGGAAAATCGTAGGCAACAACAGCAAGGGATTCTCCCCAGTCCACGTTCCCAACTAGTCCATGACTGTTTGGTGTAGGGAATCCATCCGGTTTGCGGTCTGGCTACCGTAGGTCAAGTAACAAAAATAAAAGGTTTTACCGGTTGTGGCCCGGTCCACTGTATATATTTTTGTATTTTTTGACTTTATGGATGATATGCAAGTGCCTACTTAACATGCAGAGTAACAAATAATGCAAGGAGTATTCACAATGTGATGTGCGGGTTCTTACCTCTCGTCTTAAACTCTCAAGCATCTAAATCACACACACAGCAAGAAAGCAAATACTAACTAGGCTATGTCTAGAGAGCTAGTGATTAATTCATGAGTAATGTAATACTTTTCACATGTTATGACAAATCATAGATAGTTGTTCCTAGAACCAAACATATAAACATGAATAAAAGTATACACGACAAGGTAGCTCATCAACAGTTAAAACTTCCATTACTCGTAGTGGAAAATATCACAGAATATACTAGAGAACATTCAGAAAAGAACATAGGTTCAAAAAGTTAGAACACTCTCACAGTTAATGAAACACAGTCGAAAATGAAATAGTTCCCCTTCAACATTTTTCATTTTATCACATTGAAACATTCCACATAGCACCTTCTCCAACAGGCAAAATTTGCAATTTCCTATTGTAAAACGAAGTAGTTCCTCTTGCAAACAATAGTTCACAATTTTTTCCAAGGAAAAAAGGCCCTATAAACTCTAACTTCCCTATATTTAAATAAAATTAAACAACCCCTTGGGCTGCCCCAACTGTGTGACCTTTGGGATCCTCCAAAACCGTCTAATATCACAATTTTGTCTCTTCCGTGAGTACTCATGATTCACTTTATGCGTTACGCTTTCAGATTTCAACTTATGAGTATTTAACACAGGGAGATCCCCTCGGTAACTGACGGATCTTTCCAAGCTTGGGATTTTGTCATCATCAATTCTTCCTTGTCTTTCATTTGTCCTCCTTGAGATCCCATTGATTTCAGTATGAACTCTGCCTAACTCTGTCTAGCCATTTTTCTGCCGCTTCGTCTCCTAGCTATGCCTTCTCGCAGTAGTAATTTGTAAAAATATCTTGATTCCATCTGCAATTAAACAACATTTATCATTAATTGGGACTGCATTTTTTTTAATAAAATCAAACTACATCAACAAAATGACCAGTCATCAAAGAGGCCCTGTACTGCGCTCTTGTTATGAAAACCTTAACAAGCACCAGAACCACTGTTTTTCCCACACAGGGGTTTAAAAATCACAAAACGACGGCAAGAGAAAACTTATCGGTGGCTTAAAACACTAAAACCTCGGCCGTGGTAGTCTTACTCATAGCCGCGTCAGCGGGTCTCAAACAAGCAACGGACTCCGCGAGACCATTAAGTTTATCGGAGTCGAAAGCACTAGAACCTAACTCTGGGTGGAAGAGCTCCCAGTCGATGAGCGAAAAGACATTAACGTCAGACAATTAGTGCATTACATAGCCACAATGGCAGAGGAGGAAAGACTACAGAATTCGATCCAAAGGCAAAGTGACGGAAACCTGATAAAGTCTCGGCGGGCGGAGCAGTTATATGGCAGATACCTAGTTCGCTTGGGAGCCGCAAGGGCGAAAGATAAATAGACTACATCCTTCGATAATATAAACAAGTCAAATGATACGACCCGGCAATGGAGGAGTCACGATTCTTTTGCAGAATAATCATCGTTCAATTTCTGCGACAGAGGCTTCCTAAGGAAACATGGCTCCGATACATTGTTTAAATGGCATTTCGAACAGTGGCTAGCATGAGAAATAAGTTAAACTCTAAACTCCACGACCCACAACAGTTTCAAACAAAAGCAATTTTTTGAAAAACAGGAAGAGAGTTAACCTCAAAATAGTCCAAAATTAAAAGCAAAAACAAAAAGAGTTCATGGATCCAAACTATTCTAGGCAATGCTAAAATTAACAAGGGGGTCCAAAATTTGAAAATTTGGGGAAACAGTTGCAGCTGAAACAATTGGCGACTAGCTGGTGAACCTAGATCTATGGATTATTATTTCTTGAGTAACAGACTGTTTAACAACAAACGAACCTGTTGAATTCTTCCAGATATCTAGATTTCTCAAATGGCAAATATATGTACTTTTAATCATTGATGATAGTCCAATTTAGGAGAGTGGAAACCAGGATTTTCAAGTCAAGATAACTCTTTTGAGGCCAAAAGATGAATTTCATTTGTTACCTCTGTCTTCAGGTAGCTGCCAACTTGGACACCACAGGATTGTAGCATATGGTAAACAAAAATATTCATTTGTTCCTCATTCCCATGCCATTTTGCACTTTTCGTGATTTTGAACTTTGGTCCTTTTCATATGAGTCCTCCTACATGCCTTTGTTTCTAAATTTTGATTCAGGCTCCTCTATCCCTAGTGTCCTTTTGTGTGAGAGATGTATTCACTTTTCAGCTCACAGATGGAGAGGAACTTTTGGCGATTTAGTACTTATATGGTTTAGCATTTGTTTTGATATATAATGCTTTCATAGGAGCTTTTGACTCTTATCTGCCTTTTTGCATTCAATTCTTGGCATGGGATCATTTATATATAATATCATGTTTACCCTGCTTCCTTTCCATGGGCCCTTTGTTGTCATTCCCTAGGACATTTTAAATGTGATATGGATGGAGCCTCAAAATAGTATTCCAGACCCTTTGATTCTGGTTTATTTTACAAGGGTTAAGCAGGACTTCAATGTGTACATAGCCACTCGAGAAAACTGCTAAAATAGAAGAGATTCTTTTGGATAATAATACACGGTCTTATACCCAAGAACTTTAATCATTCCAAAATTCTGATGTTCTCCATGCGACCACGAGTTTGCATCCTTTATTGAAATCAATCAAAATTTTAGACTTAAACAAAACAGAACTACATAACTCAAAGTAAACGGCCAAGTCAAATTATTTATATACAAGATAGAAGAACACAAACAAAACTCAGGAAAAATAATATTTGAGAACTAAACCATTTACTGGTAATTTCTCTTCCCACCCCTGTAAATCTTGCAATTTATAAGTTGAGGGGCCAAGCTTTGCCGCAATCTGAAAGGGACCTACCCACAACTGTTGAAATTTTGTATGTTTTCCTTTCTCATCATGGGGGCGGTCCCACTTGAGAACCAAGTCTCCCACCTCAAAATATTTTGTTCCTACCTTGTGTTTATCAAACCATCTCTTTACTATCTCTTGTTGTTGTTTAAAGCGCTCTCTGGATTTAGATTGAGACTCTTCTGCCTTCAGGAGATTATATATCCTCATTTGCAAGACTTCATTATCTGATCCTCTAGATTGCTAAGCTATTATGGAAGAGGGTAGCATGATATTGGGGGGTAGAATGGCCTCTTTACCATACACAATGGTATATGGAGACACTCCTATAGAAGAATTGGGGGTGACTCTATCAGCCCAAAGGGAATTTGGTAACGATGAGTGCCAACTCCTCTGATTTTCTATCACCGTCTTTTTTAAAATCCTAATCAGATTCTTGTTTGTAGATTCATCTAAACCATTTCCCTGTGGATAATATTTAGCAGAGTAATGAAACTTAATTCCTTTCTCATGAGCAAAAGAAGTTAATATTATTGAGGAAAAGTAAGTAGCATTATCAAAAACTAAATAAATTGGAACTCCAAACCTGGTCATAATATGGTCTTGCAAGAAGTCTATGATCTCATCCTCATTTATTTTGCACAACAGGATGGCTTTGACCCAGCAAGTGAAGTAGTCGGTTGCTGTCAGAATATACTTGTGTTGCAGGGAAGAATTCAACTTTATCTCCCCAATGATATCTAAACCCCATTTCTCAAAAGGATCTGTTATTATCATAGGCTTCAAAGGTCCTGCTACTTTAGCTTGTATTCCACTACATCTTTGAACAATGTTGCACTTTCTGACATGGGCGTGTGCATCTTTGAAAAGCGTGGGCCAATAGTATCTGGCTCTGAGAATTTTGTGAGCTGTAGTATCTCCGGAAAAATGTCCCCCAGCAGGCCCATCATGCAAATCTGTCATTACTTTCTTCGCATCTTCTTTCTCGTCATATGAGGAGAACCCCGTCATAATTTTTTCTGAATAATATTCCTTCAATAATTTTCTATGAGGCTGATTTAAGACATAGTGCTCTTCTTTGCTTAGAATTCCAATGTTCTGGCAATGATCCTGTCTGGAGGTAATGCACAAGGTCTCGATACCAAGATTCTGGGGCTGTGAAAAGAGGACATATATCCGTCAAATTTAACTTAGCTTCATCTTCCCAGGCATGTTCTTCGTTGTTTCTATTTTCAGTCATTAGCCTGCACAATCCTTACCATTTAACTATAGAAGTTGGATTGAATTCAAGGTCATATTCCTGAAGAGCTATTATCCAATTGCCCCTTCATTCTCCTAACTCCTTCTGCATGAAAAGATACCTCACAGCTGGGTGTGGGACGATTACTTTGGTCCGGTTCTTTAGTATGTAGGGCCTGAATTGTTTCACCGCTTTGAACACTGCATAAGCTTGTTTATATATAGCTGGGTAATGCAATTCAGCCCCTTGCAGACCAGTGCTCATAAATGATATGGGGAACTCATCTCCCCCATCTTCCTTCTGAGTAAGCACAGCTGCTAGCGAATCATCAGATGCGAAAGTGTACAGAATAAAATCTTTATCAAAATCCGGGCTCTTGAGGGAGGGTGCATGTGCAACAATAGTTTTAATCTTGCTGAATACGTTCTTCTCAACATCGGTCCACTTGAATTGTACACTTTGCTTTAGCATTTGCTGCAAAGGTTTAACAATTTGAGCGAAATCTGGCACAAACCTTCGCACAAAGTTTATTGTCCCCATAAATGATTGCATGCCCTTTTTGTTATGGGGCAAGGGAATTTGTTCAATGGCTTTGATCCTTTCTGGGTCTATGGAGATCCCCTTCTTTCAAACCACGTGACCCAACAACTTACCTTTCGTAACAGTGAACACGCACTTCTTGGGATTTAGTGAGATACCATATTTTCGGCAGCGTTCAAAAATATACTTTAGATGAAACGTGTGTCCTTCTCTCTTCTTCGAGAATATCGTGATGTCATCGAGGTATACTACAGCACTACGGCCAATAAAACCACGGAAAGCTATGTCCATATCCCTCTGGAATGTAGCCCCAGCATTTATAAGTCCAAAGGGCATTCTTCTGTAAGCGAAAATTCCCCACCTGGTCCTGAATGTCATTTTCAATATGTCTTCTTCGGCTACCAACACTTGATTGTAACCTGAAAATCCGTCTAATAAAGAGAATAGTTCAGAACCTGAAATCATCTGCATTAGTTGCTCCATCGGTGGAACAAGATAATTGTCTTTGTCTGAGGCGCGATTTAAGTTTCTAAAATCCACACATAACCTAATTTCTTCAGATTTCTTCCTCACTGGTACCAGATTTGAAACCCATTCCGAGTGTCTCACCTTAAAAATGATTCTAGCATCCAATAATTTCTTAACTTCACTCTGGATTAGAGGTTCCAATTTTGGATGCATTTTCCTTAAAGGTTGCTGATAAGGTTTGACTCTAGATTTGATGGCGATAACATGCTGGATAATACTGGTGTCGCATGTCTTCAGATCTTCATATGTCCAGGAAAGAACATCTTTGTATTGTTTGAAAAGAATGATAAACTGATTTCTTTCAGCTGGTGAACAACATTTTCCAAGATTCACATATTTAGGCTTCATCTCAGTCCCCAAATCAATCAATTAGAACTGTAGAGATGAGCTATGAGTCTTCAAATTTTCTGGTCTTCTAAATTTTTCATTTAAATCAAACATCCGTTCTAAAGTTCTGACTCCTTTAGGGATGAAATTATCGAATTTCAGCTCGGCCTGATGTTCTTCGTCATCAATAATCGCCCCTTTGAATTTCTCGTCATTCGTTAAGCATTCTATGATCTACTGATTGTCATCGAACACTTGTAGTTTAGTAATCATATCCAGAACCGAGGGCCTGAAAAGCAATTCAACAGAGCACCGATTATTAGAGGGCACAAGCCTTGCAGCTGATGTGGCTAGCAAATCAGTTGCTGCATTCTTAAGTTTTGGGATCGATACAATATTAAATGCATTAAAACATTTGATTAAATCCCATACTTCATTTTGATAAGTTTTTAAGTGAGGATAAATGCAATGTATTTGATTCTGAATTTGTTTTACAATTATTTCAGAATCTCCAAACACTTTCAGATTATTTGCCTTTAATTCAATTGCTTTCCTTAAACCTTGAATCAACGCTTCATATTCAGCTGTGTTATTTGTACATTCAAACTCTAAACTACATGAAAGAAAATGTTTGTTCTTCTTGGGGTCAATCAGGACACAGCTGGCTCCTAACCCTTCTAATGTTTTAGATCCGTCAAAAAAAGTGCCCATAAATCGCTAACTACTACGCGGGAATTTACATCTACTTCTCCTGCTAAGTCTACTATTTTACAATCGATTTCATCAGCCTATGAAAACCGAAGGAGATCAGGCTGAGTGTCTGATGTGTCACTGACTTCTTCTGCTTGATAATTTCCTGGTTCTAACTCAATAAAGTAATTTCCCAAAACAGAATCCACTAGTTCATTTTTTTCTTCGAACTGAGTAACATTGTATTTCATGTGGGGCTCCCTCCAACTTTTAATTTGATTCGGGATTCCTTTATACGGCAGCCATAGATGTGACTAGTCTGAGGAAAAATATCCATTTAGCTTTGCCGACCAGTCCCTACTCAGAACAAGCCCATAAGCTTCTGGTATGTCAGCCAGCACAATATCAATAACTTGACACGCCTTATCATTTGAAGACAAGCAGACTAGAACATCCTCCATCTCCCCAATTACCTTCACATTTGTTCTATCCAACTGAACAACCCTCCAGGTGGATGGTTTAGGCTGCCCATTTATCCTTTTGCAGACCGACAACGGCATGACGTTAACCGATGCCCCTGAGTCTACCAAGCAATTATGTACGTTGTGGTTAAAAATTTCAAAAGTGAGGAGAAAAGGTGGATTCTTTCTCTTAGTATTACCTCCTATACTCGCTTCCCCAATTTCTTCTTCTTCCTTGGGTTGATTGTCAGTGGGAAGCCCCTCCTCTGATGCTTCAAGTGCCTTCAATAGCTTTTCTTTCTGCTGCAGCACCTTACACATTTCAAATAATGAGATATTCTTCCTTACCTTCTTTATATCTTCCACAATGTCATAATCCATCTGAGGTTCGGTGGGATTTGATTTACCATCATTCATTTTTTCTTCATTGGGCTTCGCAAACACGTTATTCTATCTAGGATCTTGACTGATGATGGTGAATTCCATAATTTTATTAGCTGGGGAATTATTTTGAAATTTCTTAACATTCCTTTGAATCCTTTTAATCTTTGGGAGCATGAGACTGTTTTCTTTGGCCAACCCTTGGCTTCTTGTTGTTACATTTGTTTCCAGGATGTCCTTGTGTCTCAAAACCTTTTCCTCCTCAGCGTCAAATAATGAAACACAGTCCCATAAAACCATGGTCTCATCCTCTTGTTCTTTCGTTGATGTATTGATGCCTTTCCTTTCTTCATCTTTATATTTTGTCAATTTAGAATCCAACCGCTGATTCATAACGAACGTCATTGAGTTTATCCATTGAGGACAATTCTTTTTAGAGTGGGGTTGTTGGTGGAAAGTGCAAAAATTGTCCATTCCTACCTCTGTTAAATTCATAGATGCAGAATTGTGCAGAGGGGGTTGGGGTTTATTGTTATCTTCCCTTTTCTTGTAATAAGGCTTGTAGAACTTTTGGGATTCCTTTTCCTCTTCCAAGTCTATGATTCTGTTAGAAATCTTCTGCATCATTTTTGCCATTCCTTCAAAATCTGGTGACTGCTCTTCCTTATGATTGGTAAACAACAAGTTTTTCCTCCCCACATTTTTTTCTCCTGACCGTTCAGGGTAATATTCGATACTCTCCCTTTCAGCCTCTACTCTCTTCGCCTCCTCATAGGTCTCCGCCAGAGTAGGCTTGGCCTTCATTTTGGAAAACATGGCCAACTTGGGTCCTAGAGATGAGGTATAATATTGTTGGGAAATAGGGCAGACCCGGGTTTAATCCTTTTATGTCGCACCAACAAAATACCCATAGTGTTGGCCCTTTCGGCGACAACCTGCGCGCAGGTTGCAGTCTCACCCGAAACAGCTATGGGGTGCCGCAGAATTAGGTTTCTGCAAGCAAAGAGGGATATTACTGTACCTTAGCCTTTAATAACTTATTAATCAACAATTACATAGCTTTGTCATTCACTTATATACAACTTCACAGATAGATAAACAACCGTGACTTGCTTAACCCACTACAGGGAATTCACAGTGAAGCTTGTTATTAGCAGTGATCTAAGTTATCAAATGTATACAGTTATTAATGCATAAAAGAAAACAGAAAGAGAAACAACACAAGAAACCACAACACCATATATAACATGGTTCACCCCCAGTGTAGGGGTTACGTCCACAAACTGTGTTTTATTCAACTTGCTACAAAACCACAGTTTGATCTGCGCACTCAGTTGCAGATCCCTTCAGTCCTTAACAGCCGCACACACAGCAGCAGGCCTCTGCGCACACAGCTGCAGATCTTTCCTTAATCTTCTTACAAAACCCTCTGCGCACACAGCTGCAGAGGTCGTCCACGCACACAGCTGGGACTTAACCTTTCCTTACATAATCAACCTTAGCTTTGCCTTTCTTTTCTTTACATCAAAAAGCCTAACTTTTTCTTATTTACAAGAAAGCCTATTTATACATCGCACTATTACAAAACCATGGCTTCAAACCATGGGCACCCAAAACCCTAAACCCTGGATTTAAACCATGGGTTTATTACAAAAAGGGGTTCTGACTTTACCCCGACACCCCTAAGACTATTTTGACCCATAACTCCGCTTACAAACAACCACAGAGTTACCAAAACTAATAATCCTTAGGGTACGCGTCCCAATAGGCCCCTAAGACTCACTAGTGGCTCGTCCCGGGACACTCTGCGAGGGCTCTGGTGGGAGAATATTTTGCGCGAGATTCTGGAAGCGACTGGTGAGGTTGTGTAGTATATCATCAGCGGCTTTCTCCTTTTCCACCAATTCCTGTAACACTGAGGATGATTCTGTGTCAGCCCGTTCCTGCGCAAAAGTGTCATAGGTCTTCAAAAGTTTGAGCTGGCTCTCTGCAGTATTGCTCAATTCTAATGCTTCATCAACTAGGGGCTGTAACACATTCTTCAGCAGCGTTACCTTCGTCCTGCAGGACTCAATTTCCTGCTGAAGTTCCTTGCTGCGCTTCACTTTAGCCATCTTCTGCATAGGTGGCAGCGTCTTGATTTCTACTCTGACTGCATCTAATTCGTCCTGGCCCAACTTGATGGTTTCCTGGATCTTACCTACATCTGGATGGTCCTGTAGGTTCTCCCATGCTTCTATGCTGTCTTCCATCAGTTTTGCGACGCTGGCCACATTATCTGATATTTTTGTTGCTGAAGCCTTGATGTCCTTATGGCGCTGTTCTCGGACCTCTGGTGGAGTCTCAGGAGGGATGCGCAGTTGAAGTTCTGTGATCTGGTGCTGGTGTTCTGTCTTCATCCTTTCAATCTCGCTGCGATACTGCTGGGCATAGTCTCTCAGCTTAGCGATTCTCTGCTCTGGTTCCTCTTCTCCCTGTATGTTGTAGTCAGAAAGACTCCGACATGCCTCTTCCAGTGCTCGCATCAGCGTAGTTGTTTTATGTTCAGCCTCTTTCTTCTGTTGTGCTACTTCTTCTAGGCGTGCTGCAAATATTTTGTTTTGTTTGATGGTGTATTCCAATTGGAGTTGGGACAATTGGTCTCATGCATGGATCTCCTTTGTAATAGCGAGCTGGCAGAGGTGCAATTCTGACATGGACATCTTTGTATAATCGAGCCCTACGGTCATACTCATCTGGGGTCGAGAATCTGTATCGAGCAGTATTAGAGCTGCGCTTGATACCTATCCTTGGTGATCTCTGGGTGGCCATTGCCTAATATCCTGCTGCGTGGGTGCTATAGTGCTACTTGTCGCAGTACTGTTTGCTGATTTTGCTGCTAACTCTTTTAGCTCCGAAACCCTGTTTGCTATACCTGAGAGCCCAGCAAGATGTAGTTCCGTAAACTCTGACCATTTTTTAGTAAGCGTTCCCGTAGACTGTTCTAGATCTTGCTCCAGCTCATCCAGTGTTATAGTGGCTTCTTCTTCAATATATTTGTCCTTCGATGCTTTTGACTTTTTGCGGGACTGTGGCTTGGTTACCTCTGCTACTTCTGGTGACTTGCGCTTTGTTGATGGGTTAGGATCTGATATGGTCTTGATCGACTCCTCATCCTGTTCGTCCTGTCCGCCATCTCCACCTTGGCCGTCATCATCCATATGCGAATCACTTAGGTCTTCGCTATCTTCCAATGGGCTTTGCTGCTGCACATGACTGGTACCTACGCCAATATTGGTAGCTGGGGGAACTGGAATAGAGGGTTTTTTTCCTATATCTTTCAACCAGTCAGCCGGCCAGTGCTGAACTATACCCCTGATATCTGGTTTGGTGACTACATATGGTAATTTAAACCATTGATGTTGTGGATCTGCACGGGCTTGAATGAAAACATGATGCATATCGGCACTGAAGTTCGCAGCACCCTCGTATTTAGAGAACACCTCATTGGTAAGCCGTGGTGTTCGCACAATATCATAGTGGATACTCATGGCATAAAAGACGAACACAGTGTTCGTCATCTACTGAGATACCTTATCTGAGGATATCCATAGGGAGGCGTACCTCGCTGCCCCTGGCATGCCTGGGTTTAACTCTACAAACTGGGCTTCAGTGGGTTCTTTCCACCCAACTAATGCAATAAGTATTAAAAGCATGGAATAATGAAAAGGTCTACCTTTTTCCTGTGCGTCGTGGGCATCCTCCAGGAACTCCTTCGCAAGATATTCAGCCCAATTATAAGTATACCCCTCAGCGCAGTTGATAGCAATCCGGATCACCGGAGCAGGTACTTCAGTTGGCCTGCATTTCCGTATGAGTTTGCAGGCTAAGAGTTCAGCTGCAAAGCGAATGGGCTGTTCCTGAATCGCGGAAGTGTGATACCCATGTTTCCCCTTTTTCAGGCCAAACCTCTCTTTCATAGTTTGCACGAGCTTTGTATCGTCATGTTTGGATGGAAATTCAGTTCCCGGATCAGGTCCTGCCATTGGTAAACCTGTGATCTTATGGATGAGTGCGGCGTCAATAGGAATTTGCTGGTTCCCTATCCATAAATAGCCGTCATGCACTAACACTAGCAACTGTTTGGCCACTACAGTCACATGTATGCCGCGACCGAAATGGGAAATATCAAGCATCTTGAGTAGGCCAACTTTGTCCAGGCCTGTAGCCCATGGTTGCACTTCCAGTAGTGTGACATTATCATCTGGGTACTTGACACGGTGCAAGTATTCTGCTGGGTCAAACTGTGGAAACTTTCCATGGTCATTTGTGTTGTGATCGTTGTACTTAAGCTGATCGATCTTCCCTGTCATGCTTCCGATCAACTGAACTCCTTGTGGCAGCGAGGGTGTGGTTAACGTGAATTGCTTTGTTCGACGAGGTAATGCAGCACCTGGGTGAATAGGTTGCAGATACGGTGGACGCGGTGGTGCAATGTTCTCCCTACCCCTGGTCGGGACCTGTGCTGAACTGGTGGGATCCATAGGATGATCTGCTGGTGTTTGCCCTGTTTACCTCTGCCGGTCTTGGTTTCACTTGGAGCGAACTTCAGTTGTGGACTTTTTCCTGGAAGACCGTGTCTGCATCGGCCATGGTGGTGCTGGGTGAGCTTCTTCATAGGGAGCAAAGGCAGGCAGCCGATTAGAGCAGCTTATCAGACCCTCTTGCTCGAATTCTCTTACCAAATCGTCAATCTCTCGTTCTGTTGTCATGGGTTCACTCGTAAAGCTTGAAGAAATGCAGAATACATTTTTCCCTAACTCAGGCATCTTCTTATACACGCCATCAATCAAATCAGGCAGGACGGTGCATTGAAGGCACCAAATCTGATGAAAATCTTGTCCAAGTGGAGCTTGATTTCCGATACTGGTCTTAGTATAGGCATTTAAGGCAATTAAAACACTACCGTCGCCAAATTGGCTGCTTCCAAACGGTCGGATTTTAAGCCTCACTGTGTTTGTGGTCTTCGGCATAATCATGGTGTGAGCTTCGTGACAACAAGCACCCTCGGCACAGTAGTGCCCTTCGACCTGTCCTGGGAATGCCGACGACAGGACTGTTAGGTTTGATGGGCTGGCTTCTTGGTTCTGCCCCTTTGTTTGGTATTAAATACTATGTCGGAGCTCGGCCTTCATATACCGGTTTTGTGCTAGAGGTTCCAAGGTGTGCATGAACTTATGCACCCACTCCTCGCGAGGTATGTTGTCCCATGCTGCATAACTTTGCCTCAAATGTTCCTGAGGGCTATTGTGCCCAATGAACTTACTTCGCGCCTCTTGGACTTGGTTTATGAAGCTGAGGCGTAGAAATTTCTTGCTGGCTCCCCAACTGGGAGTAGACTTGTTGTGATCGGTCCACCCTGCTGCTGTAGCCCCTAATGCTATCTCCATAGTCTGCATTCTCTGTGACTGATGTGCTTGTACAATAAATTATCCAGGTTCGGTCAACCCAACATAGGTAGGCAACTCTCTAGGCTGCGTACTAAGGCATCTAAGAGACTTAGTGAGTTGCGCGCACCTATGGCCATGTAGCTTGTATAGTCAATTTTTCCAATTCTCTAGACCATCATCTAAATCAGACATTCAGGAGCTATCACATTGCCAATCTAGTACGCCATCGGAATCAAGCTCGACATAATCTGCTTCCTGGGCTGTAATGTTGTAGATGTGGTCTAGAGTATCCTGCTCCCCTTCGTCTCTAATCGGTTCTGTATATCTTTCTCCTTGGGATGGGTCGAGGGGTATGATAACTCACAGACCATTTCCTTCGAAGGTCATTTATCTCCTTTTAAGGTTGATGATTGCAGCATTTGACATGGCCCACTCGATTCCCAACAAGGCTGGATAAGGGTTGTTGTCATCAATGATCTCAATAACTTAAAAATCCGCTAGAGTGCTTACCCCATCAAGATCTATGGGAACACTAAGAAGTCTCCCTAGGGGCACAATCCTTTGCTGGTTAGCTAATCTCAGTTGTATAGGTGACCAATCCAGGAAAGGTTTTCCCATTTGTCCCCAGGTCTTCTTGGGTAGGACATTAACTTCTGATCCAAGATCCAAAATGACATTAGTCATATCATATTCCCCTATCTGAACATTCAATCTCATTTCCCTCCCCGTTCTTCGGACATGACTAACAATTTTCTCCTGATCAACTCCTCTCTGAGGGTCTGTGACAGCAAGAACTTTTTGCAGCTCTTTTAATGCATTCTGATTCCTCAAGAGTTTCATACAACTCTGTAAAAAGGAGGAGAGTGTACTTACTTTATCCGGTGAATCATCTTGCGACTGCGAGGCCTGCTAAGGTTGCCGCTCAGGTACTATGGGTGTGCGAGGGTCAACAATATCACACTGGGCCGCCTTGACTGGTGCTTGGTCTTGTGCAGTATTAAGTGCTGGGACTTGCGCGGAGGCCTTACGCGCGCACACCTCGACAGGTTGTTTCTGCAAATGCTGAATGTGCGTCGTGGCACCACTCCGGGTGACCACATTGATGGCTGTGGTAGGTCTCTGCTCAACGGAAATCAACTGAATATTCTGGGTAGGGCCACTATTGTTTTCCTGAATCTTTGCTATGAGCTGGGGGCACTGTTAAATCACGTGGTCTACTGCGCAGCAATACCGACAGGTAGTGGTGGGGTTCCGACAGTCGCGAGCCAAATGGCCAGCTTGGTTATAATTGTAACACACCACCTGGCCTCTTCCTCTCCCGAGCATACCACCACGGCCGCGACCTCCAAAGGCACCTCTTCCAGAGGCACCACTGCGGTAACCATAGCCGTCATTATTCTGGGCTTCATTTTGCACTCGGTAGGCGTTAGAGATGCGCTCTCGCATGGGGTCATAGCTACGACACTCCTCTTCATTATGCCCTACTGACTTACTGAACTTGCAGTAGGGGTTCTTGGGAACTTGAACATATCGCTGAAGAAGATGGCAGTTTTCAGGGCGATGTTGGCCAGTGGTTCGACAAATCTCACAATAT